>CM060943.1:860871506-861448462 GCA_030765085.1 Allium cepa
GTGCTTGAAGTTGGAATTTTCTCTAGATGGCCAAGTACACATTTTTAAAAGTAAATTTTAAATATAAATTAAATGTTTTAAAGTTGTTTTTAAAAGAAAGCAAGTTTTGTAAAATTTATTATTTCTAATATTTAAAGCCTAAAGTAGGTATTTTCTTTTATTCTATTTTAGCAGTAATTATTAAGAAGTAACTTAGTATTTTGTTTTTAAAAAGTAGAAACCTAGTTTTATATTTTATTAAGTAACCTTATTTTCAAATATGCTTATAATAAATATTTTTAACAAATTATTAAAGTAATTTTATCTTGAACGTTTTAAAATATTTATTTAGAAGTAAAGTGTTTTAAATTAATTTAGAAAAATCTAGTTTTGTGCTTGGTGATTGCAGAAGAAATAAAAATGCTTGAAATTTATTCTGAGAAGGCGGATAGTTTTGAAAACTGTTTTCAAGGAGTTTGAAAAGTATATATATATCTTGTGAAGATATTTTTGAAGTTAATAAATAATTTGGGAAATTATTTATTGTGTGATGGATGTTGTGAATCTTAATTGATAGTTAAATAACCGACTATCAATATTGGACCATGCGTTGATCGTTTCGAAGAGACCGGGATCGAGATTAATTTCTCGAAAACCACTTCGATCCGGTTTGTACGTTTCATGGAAACGATTTTGGATTCGAAGATGGAGCGGTGAAGTGCAAGGGCTAGTCGCTACTAATCCTGAGGATATTTCCAAATGGATGTAGTAGGAATAGTTCCTTCGGTTCCGTTCGAACTCGGGACGGACTTGTATGGATGAATGCTTGCGAAACATCGTCAGGCGGACGATGGGCATTCTAAGGGATATTGTTCTTAAAGGTAACGCTTAGCCTCAAGCCTCACCAAATGGGAATGGCTGAAAATCAGGGGATATGCAGCAAGGCTTCGTGGGTAGCCCCCACTGGAGGGTGAGGTCAACCCTGTCTAGATGTCCCTTTGTTTCGGCTTAGTGGGCGGTTGTTGATCCCAACCGCGGGGTGATCTTGCTCGGGACTGTCCAGTAAGGGATGGTTTTGGTCTTGTGTTGCAGGGGAGTTAGGGTGGCTCCTCGGTACGCTGATCTAGACCTGGTACTGTGATAGGTGGTACCCCAGTGCCTAGCCATTAGTTGGAATCCATTTTCCCTACGCGTCCGTACGGTTTTGATTGTGCCCAACTATTGCTAAAACGTGAGATGCAAGCATTTCAGCTAGATTCTATTTACTTTCTATAGACACTATTATAATATCAGAGGTTTTCTATAAAAATTGTTTTAGCTATCGTAAGGTAAAAACCCAACATGTTTATTTGTGGCATGGTCTTACGAGATGCTTTTGTTTTTCAAAGGATTTTTGAAACTTTAGTAATCAATTGGGTGTGATTTTCTCACGCTGGTATTCCAGACTGACTCAGGTGTTATTTAACTATAATGCTCGGGTCAGACCGAGTATTATAGAATACAGGATATGATGCTGTGGAACTCAGGAGACGAGCTAGATGACGATACGTACATTCGTACTTGTTATATATATATATATATTCTGCATTTTGAGTTGTTGTGTATTTTGAGTTGTTGTGTATCCATTATATGATATTGATGTTGAGCTGTGATTGATGTACTCTGATGATGTAATATATAAACTGAGATATTTGAATAAATTGAAGTAAAATTATTTATTATCTATTATATTTTATTCCGCTGCGATGGTTAGATTCTGTTGTTGTTTTCTATTCTCTTCTTCTACCTCTTCTTCTTTAACCCAAATGGTTCGTATTTATGTACAACTTGAGTTGATTTAGATAGAATAGTGTTAACTCAAAGGGTACGGATTTGCGGGCTGTTACAAATAACCTATCTATAAAAATGGGTTTTACTAAGTAAAAAGGTTTATTTAAAGTGATTTAAAAGGACGAGTCACAAGAGATATTTTGTGAAGGACTTTTCTTAAAGAAGATTTATAAAATGAATTTTAAATGGAGAAAATGTTTTATAAATGATTTTAGAGGTTTGTAAAGAGGTTTTGTGAATTGACTTGTAGACTTATAAAAGTGTTTATAAATTGTCTTTGGAAATTTATAAAGGTATTTGAATGTGATGTGAGCTTTTAAAAGGGAACTTTTTGTAAAGGATAAGTGGATGGTTTATAGTAAGTAATGCTTAAAAAAAGGAATTTGAAAGGAAGAAATTTCCAAATGTTTTGATAATATACTTATACCCCTAATATATGTATAAATATTTTCTAAGTAAAAAAGGGAAGTAAGGGATTTGGAAATAGTGTCGTGTAAAGATCTTTTGATCAAGTTTTGTAAAGTGATTTTATTAGTTAAAGATTAATTAGTAAAGGATTAGTAGTTCTTATATGGAATCAAATCAATGTTTGAATGATTGTTTATTTGATAGTTAAATAACCACATATAAAAAATATAGGCCAAAACATAACTTTGGAAATATTTTGCAACGACTCAGAATTTCAGCCATTCGAATTTGAAATACTTAATTGAATTGAAAATTTAATTTTATAAGTTTAATAACTTATATTTTGAATAAAGCAATTTATTTGATTATTAAATTGTTAAAATTAATATTTGAAATTGTTAAAATATTTGAATCTTGAATTTAATGTAAACAAAAATGATTTAGGAAGTTGATTTAAATTTTATTTCAATAAGAAGAAAGATTGTTAACTTTTAAATTTGATTTAAAAGAAACTAAACTGGTTTTGGGAATTACCGTTTTATTTAACGTGTAAAAATAACCTTTTTTGGGTACTTCCTCAAATTTCAATGAAATCAGTTTCATCGGATCCGTAATAGTGAATTATTATATGCTATTTGCTTTTGTGGTAATTGGACATATCGTTTGGTCGCGCGAGCTCGAAACGCGTAGAAATTTATTAAAGGAATTTAATTTAAAATAATTTGATTTTGAAAAACTATCATCTGAATATGATGGAACTGGCTTCCGATACATATTCCATTGTGTTCAAAATAGGGATATAACATATGTAATGCCAGGCCACACGCTTCATTTGGAATTTGAAATTTTCACGTATGAATAGTGCCGTGTTTAATTTCTTATAAAAGGCCATCAACTGTAACGACCCAGAATTTTATTAATTAAAATTTGTATATTTAATTAATTTTAAATATTAATAAGTGAAATTTATAAGTCGAATAAATTTTATTTCGAATAGTTAGATTTAATTGAATAATTAAATCGATAATTTAATATGTGAAAATACAGAAATAATTGAAAATTGGGTAAAATATGATTGAAAATGATTTGTAAAATTTTATTTTATCATATTGGAGTTAGAATGATATTTTAGAACTTTTAAAATCGAATTAAGAGTTTATTTGTGAAAATTGAATATTTTAATATTTAATCGACTAGTGAAATTAGCCATTTTTTGAACAGTCTCAGAATTGGACGAAACTAGTTCCATTGGATCCGTAATAGTTTGTTATTACCGAATTTCAATTTTCGTAGCAATCGGAGTTATCGTTTGATCGTGGCAGCTCGAAACGCATCGAAATTGTTTTAATATTAATTTGGCGAGTTAAAATAGCCATTTTTCAAAAAGTCTCGGATTTCGACGAAACCAGTTTCATCGGATCCATAATGTGATATTATTGTATGGTTTTAAATTTCATATCAATCGGATTTACCGTTTGTCCGGTGCAAGCTAAAACGCCTAGAAAATCGTTTAATCGGTTTAAATTTAAATTGAACGTTTATTGCCATAACTCGCACAGATGACCGAATTAGCTTTCGAAACATGTTCCATTGTGTCCGGAACGCGGGGTAAACCCTAGAAATGCTGGTCACCGTGCGTACATCGGAGTTTAGAAAATCCAAAATGAATAGTGTTTCGTTCGATTTTCTATAAATAGCCCATCTCTTCACAAATAAAAAAAAATAAGCTAGGGTTTGTTTCTACAGCCGCCTCCATCTACAATGAATGGCAGAAATCTTCCTACCTTTCTCCTCTAATTTCTCTCAATCCACTCATTATTATCAAATGCTATAAACTAAGAAATTGTAGAGTGTGATGTGAACTTCACATCTATACGGATATGATCACGAATGGAGCTATATATTGTGAGATACGTGGCCGCGTTTGGGGCCGGTTGCGCACGCAAATCAGGGCGCTAGGGGTGGCCGAGTTGCATGTGGTGGTGGCCATGGGTAAAGCAGGTTAGGGGCTTCAATATGGAAGTTGTTGATCGAGTTATAACGTGGTGTGGTGGTCGGAATAATTAACCCTAGTTTATGTATGATGGGTTCAAGTTGCGTTTTGTTTACCTGGAGCAAAATCGCGTGCGTGGAAGATGAAGAGGGCGCGGTCCAGATGAGGGGGTTTGGAGATCCAACGGCCAGTAGTTGATGTAGGTTAAAATAGAAAATAAAAATGTTGTAAATTATAAATAAAAAATCGTGAAACTTATAAAATGCATATCTTTTTCATACGAGGTTGAAAACGCGCGAAACCAGTTGCGTTGGAATCGTATGGACGAGCACTACGCTATGGAATTGGATTGGAGTCGTTTGGAGTTAGTGATAATTTTGGGTAAAATTAAACGTCCGTTTAATTTAATTCGAAATAAATCGCTAAATCGAAATTGAAATCAAGGTGAGAACTTCTCACTCAATCGAATAGTTTCGATTTTTATTTTAAATAGTTATATTTAAAATACTTGAATGCATGTTTGAATGATGATTATTATCTATTGATTGTTAAAATAGACATTATGCGCCGTTAGTAAGCGGATGTTGTTTATTAAAAACATATACCGCGAATATTTCATAAGCAGTGAAATTGGTATTATATATAATAGCAATATGTATATATTGGCATATGTATATATTGCAGTTGTTGATTTTCCTGCATTGTATAGCGGATGAGACCCTATTGCGCCGTCTATTAAGCGGATAATATTTTAAATCTCATATACCGCGATAATTCCGTACTGGAGCGGAATTGGTATTGTGCTAATGTTTGGGGATGCAGGAAAACAAGTTGGAGGGATCCAACTGGATTCCTCAACAGTATTTATTTGATTTCAGATATTTTGATATTTGATGGATTATCATATCGATATATGATGTCGTTGTTGTCGTGATTGACTATTTGGTGTGTAGCATCATTGGACCAATTTTGGAATTTTAAAATGATTTTTAAAGTGATTTTTGAAAATATACTATATTTTTTGAATTGATTCATTTTAAATAAATAAACGATATAATTTTAATGTTATAAAAATTATGGTTTTTGAGAAATATAGTTAAAGGTTGATTTTTGAAAATATGAGGCTAATGATTTTATAAAATAGTTTAAATTTGGATTTTTGAATTTATTGTGAAAAGTAAAATATAGGATTTATAAAATTTAATTATTTTATAAATCAAAATGATGAAATTATAAAGGACTTTAAAGATGTTTTAAAAGAATAATAATATAAATTGATTTATATAAAAGGTTTATAAATTGATAATTTATAAATTAAAATTTTTGAATTATAAAACGAGTTTTTATAAGTGTTAGAATGAATTGTGAATGAATTTATGAATGAATGAAATTTATAGAATTATAAACGGTGAAGTTATAAATGGAATTTTATAAGCAGTAGGTTTATAAGATTTGTAAAGTTATTTGAAGAATAGATTAGGTACGATTCACTTTCAAATTAAATTCTGAAGCTTCTATTATCTTCAGTACTATTAATATGAATTTTACAATCCTTTGAAATATATATTTTTTCAGCTTAAAATTGAAGATTCAAATTTTTATTCAACTTTCTATATATTAAATTTTAAAATTTAATCGCCAAATTCCTACTGATAATTTGAAATTCAAGTCAAACCATCATTCAAATATTTAAAATTAATTAAATATTTTCAAATTAAATTGTTCAAAATTCTGGGTCGTTACACAAAGAACTTCTCAACGTACCCGCCTACAATTGTTCATATCTTAGATGTCTTTCTTCATAAAGAAAAAAGTATTATGTCCCCTTTCCTTTATGACAAAACACTTTGTGAGAAGACATATTGGGCACCTAGTGGGTAGCGTTACAGTGAAGGACTGGTTAATCCTTTTAGTACTGCTAATGAATAATATGACAAGGGAACATGAATAATATTTGCAATGCTATGCCACTTGCTTACTACCGCAACTCACTGCCTACTTGTTGATGCCACTCCTCACTGCTCACAATTACAAGCATTGATTTTTTATGTTCTCTTTTCTGATCTGAAGTTGCTCATGCTAATTAGCTCACCTCCTACTTCCATACCATGTCTCGGTCACATGCAACTTGTGCTAAGAACACTTCAACTTTAGAATAATATTAATATATTTAAGCTTATTATCTGAGAAACAAGACCAAGAGCAAGACAAGTGGTAGACCAGCAGCCACACCACCATCCGTTAGGGCTTCTATTGGTAAGAACACATAACATACGCAGGCCCGCTTCATCTTATGCTACGCCAGCCTGTTGCTCGGCTTATGAATCAACTAGATAAGCTAGTACATAACAACTCAAAACTGCAGCTCATTTTCGGCTTGCCTTATGTACAACAACCACACTTTGTCGCTAGCATTGCTTAGTGTGTAATTTTAATATGATAATGCCCAACTGGCTAATGCATTAGATGCAGATAAGCAAATAATTTAGTTCATACAATACATACACAAAAACCATTGGAACACATATGGATAATTCAGTCCCTTAAATCCAAATAAGTTTGAAGTGCAAGGATACGACAGTGTATACATAAAGCTGCTTAGAAGATTAAGTTGAATTTTTTAAAAAATTCTGAACAATTCAGATACGAATAAGAAAACTATTTTGCTTTCCTAATTCAAAATTTGAGGAAATTATGATGGAAAACAACTAATTATCAACATAGCAAACAAAAGAATTTTGCTAAACTTTGAAACAGCTGTCAATATTCACGATCATTCTTGCAAAGATTAACCATAAACCTTTAGGTAAAGCATAAAAATCAATTGTAAGCCTTATAAAAAAAGTAAACATCGACAAATTACAGTCAGAAATTAGCATTAAGATTAACCCATAAACCTTATCAAAAAAGAAATTACAATCAGGTTTACCAACTTTGCGCCTGAAGTTGGATGAGAGATGAAGCAGACCTTGTGAATGTTTGCGTGGTTCATTTTGGGGAAGCAAACTTTATGTTAGGAACATAAATAATATGATTATGTAGCTGAATTAAGTGTCGTTTATGCATCCAGAATGCGCCAAAATCTACCACTTTAATTGTAATGGAGATGCTCTCCACGAAGTTATTGATTTTGTGTAACGACCCGCAAATTCGTACCCCTTGAGTCAACACTATTCTACCTAAATCAACTCAAGTTGTACAGAAATACGAACCGTTGGGTTAAAGAAGAAGAGGTAGAAAAAGGAAAATAAAAAACAACAACAGAATCTAACCAACGCAGCGGAATAAACTATAATAGATAATAAATGATCTTTACTCAAAATCAAATATATCTGTTTATATATTACATCATCAGAGTACATCGATCACAGTTCAACATCAATATCATACAACTGAATACACAGCTACTCTACTAGCGGAATATATATATATAAAACAAGTACGAAAGTACGTATCGTCATCCAGCTCGTCTCTTGAGCTCCGCAGCATCAAATCATGTATCCTATAATACTCGGTCTGGCCTGAGCATTACAGTGAAATAACACCCGAGTCAGTCTGGAATACCAGTGTGAGAAAATCACACTCAGTTGATTTTTAAAGTTTCAAAAATCCTTTGAAAACAAAAGCATCTCGTAAGACCACGCCACAAATAAACATGTCGGGTTTTTACCTTACGATAGCTAAAACAATTTTTATAGAAATCCTCTGATATTATAATAGGGCCTATACACAAATACTTATAAAATAGCTGAAACTGTCACATCTATTAAATTCCAGCTACTAGCCACAGAGTGGGTAATACAAACAAAACTCGTACAAGGCTCGTAGGGAGAAAGGATTTCCAATAATGACTAGGCACTGGGGTACCACCTATCACAGTACGTGGCCTAGATAACAGTACTGAGGAGTGCGCCCGCTCCCCTGCAACATAAAACTGGGACTACCCCTTACCGGATAATCCCGAGTGAGATCACCCCGCGGTTGGGATCAGCAACCGCCCACTAAGCCGAAATAAAAGGGACATCTAGACAGGGATGGCCTCACCCTGCTTGGGTGCTACCCACCTAGCCTTGCTGCATAACCCCTGTCATTCCCGGTTGATGAGGCTTGAGGCTAAGTGTTACCTTTTTAGAACATATCACTTAGAATGCCCATCGCCCACCTGACGATGTTCCGAAAGCATTCATCCATACAAGTCCGTCCCGGGTTCGAACGGAACCGAAGGCACTATTCCTACTACATCCATTTTGGAAATATCCTCAGGATTAGTAGCGACTAGCCCTTGTACTTCACTGTTCTATCTTCGAATTCAAACTCGTTTTCCACGAAACGTACAAACCAGACGAAGTGGTTTTCGAGAAATAATTCTCGATCCCGGTCTCTTCGAAACGATCAACGCATTTGTCCAATATTGATAGTTGGTGATTTAACTATCAATTAATATTCACAAACAACCATCCAACAATAAATAATTTTTCAAATTATTTATTTATCTCAAAAATATCTTCACAAGATATATTTTCACTTTTTAAATCCCTTTAAAAAACAGTTTTCAAACTATCTTCCTTCCTCAGAATAAATTCCAAGTATTTCTATTTCTACTGGAATCACCAAGCATAAAACTTTAGATTTTTAAAATAATTTAAAACGCTTACTTTGAAATATACTTTAAAATATTTAAGTTAAAACTACTTCAATAACTGGGTTAAAAATACATACTATATAAATATTTGAAAATGCGGTTACTTTATAAAATATAAAACTAGGTTTTCACTTTTAAAAACAAAATATTAAGTCACTTTTTATAAATAATTATTATGATAATAGATTTGAAAAATATTTACTTTAGAATTTTGATATTTAGAAATAATAAATTCCTAAAGTATGCTTTTTAAAACGAAATTAAAACTTTTTATCTTATATTTAAAATTTTACTTTGAACGTACTTGGCTATCCAGAGAAATATACCTCTCTTCACATTCTTCTTTAAATTACCAATTTCAAACATTTGAATCAATTTCCAAATTGATTTCCAATTTACTCTATTTTACTTCAAAATCCATTAATTTCAGATTTAAATCCTTAATTATGATTTAAAATACTTTTAACTGAAAATTAAAATTTTAGATTTCTTTAATTACTTCTTTATCATTTTAAATAAATTTAAACTTTGAATTTTAAAATAATTCTTTATTCCTTTAAGATAATATCACTTGATTACGCAATTCGTTAATTTTCTGTTTATTCAAAATCTTTTTCTTATATACTCGAAGTTATTTATTAGTATTGTGATATCACTTCCATTTCATTCTATTCATTCTTAATTTATTCAAATTTTATATAATTATTTCACTTACAAATTCACTTCTTTCGAAAATCCAATTTATATATTTTTGGTAGCCCATTATACCCAAATATATTCAATCAAACCAAAGCATTTAATATTCCAACATAATTCATCATAGAATATCAACAACCACAACAGAGAATATTAAATAATTTAAATAAATGTTGAGGGACCCAGTTGGATCCCTCTAACATGTTTTCCCTACATCCACAGACGTTAGCACAACATAAATACCAATCCCAAAATATATCATACTATAGCACATCAATCAATTCAACCATTCAAATAATTATTTAAATTTAATCATTTAAATTTAAATTTAACTGAGCGAGATTAACTCACCTTTGATTTTAATGTACAATCTGATCCAACCCAGCTTCTTCTCTTTACGATTTTAGACCTTGAGTAATAATTTATATGATTTATTAATATTCAAAATATAAATCAACCCTTAATTACCATTTAGTAATTCAATTAGATTTTGAACAAATTTACCTTTATTAAATCCTTTAGTAACAAATATAGTTTAGATAGGTCAATTTACACAATTTAATTTCTATAATATGTTATTGTAAAATAAATTTGTTAAGTCATATTTATTTTATTTACGAACTATATATTTATAAAAATCCATATAGGCTTCATAAAAATCTAATTCATATAAATTTCCAAAAACACATTTTAATAATTATTATTTTGTAAACCAATTCCTTTTCTTATAAAATCTTTTAGTAACTAAAAAAAATCAAATAAATTAATTAAACAAATTTATCACTTTAAAAACAATTAGTAAATTTTAAAATGTTTGTATATGTATTATTATTATTTCCTTCTTCTTCTTTGAAACTTCTTAATTGTATAGAATAAAAAAATCTAATTCTTATATAAATTTTCAAATATGTTAAAATTCCTTTTTTTTTCAAAACCATTATATAAAATGAATCGAATAACATAAACAGTAATTTTATTACTATAAATTCTTTCTTTTAGCACATAGATATAGTTAAATTGTATAGATAAAATAAATGAATAAATAAATAATAGAAAAACAAACATAACTGCTCTATACCTTACAGGAAATTGCGAACCAAGTCTCTAGCCGCCATCGCGTTAGGGCTCGAACGAGCCAACAGCTGAAGCTTTGTGAACGATTCACGCTACTGACCCACCACGAGGCCCTCTGCCTTTTCGCGAGCGACATTCGAGCTCGAGATTGAAATCGCGACACCCCATCATCACCTCCACCTGCCCCTGCTATCACTCCACCCTTCGATCGTGCCCAAAATCGCGAACTCGTGGTGACAATCCGCTTCAAAAGTCGCAGCCAACTCTCCCCTTTTCGAGTGTGCCACGTCTTCGTTCAGCGCTTGTGTAACAACCCGCATATTTGTCGATTTTATATTTAAATATTTTATTTAAATATTTTATCGATACTCGGAATTTAAGCCGAAAAGCTACTTTTTGCATACGGTCAAATTAGGACTCGGGACCACTTCCATTGAGTTCAAAATGACGTTTGCAACCTTTTTGAGTATAAACTTTGGTATATTTTAAGCTAGTCAAAAATTTGACCATTTTCACTTTGGGTTTGGGTTTGGGTTCAGCCCTATGTTTAACTTATACTCAAATCTGAACCACTCCTCCCCATTCACTCTCACTTTCTCCTCTTTTCAGTTCTAAAGCATCAATGGTGGGAGAGATGAGAAATTAAAACTCCAAAACCCTAGTTTTCTTTTGCAAATCAAGCTCTAGCTCCAAATTAATAGAGAACCCATTGGTAAGCTTCTCTTCTTCTTCTCCAACTCATTCCCTTATCAATTTCAGAAATTCCTAAACCTAATTTAGGAAATGTTTCTCTTTTTAGCTTAGATTCAAGCTTGTTGAGTTGGAATTGAAGAGTGATTGTCATTGTCATTGTTCTATAGCTTCTTCCTCCTTGTTCTTGTGCATAAAGGTGAGATTTTTATCTCACATCTTTTTCTATATCTATCTTTGTGGTTAGGTATGAATTTCTAACATTTGTGCATATTCATTTGCTTTTGATTTGAATTGATTTGGTGAATTTTCCTAATTTGGGTGTTTTGGTCCAAGTTTATGAAAATCCTATTATGAATATTTGGACAATGATATTCGGGGTGTATTGAGGAGCCGTTAAGGCTGGGTTGTCGCTAGGCATAAATCCTTAGTCGTCGTTATTCATCCGATCGCTCCCGATACGTTTTGGCCACTTTGGCCTAAGCAAATTGTTGCCCAGACATGGTGACCAGACGTCTGGTGACCAAGTCCAGACGTCTGGTTTGGACCTGGAGAGAAAAAATATAACCACGCAGAATATAAAAAAAAGGTAGAGACTAATTCCAGACGTCTGAAATTTAGGATCAGAAGTCTGGATAGGTCTCAGACGTCTGATTTGAAGTTTCAGACGTCTGGGTGTTCTCTGGATTATTCCCAGAGAACAAATCCAAACGTCTGATTTCTAAACCAGACGTCTGATTAGTTTTCAGACGCCTGGATTGGACCTTCAGACGCCTAGAATTGTGCATGGTGCCTATTTGCTTATGTTTTTGAGTGGATTCACTATTTTAATCGATTTTTGTGGATCCGAATAGTGGTTATCACTTTCTATCGACTTTGATGACTTCTTTTTATGGATTTTTGGAAATATCCATTTGGATGGATTCGATATCGATTTCTTTGGATTTTATTCACATCTTCGTATGTGAATTTTAGTGATTGATTGTTCCTACAATCTTCTTTGTGATTTGTCACTTTAAAAATATAAAGGTTTTCTATACTAGTAGTAAATATCAAAATTCTTTCATCAAAACGATTTCAACATTTATTTTATTACAAAGCTCGTTTCTTAAACCGTTTTCCAATCTACTAGTATATACAAACCTTTACCTCACTCGTATGAGAAATCTAATTAAACGATCTAGTAAAACGAGTGGTATGAAACGCTTGCGTTTACTTCGTCGGTTAATTCTTGGACTTGTTCGATTGAAACTCTTGTGACAATTTCTAGTGGAGATCTACAATTTGTTCGTAAATATTTAAGTTAAGCTAGTGGTTATGGGACATGAAGCTAAATTTGTATATTTACTAGCTTAGTGTAATTGACACTTCTCGTTGATCATGGCGATCATCTTTGTGATTTAGACTAGCAATGTGCGATGTCTCTTTGTCTGCGAGGGAGACTAAACCCCGTTTTGTGGAGTTTCGACTCAAATTGGTGGGGTAGCAACCCATGGTCTTCGAGCCGTTTGTGGAGCTTCGGCTCAATTTGTGATGGTTAGCAACCATGGAATTAGCGTTCCGTTTGTGTTACACGTGTTGGTGAGCTTTATGCTCCCGTTTGTGATAGGCCTTCCTCCTTTTTGTGATTTCTGGATTTCTTGAGATGATTTCTAGAATTTGTGTTTCACCAATTTTCGTGATTTCCATTGATAAGTTTTATCAATATTTGTGCATTGGTGAATTTGTGTGTCATTGACTTTTGTGATTGACATTGATATAATCGTCAATATTTATGGTTTGGTGAATGAAATAAGGAGTATGACATTTTTCTGATTCTTGTGTAGATTTTGTGATATTGATTAATCTCTTGTTGATTTTCAATTACTTATATATATCACAGCTTGGCATTGTGATTATTATGTGTTTAGTCATATCTCTTATTCTATATCGTTTCATCTGATATTTATAGTTAGACTGATCCGTTTATTATTTTCTTATTAAATAATACTCGGGTCAGACCGAGATGTTACAGGTGCTTCAGCTTGACTTCTCACTTGGGATTGATTTCTCTGACTTTTGGCAAACTACTTAGCTTAGTAGTTTATTTCGTTGTGTACACTTGAGATATGGACTCATAGTTGTATTCTTTTGTATAGCACATGTTGCTATTCTTTTGTATTATTGTGGATCTTTTTGACCACTACTCTGATATACACTTTCATGTGTTAGTTATATATTCATATCTTCTTCCGCCTTTGTGATATGAATTGTCTGTGACTGATTTATGTTATGTTTATTTCTATATTTGTTTCCGAAGATATTATAGCCACTGTGTAGTAGCTTTGAGTTTGTGTCGGTGTGCCAGATTTCCACTTGATAAAGAAATGCATGTAATACTATCTGGCATATCGATGCTCACACAAAGCAATTACACGGATGGTCGCTCCTCAACAGCCTTATTCTCCGTGCTAGTTGACAGCATTACACTGTAATGTCCTTGGCTAGCGTGGGTATAGAGGTGGGACGTCACAGCTTGGTATCAGAGCCAAACTTCGGAACAATATGGAATATTATAACAAGGATCATCGTCCTAAGTCTTTCTTAGGAGTCGTGCTTTAGGATTTAATTTGAGTCTTCGTACCGATTCATCCTATTTTCTTTATGATTCCTTGTTTTATCTATCAAAATTGCTTGATATTTATCTTGAGAATAACTTTTTTCCTCTTCTTTCTTTCTTAAAGAAGAGAAATGGTTAGACCTGGTCGTCCCAGAGCTGGACCATCTAGTGCTCCACCCCAAGATGGAGTTTTTATGACTACCCAGCAACTTCTTGACCTTGTCACAAATGCTCAAGCAGCTGGTTCTAATCCGGAACCTACTCACCCTAAATCTGGGTTTGCTCGTTTGTGCAATGATTACACCAACCTGGGTGGGAAGCCATTTAGAGGTTCTGAAACTATTATTGAAGTCCAGGCTTGGTTAAGGACATGCGATCGAATTTTTTCTCGCATGAACCTCATTGATCTTCACCGAGTTCAGGTGGCTTCTACTATGCTCCAAGAAAGAGCATTGGATTGGTACGAACTTCTTATTTCTGAGATTAATGAAGCGGATCCCACCTGGGAGCAATTTCGAGAACGCTTCGAATTAAAATTCGTGCCAGAAGCAGAGAAAGTGACATTGGCTCGGCGTTTCATAGACCTTGTTCAAGGTGAATCTTCCGTGGCAGATTATGTCGCGTCTTTTGAATCTCTCTCCAAATATAGGGTTGAATACATCAACACCCCATTGAAGAAAAATCAGAGATTTGTCTATGGCTTAAACAAAAATCTCAAGAAGCCATTACTTCTAAAATTAGAAGTTTCTTTCGACCAACTCATTGATATCGCTCTTCGTCTTGAAGAGGCGGATAGGGAAAATGACGTTGAAGTGGTAGGTTCTAAACCAAGCTTCAACAACAACAAGAAAAGGCC
The DNA here is from genome assembly GCA_030765085.1 of Allium cepa. NCBI lineage: Eukaryota > Viridiplantae > Streptophyta > Magnoliopsida > Asparagales > Amaryllidaceae > Allium > Allium cepa. Next base: position 860,886,274 of record CM060943.1, read on the forward strand.
CAGTAAATTCAAAGGCCCTTATCCCAATAAGAAAGGGAAGCAAGCAACCCCAGTGGCAAAGACTTCTTCCTTTGGTCGTGGGGAATGCTATAATTGTGGTTCGAAGGACCATTACGCGAACAAGTTCCCAAAGTCTCTCTCTTGTCGCTACTGCAAAGGTCCCGGTCATGTTATATCTTCATGCCCCAAGCTTCAGGGCAGGAAGGAGGGAAAGTTAAATGTTGCTCAAACCCCTGGCAACACATCTCATGGCCAAGGTATTTCTCATTCCATTCTTGATGGTATTATTTTATTTCGTGATCATCCTATTCGAGTTCTTTTTGATACGGGTGCGTCCCATTCTTTTATATCAAAAGAACTTGTTGATACTTTTTCTTTGGATGTTTTGTGTTTAATGACTTCTTTGAGAATTGCGAATCCGGTTGGTGGATCCGCGACAATCAGTTTATTGTGTAAAGATGTCGAGATTATTTTGTGTGATTTTTCTTTCCGAGCCGATTTGCATGTCATGCGTTATTTAGGCTTTGGAATGATTTTGGAAATGGATTGGCTTAACCGTTATGAAGCTCATATCCTATGTCCCGACCGGACTATTCATCTTCGACATCCTCAATCTGTTAAGCAGATTTCTATTGATCTTAAAGATTCGGGTTCCAGCTTGGTTGCATCTTTATATTCTTTAAATCCTCATGATGACGATAATGATGATGAGGAAGATATTATTTCTCTTATTCATGTTGTTCGTGAATTTTTCGACATATTTGAGTCCCTTTTAGGATTACCGCCTAAGCGAGCAATTGAGTTCAGAATTAATCTTATCCCTGGAGCTCAACCTATTACTCGTCCTCCTTATCGTATGTCCAATAAAGAAAATGAGGAGATGCACATACAATTATCCGATTTGGAAACGAAGCAATTTATTCGCTCAAGTTCCTTGCCTTGGGGAGCTTCGGCTATTTTCGTGAAGAAATCCAATGGTACACCTAGGCTTTGTGTTGACTACCGTAAGCTTAATGATCTTACTATCAAAAATAAACATCTTTTACCTCGAATTGATGATCTATTCGATCAACTTAGTGGTGCTAGAGTCTTTTCACAATTAGACTTAGCTACTGGATTCCATCAGCTTCGTATTGCAGAGGATAGCATTACTTTGACATCATTCCGTACCCGTTATGGATCTTATGAATGGCTTGTTATGCCATTTGGTTTAACAAATGCTCCGGCTTATTTCGTTGACCTTATGAATCGAGTTTTCAAAGACTTCCTCGACCGGTTTGTTCTCATCTTTATTGATGATATTCTTGTGTATTCAAAAACCGAGGAGGAACATGAAAAGCATCTTCGAATTGTGTTGGAATCTCTTAGGAGTAATCAATTAAAAGCAAAATTTTCTAAATGCCATTTCTGGCAATCTCGTGTGAAGTTTCTCGGTCATATTATTTCCGAATCCGAAATTTCCGTAGATCCTTCAAAGATTGAAGCGATTCAAGATTGGAAAAGACCAAAGAATATGACAGAGATTCGTAGTTTTCTCGGATTGGCGGGTTATTACCGTCGTTTCATTAAAGACTTTTCTAAATTGCCATGCCTCTCACTAGCTTAACAAAGAAAGGTGTTAAATACATTTGGTCGGACAAGTGTGAAGCTTCTTTCCAAAAATTAAAAGAACTCCTTTCCGATGCTCCTATTCTTGTGATTCCCGATGGAAGCCAAGATTTTGTTGTTTTTACCGACGCTAGTCGCATTGGTTTGGGTGCCGTTCTTATGCAAAGAGAACGTGTTATTGCTTATGCTTCTAGGCAATTAAAGCCAGCCGAGACTAGATATGCCACTCATGATTTAGAGCTCGCGGCTATTGTTTTCGCTCTTCGGATTTGGCGTCATTATCTTTTGGGAGAGAAATTTGTTCTTTATACCGATCATAAGTCTTTGAAGTATTTATTCTCTCAAAAGGAACTTAATTTGCGTCAACAGCGTTGGCTCGAATTTCTTGCACCTTATGATCTTGATATCCTTTATACTCCCGGTAAGGATAATCGTGTCGCCGATGCTCTTAGCCGTAAACAACAAGCAGTTGTTTCTATGACGATATCCGAATGGAACGATCTCGAGATTTTATCCACTTGTGAGATTCGAGAGCACGTATCCGATTTATGCTCATCACTTGTTTTGTGTAGCCTTGAGGCTCATCCTTCTCTTTTAGACCGCATTCTTGAAGCTCAAGGGCTAGATCCTGAATTGGCTCTTCTTGGCCAAAATATTAAGGATAAGATTGATATTGAAAGTTTGAAAGACTTTGATATCGATTCTCGTGGCGGCATTCGAAAATTTGGTAGGCTTATCGTGCCAAATATTGGTGATCTTCACAAAGATATTTTAGAAGATTCCCATCGTTCTAAATTCACCATTCATCTCGGTAGTAGCAAAATGTACGCGGATATGAAGCGACTTTATTATTGGGAGAGAATGAAACTTGACATCGCTAACTTCGTTAAGCATTGCATGACTTGCCAACTCGTTAAGGCCGAGCATCAAAGGCCCGGTGGGTTATTGCAACCTTTAGAAATTCCAATTTGGAAGTGGGATCAGATTTCCATGGATTTTATTGACGGCCTTCCCCGTTCTCGTTCGGGTCATGATAACTTATGGGTGATCGTTGATAGGCTTACTAAATCCGCCTATTTTATTCTCGTTCGATCTAATCAAACCGTTCCTCTTTTGGTCAAACTCTTTATTAAAGAGATTGTTAAATTACATGGAGTTCCTACTTCAATTGTTAGCGACCGTGATCCATTGTTTACTAGTGGATTTTGAAAGAGTCTTCAAAAAGCTTTGGGAACGAAGCTTAATTTTAGCACCGCTTATCATCCCCAGTCCGATGGACAAACTGAGCGTATGAATCAAACTCTTGAAGATCTTCTTCGTTCTTGTGTGCTTGATTTCGATGGAAGTTGGGAAGATCATATTTCCCTTGTTGAATTTTCCTATAATAATAGCTTCCAATCTAGTATTGGTATGGCACCTTTTGAGGCACTCTACGGAAGGCCATGCCGGTCTCCTTCTTGTTGGCTTGAGGCCGGTGAGAGGCTGGTTTTAGATCTAGATTTTATTCGTGATTCCATAGAAAAGATTGATCTTATTCGTCATAGGATGAAAGAAGCCCAGAGTAGACAAAAATCCTATGCCGATAACCGGAGAAGGAAATTAGAATTTTCTATGGGAGATCTCGTATTTATCCGTGTTTCACCTATGAAAGGTGTTGTACGTTTCAGCCGATCGGGAAAATTGGCGCCTCGATATATTGGGCCATTTTCTATCACTGAACGTATTGGTTCCATGGCTTATCGCCTTTTATTACCGGCTCAATTTTCTGCTATCCATGACGTGTTTCACGTTTCTCAACTTCGGAAATGTCTTCAAGATTCCGATTCTATTCTTGAGCCCGGTGTTGTGGAAGAGATTGAAGTTTCGCTTAATTTACTTATGAGCAACATCCTATTCGTATCATTGCTTCGAAAGTCAAACGACTTCGAAATAAAGATGTTCCGCTTGTTAAAGTTCAATGGTCTTCAAATCCTAAGGATTGTTCTTGGGAATCTAGAGAGTTCATCGAGCGAACACATCCGAACTTACTTTCTCGGGCTCTTTGAGGTGAACTTCTTATTTCAAACTTCTTTTGTGTTGAATATGCTTTTATGGTTGTTACTATATATCTTCTTCTTAAATATTGCGAGGACGTAATTTCTTTAAGGAGGGGAGTCTGTAACAACCCGCATATTTGTCGATTTTATATTTAAATATTTTATTTAATTATTTTATCGATACTCGGAATTTAAGCCGAAAAGCTACTTTTTGCATACGGTCGAATTAGGACTCGGGACCACTTCCATTGAGTTCAAAATGACGTTTGCAACCTTTTTGAGTATAAACTTTGATATATTTGGAGCTAGTAAAAAATTTGACCATTTTCACTTTGGGTTTGGGTTTGGGTTTGGGTTCAACCCTATGTTTAACTTATACTCAAATCTGAACCACTCCTCCCCATTCACTCTCACTTTCTCCTCTTTTCAGTTCTAAAGCATCAATGGTGGGAGAGATGGAAAATTAAAACTCCAAAAATCTAGTTTTCTTTTGCAAATCAAGCTCTAACTCCAAACTAATAGAACAACCTATTGGTAAGCTTCTCTTCTTCTTCTCCAACTCATTCTCTTATCAATTTCAGAAATTCCTAAACCTAATTTAGGAAATGTTTCTCTTTTTAGCTTAGATTCAAGCTTGTTGAGTTGGAATTGAAAAGTGATTGTCATTGTCATTGTTCTATAGCTTCTTCAACCTTGTTCTTTTGCATAAAGGTGAGATTTTTATTTCACATCTTTTTCTATATCTATCTTTGTGGTTAGGTATGAATTCCTAAATTTGTGCATATTCATTTGCTTTTGATTTGAATTGATTTGGTGAATTTTCCTAATTTGGGTGTTTTGGTCCAAGTTTATGAAAATCCTATTATGAATATTTGGACAATGATATTCGGGGTGTATTGAGGAGCCGTTAAGGCTGGGTTGTCGCTAGGCATAAATCCTTAGCGTTGTTGCTTGTCCGATCGCTCCCGATACGTTTTGGCCACTTTGGCCTAGGCAAATTGTTGCCCAGACCAGGTGACCAGATGTCTGGTGACCAAGTCCAGACATCTGGTTTGGACCTGGAGAGTAAAAATATAACCACACAGAATATAAAAAAAAGGCAGAGACTAATTCCAGACGTCTGAAATTTAGGATCAGACGTCTGGATAGGTCTCAGACGTCTGACTTGAAGTTTCAGACGTCTGGGTGTTCTCTGGATTATTCCCAGAGAACAAATCCTGACGTCTGATTTCTAAACCAGACGTCTGATTAGTTTTCAGACGCCTGGATTGGACCTTCAGACGCCTAGAATTGTGCATAGTGCCTATTTGCTTATGTTTTTGAGTGGATTCACTATTTTAATCGATTTTTGTGGATCCGAATAGTGGTTATCACTTTCTATCGAATTTGATGACTTCTTTTTATGGATTTTGGAAATATCCATTTGGATGGATTCGGTATCGATTTCTTTGGATTTTATTCACATCTTCGTATGTGAATTTTAGTGATTGATTGTTCCTACAATCTTCTTTGTGATTTGTCACTTTAAAAATATAAAGGTTTTCTATACTAGTAGTAAATATCAAAATTCTTTCATCAAAACGATTTCAACATTTATTTTATTACAAAGCTCGTTTCTTAAACCGTTTTCCAATCTATTAGTATATACTAGCCTTTACCTCACTCGTATGAGAAATCTAATTAAACGACCTAGTAAAACGAGTGGTATGAAACGCTTGCGTTTACTTCGTCGGTTAATTCTTGGACTTGTTCGATTGAAACTCTTGTGACAATTTTCTAGTGGAGATCTACAATTTGTTCGTAAATATTTAAGTTAAGCTAGTGGTTATGAGACATGAAGCTAAATTTATATATTTACTAGCTTAGTGCAATTGACACTTTTCGTTGATCATGATGATCATCTTTGTGATTTAGACTAGCAATGTGCGATGTCTCTTTGTCTGCGAGGGAGACTATCCCCGTTTTATGGAGTTTCGACTCAAATTGGTGGGGTAGCAACCCATGGTCTTCGGGCCGTTTGTAGAGCTTCGACTCAATTTGTGATGGTTAGCAACCATGGAATTAGCGTTCCATTTGTGATACACGTGTTGGTGAGCTTTATGCTCCCGTTTGTGATAGGCCTTCCCCCTTTTTGTGATTTCTGGATTTCTTGAGATGATTTCTAGAATTTGCGTTTCACCAATTTTCGTGATTTCCATTGATAAGTTTTATCAATATTTGTGCATTGGTGAATTTGTGTGTCATTGACTTTTGTGATTGACATTGATATAATCGTCAATATTTATGGTTTGGTGAACGAAATAAGGAGTATGACATTTTTTTGATTCTTGTGTAAATTTTGTGATATCGATTAATCTCTTGTTGATTTTCAATTACTTATATATATCACAGCTTGGCATTGTGATTATTATGTGTTTAGTCATATCTCTTATTCTATATCGTTTCATCTGATATTTATAGTTAGACTGATCCGTTTATTATTTTCTTATTAAATAATACTCGGGTCAGACCGAGATGTTACAGGTGCTTCAGCTTGACTTCTCACTTGGGATTGATTTCTCTGACTTTTGGCAAACTACTTAGATTAGTAGTTTATTTCGTTGTCTACACTTGAGATATGGACTCATAGTTGTATTCTTTTGTATAGCACATGTTGCTATTCTTTTGTATATTGTGGATCTTTTTGACCACTACTCTGATATACACTTTCATGTGTTAGTTATATATTCATATCTTCTTCCGCCTTTGTGATATGAATTGTCTGTGACTGATTTATGTTATGTTTATTTCTATATTTGTTTCCGAAGATATTACAGCCACTGTGTAGTAGCTTTGAGTTTGTGTCGGTGTGCCGGATTTCCACTTGATAAAGAAATGCATGTAATACTATCTGGCATATCGATGCTCGCACAAAGCAATTACACGGATGGTCGCTCCTCAACAGCCTTATTCTCCACGCCAGTTGACAGCATTACACCGTAATGTCCTTGGCTAGCGTGGGTATAGAGGTGGGGCGTCACAGCTTGTCATCCATCTATATTCAAACAAACTCGATTCGCTCCTCCCTTCGATCTAGGTTCGATTAGATATGCGTGGAACCGATTTGAGGAGGCGATTTATATTTTTTTTACCGCGAACTGATTTGGGGTTTTGAAAAGAAGAAAAGGGTTCGGCCATTGCTTTTATTTTAAAGACGTGAATTATGATCTGAACAGAAAAGAAAGGGGGACGTTGATTTGAACGAAGGGAAAGGTTAGGTCGGCTATGCTCACATAGGTATAGAATAGGGTGGCTGATGGGAAAGGATTTCAGCTAAATGTTAGCTAGCGTACGCAAATATATACATTCAATTTAAATTCAAATTCAATTCATCTCGATTTACACACACCGAAATTCCGAACCCCTATCAAGGCGTGCCGCTTGGCATTCATAATGTTATGCCCCTATTCCAAACGCAATGGAAAAGGTTTCGATTCCTAATTCGATTGTGTGGGGAAAATAGCTTTTTGAATCGAATTAAAATATAAAATTTTCGATATAAATCTCAACGCGTTTATATATCGTACGCTCACACAACAACTCCAAATGCTACGAAAATTGAAATCCCATAATAATTCAATATTACGGATCTAATGAAACTGGTTTCGTTGAATTCCGAGACTGTGCCTCGGAAGGCTATTTTTAAATTCAATTTAAACGATAAAATTTCAAAACCAAACAAATCACTGTTAAATTCTATTTTAAGACTTCTCTTATCTTCGGTGTTATCAATATAAGTTTTATAAGCCTTCAAATTATTTTCAACGGGCTTAAAACTTCAGATTTCATATTTTACCTAATCCCAAATTATTTAATTTAATAATTTAAATATCAAATAAATTGTGACATTTGAAATTCAAGTTAGAAATTAACCTTTAAATATTCAAAATTGATTAAATATTCCGATTTTAAATGCTCGAAAATTCCAGGTCGTCACATTCCTCCCCCTTAAAAGAATTTCGTCCCTGAAATTACTAATTAGAAAGAATGGTCCAATACCCATTCACTTTTCTCAAAACCAACAATTTAACATTCCACCAACTATTTTTTTTATAAAAGACCCATTATTATTCTTAGTAACTTTCCAAACTTTACTATAATTCCCAAACAATACTATTTGCTTAATCATTCGAATTTAAATTTGAAACAAAATTTCAAATTCTCAAAATTTCTCAAAAAATTTCTACCTCCCTAAATTTCCAAAAAAATTCGCGCTAGCTCGGTACAACTACAAAAGGCCTCTACGGGCTCCCAAATCCCAAAAGAAAACAAAAGGCCAAGTGGCTCGATCAAAAATCCAATCAAATCTCATACTGAAATTTAAACACATACATTTTTGTCGAGCAATTCAAATTTATCTTCCATTTATACTGATTCATATTATTATTTTAAATTAGTTTCATTCACCACTTTATTTTAATTTTCAATTTTGAAATCGTTTTGTCGCTAACTAAAATTTTTTCCAAAAATTTTCTAACTCCCAAAATTTTTGAACTTTTTTGGCAGAGTCTCCTTTGTACGGAGGAGCTTTTGCAATTTGACAAAAGATATAAATATATATACATCGACCCACACGGTCGGAAAAAACCAAAAACAGTTCATATTTCCAATTTTTATTGCGTAAGCGTACCTTATTTAGCATTTATAAGCAAGCGGCTTATTAATTTAGCATTTAGCGCGATCCAATCCAGCCAAACGGCTACCCGGTACCTGTACTTACTCAATTTAAACATATAAGTACTTTATATAGGAAGTTTATTGCATTTCACTTAAATTTAAATAGCTAAAACATCGATCCTGTAACAATGCATGTGATATACTGGTATAAACACATAAATTTCACATATTATTCATGTTATATAATTTTCATAACCACATGCAAGATTTTGCTACCAATTTTAATTGCTTACAACAAATCACACATCATTTTACTTAATCCGAAAGGTTAACAACTCACATGCTTACATTCCATTTATTTTTAAACAAATCAGACATATATTTAATTCAATTGATCTCAACATCAATTCATTTAACTTCTATCAATTCAGACATTTTAATTATATTAATTTACGTCAAACAACAATTTATTATATGCAATTTACGATATCCATGGGAATAAATAATTACTTAAGGTTTACAACCAATACGTATACAACTTTATTCAATTTAAATGGTTTATAACTCAATTGCTTAAGTTCACTTCATTTTTAAGCAAAACAAACTTATATTCATTCCAACTGATTTCAAAATCATCTTATTTCACAATCTTTGATTTGATTTTCATTTGATCAAATCCCAATCATTTCACTAATTGATTCGATTGGTTTATTCTTTTATCCATTTTAAATTTTAATTTACATTAGCAATTCATTGTTGAATTTATTAATAATAAGCCCATTCAATTTATGCTTGAATTGAATTTGTTTATATTCCATACTATATCCATTTTAATCCATTTTAATCTAATTCAATTTTCATTCGACAACACTTCCAATTATAATTCCATACTTGATTTTCTTTTTTCATTTATCTTGAAAATCATTTTATTTAATTTCCTTGAGTGCAATCTTATTTTATATCTCAAGTTTGGATTTTCATCTCAGAATACAATATTTTATTCCGGCTTATTTATTCCCTTTTTAATTTTTTTATGAGCTGCTCACTTTTAACATCCATACTTCATCATTTATTTACAGTCAACCACATCCACATCTTACCTTTAACTAGGGATTATATATATATATATATATATATATATATATATTCAATGCTTTTCAATTCTTTTATAAGCTTCCGAAGTTTATTTATTCCGATTCAATACTTGCTTAATTTACATTTATTTGTTTGAGTAGAATTTTATTCCAGTCAGTATTATCTATAATTCAACTGAATTCATTTAAATTCAGTTTTATTCCGACTCAACTTCAGTTAAATCTAGTTACATATCATTCTTTGAATTTCTGTTAAGCAAGGACTTAATTCCATTAATATCCTTCATGACAAAACTGAATTTTGATTCAATTCAATCCAAATCTAACTAAATTTTATTTCTCAATATATCAGTTCAAAACTTATTTATTTATTTTAAAGCTTATATTGCTCATTTGAGTCATTTCATCTTATAACCAAAATTTCCAATTATATATATCGCTTACTAGCGTAAGGTATAAATTTTTATTTCACAATTATAATCATTTTACCTTTCAACTTTATATCAAATTTAATTCAATTTCAATTTTTATTTAACTTATCTCAAGTTAAATTCAAATATATTTTCTTCACTTTCATTCACTTAAGTTAAATTTTAATTCCCGGATTAAGATTTTCGATTCCTTCTTATTAATATCAACTTTACTTTATCAGTTCAATAGTTGATCCATTTATTCATTCACAAATTCATTTTCAACCAATAAATTTTATTCCCAACATTAATTATTTTTAGTTCATTTGAACTAATTCTACACTTATTTTACACATTTAAATCAAGCATCATCCAATATTGAATTTCATTTCATTTGCATACCATATTAATCTATCCATTACTTATAAATGTTAAATCTCGAAACTTTGTTTTATTTAGCCCAACTTGACTAAATTTTTTTTCACATAATTTAACACAATTTAAATTTTAACTTACAGTATCCAGCTTACACTTTACTTACTTACGAAGTTGAATTTTATTCCAACAAATTCCTAATTTACATGTCATCAGACTTATTATATGCCATAAGCTTTGCTAGTTAAGATTCCAGAGTTTAAACAGTCTTTAACATTTCAAAATTCCCTTTGAAATCTTATACATCCAAAATTCCTTGCATTTCTAAAAATCAAATTCATCCTTTGCAAACAATTCCAATTCAAAACAATTTGGTAGCAATTTCTCTCTTGGAAACTCGAAAATGAACATCCATGATGCTGTAGTCATCACCAAAGTTATTTTCTAGCGACCAAAAGAGTTCAATGCTTTTATCTCTTTTAAAACTCTTCAAATATTTTTAAATTTCAAATCTCTCTCTAGATTTCAAATCCGATTCAAAAATATTTCTCAATATATATTACCTTCTCAACTTTTGAGAAACATTTCCAAATTCAAAGGAATTTATATTCAAACATTACTTTGAAATTTTATCTTATTTCATTATTAATCACACTATAATTCACATTTAGTTTATCTTTACAAACTTCATTTGTATACAATTTGGTTTCTTAGTTTTTAATTATGGTTTCAATTCCTTAATCAACTATAACACATTTACAAATTTCATTGATTTATTAATTTATCCCTTAATCTTGGTTATTATTTCAATTCTTATTCAATTATCATACAATGATAATAATTAAATGTTATCACTCCTAACATCCAAGCATCCATATATAATCATAATAATTTACGAAAATTATTTTCTTTATATACAAAATAATTTTGGGTAAAATTATTTCATTTACCTTATTTAAAACAATACTGTGTCGGTTTATCTTGTTTAAGAGTTTAGAAATCCCTATCGATAACATGACGTCCCATATATCGACCAGAATCCATAAACACTCAACCGATAAATCAACGCAATATAAAAACAATTTTATATTTACTAACAAATACGCGCTCGTATCTATTAATACTCTCAAACTCATTCTAGAGTACTACGGACTCTATTCTATGAGTAATTCCCACCAGAGCCAAGGTTATCACCAGCCTAAGCTTTGATACCAAGTGTAACGACCCGCAAATCCGTACCCCTTGAGTCAACACTATTCTACCTAAATCAACTCAAGTTGTACAGAAATACGAACCATTGAGTTAAAGAAGAAGAGGTAGAAAAAGGAAAATAGAAAACAACAACAGAATCTAACCAACGCAGCGGAATAAACTATAATAGATAATAAATGATCTTTACTCAAAATCAAATATATCTGCTTATATATTACATCATCAGGGTACATCAATCACAGTTCAACATCAATATCATACAACTGAATACACAGCTACTCTACACAGCGGAATATATATATATATATATATATATATATATATATATATAACAAGTACGAAAGTACGTATCGTCATCCAGCGCGTCCCCTGAGCTCCGCAGCATCAAATCCTGTAACCTATAATACTCGGTCTGACCCGAGCATTACAGTTAAATAACACCCGAGTCAGTCTGGAATACAAGCGTGAGAAAATCACACTCAATTGATTTTTAAAGTTTCAAAAATTCTTTGAAAACAAAAGCATCTCGTAAGACCACGCCACAAATAAACATGTCGGGTTTTTACCTTACGATAGCTAAAACAATTTTTATAGAAATCCTCTGATATTATAATAGGGCCTATACACAAATACTTATAAAATAGCCGAAATTGTCAGATCTATTAAATTCCAGCTACTAGCCACAGAGTGGGTAATACAAACAAAACTCGTATAAGGCTCGTAGGGAGAATGAATTTCCAACTAATGACTAGGCACTGGGGTACCACCTGTCACAGTACGTGGCCTAGATAACAGTATCGAGGAGTACGCCTGCTCCTCTGCAACAGAAGACCGGGACTACCCCTTACTAGATAATCCCAAGTGAGATCACCCCGCGGTTGGGATCAGCAACCGCCCAATAAGCCGAAATAAAAGGAACATCTAGACAGGGATGGCCTCACCCTGCTTGGGTGCTACCCACCTAGCCTTGCTGCATAACCCCTAATTTTCAGTCATTCCCGGTTGATGAGGCTTGAGGCTAAGCGTTGCCTTTTTAGAACATATCCCTTAGACTGCCCATCGCCCACCTGACGATGTTCCGAAAGCATTCATCCATACAAGTCCGTCTCGGGTTCGAACGGAACCGAAGACACTATTCCTACTACATCCATTTTGGAAATATCCTCAGGATTAGTAGCGACTAGCCCTTGCACTTCACTGTTCCGTCTTCGAATCCAAACTCGTTTTCCACGGAACGTACAAACCAGATCGAAGTGGTTTTCGAGAAATAATTCTCGATCCCGGTCTCTTCGAAATGATCAACGCATTTGTCCAATATTGATAGTCGGTGATTTAACTATCAATTAATATTCACAAACAACCATCCAATAATAAATAAGTTCCCAAATTATTTATTTATCTCAAAAATATCTTCACAAGATATATTTTCACTTTTCAAACCCTTTGAAAAACAGTTTTCAAACTATCTTCCTTCCTCGGAATAAATTCTAAGTATTTCTATTTCTACTGGAATTACCAAGCACAAAACTTTAGATTTTTAAAATAATTTAAAATGCTTACTTTGAAATATACTTTAAAAATATTTAAGTTAAAACTACTTCAATAATTGGGTTAAAAATACATACTATATAAATATTTGAAAATATGGTTACTTTATAAAATATAAAACTAGGTTTTCACTTTTAAAAACAAAATATTAAGTCACTTTTTATAAATAATTACTATGATAATAGATTTGAAAAATATTTACTTTAGAATTTGATATTTAGAAATAATAAATTCCTAAAGTACGCTTCTTAAAACGAAATTAAATTTTTTATCTTATATTTAAAAATTTACTTTGAACGTACTTGGCTATCCAAAGAACTATACCTCTCTTCACATTCTTCTTTAAATTACCAATTTCAAACATTTGAATCAATTTCCAAATTGATTTCCATTTTACTCCCTTTTATTTCAAAATCCATTAATTTCATATTTAAATCCTTAATTATGATTTAAAATACTTTTAACTGAAAATTCAAATTTTAGATTTCTCTAATTACTTCTTTATCCTTTTAAATAAATTTAAACTTTAAATTTTAAAATAATTCTTTATTCCTTTAAGATAATATCACTTGATTTTGCAATTCATTAATTTTCTGTTTATTCAAAATCTTTTTCTTATATACTCGAAGTTATTTATTAGTATTGTGATATCACTTCCATTTCATTCTATTCATTCTTAATTTATTCAATTTTATATAATTATTTCACTTACAAATTCACTTCTTTCCAAAATCCAATTTATATATTTTTGGTAGCCCATTATACCCAAATATATTCAATCAAACCAAAGCATTTAATATCCAACATAATTCATCATAGAATATCAACAATCACAACAGAGAATATTAAATAATTTAAATAAATGTTGAGGGACCCGGTTGGATCCCTTCAACCTGTTTTTCCTACATCCACAGACGTTAACACAACATAAATACCAATCCCAAAATATATCATACAATAGCACATCAATCAATTCAACCATTCAAACAATTATTTAAATTTAATCATTTAAATTTAAATGAGTGAGATTAACTCACCTTTGATTTTAATATACAATTTGATCCAACCCAGCTTGTTCTCTTCACGATTTCAGACCTTGAGTAATAATTTATATGATTTATTAATATTCAAAATATAAATCAACCCTTAATTACCATTTAATAATTCAATTAAATTTTGAAAAAATTTACCTTTATTAAATCCTTTAGTAACAAATATGGTTTAGATAGGTCAATTTACACAATTTAATTTCTATAATACGTTATTATAAAATAAATTTGTTAAGTCATATTTATTTTATTTACGAACTATATATTTATAAAAATCCATATAGGCTTCATAAAAATCTAATTCATATAAATTTCCAAACACACATTTTAAAAATTTTTTTAAACCAATTCCTTTAAAATGCATTAATTTAATTCTTGATCCATTTCCACTTTTTTTTTCATTTTGATTGAAAAAAAAGTGGAATGTGTTAGGGCTATACAGACTCGAACCGTAGACCTTCTCGGTAAAACAGATCAAACTAATTATTATCGAAATGATGCGAACTGTTTCAAAGACCCAACATGCATTTTCTTGCATTGGCTTATAAAATCTTTTAGTAACTAGAAAAAATCAAATAAATTAATTAAACAAATTTATCACTTTAAAAACAATTAGTAAATTTTAAAATGCATATATATGTATTACTATTATTTCCTTCTTCTTCTTTGAAACTTCTTAATTGTATAGAATAAAAAATCTAATTCTTATATAAACTTTCAAATATGTTAAAATTCCTAATTTTTTTTTCAAACCCATTATATAAAATGAATTGAATAACATAAACAGTAATTTTATTACTATAAATTCTCTCTTTTAGCACATAGATATAGTTAAATTGTATAGATAAAATAAATGAATAAATAAATAATAGAAAAACAAACATAACTGCTCTATACCTTACAGGAAATTGCGAACCAAGTCTCTAGCCGCCATCGCGTTAGGGCTCGAACGAGCCACCATCTGAAGCTTCGTGAACGATTCACGCTGCTGACCCACCGCGAGGCCCTCTGCCTTGTTCGCGAGCGACATTCGAGCTCGAGATTGAAATCGCGACACCCCATCATCACCTCGCCCTGCCCCTGCTATCACTCCACCCTTCGATCGTGCCCAAAAATCGCGAACTCATGGTGATAATCCGCTTCAAAAGTCGCAGCCAACCCTCCCCTTTTCGAGCGTGCCACGTCTTCGTTCAGCGCTTGCCATCCATCTATATTCGAACGAACTCGATTCGCTCCTCCCCTTCGATCTAGGTTCGATTAAATATGCGCGGAACTGATTTGAGGAGGCGATTTTTTTTTATTATCGCGAACTGATTTGGGGTTTTGAAAAGAAGAAAAGGGTTCGACCATTGCTTTTATTTTAAAGACGTGAAGTATGATCTGAACAGAAAAGAAAGGGGGACATTGATTTGAACGATGGAAAAGGTTAGGTCGGCTATGCTTACATAGGTATAGAATAGGGTGGCTGATGGGAAAGGATTTCAGCTAAATGTTAGCTAGTGTACGCAAATATATACATTCAATTTAAATTCAAATTCAATTCATCTTGATTTACACACACCGAAATTCCGAACCCCTATCAAGGCGTGCCGCCTGGCATTCATAATGTTATGCCCCTATTTCGAACGCAATGGAAAAGGTTTCGAGTCCTAATTCGATCGTGTGGGGAAGATAGCTTTTTGAATCAAATTAAATATTAAATTTTTGATATAAATCTCAGCGCGTTTATATATCGTACGCTCACGCAACAACTCCAAATGCTACGAAAATTGAAATCCGATAATAATTCAATATTACAGATCCAATGAAACTGGTTTCGTTGAATTCCAAGACTGTGCCTCGGAAGGCTATTTTTAAATTCAATTTAAACGATAAAATTTCAAAACCGAACAAATCACTGTTAAATTCAATTTTAAGACTTCTATTATCTTCAGTGTTATCAATATAAGTTTTATAAGCCTTCAAATTATTTTCAACAGGCTTAAAACTTCAGATTTCATATTTTACCCAATCCCAAATTATTTAATTTAATAATTTAAATATCAAATAAATCGTGACATTTGAAATTCAAGTTAGAAATTAACCTTTAAATATTCAAAATCGATTAAATATTCCGATTTTAAATACTCGAAAATTCCGGGTCGTCACATTTTGGCTGAACATTTACCGCGAACTATAAAAATTTGTTAATCCACAGCCAAACATGCCTAAAAAACATAAATCCTGGATATATATATATATATATATGGAATTATACTAATTTCCTGTTTAGGGGGGTTCATATTATGAGATTGATACACAAATTTAATTATGGAATTGTACTGAACAATGGTTGATTAAATATTTAAATTATGTTCAATCTCAAATTTTGATATATCAGATTTTCTAATTTAAATTTTCATCTTTTGAAATTTCAGCTTTTTTGTAAATTTTCAAGTACTACATTTACAAATTTTGTAGTCTTAAATTCATCGATTGAAAATTCAAATTTAGAATTTTAGAACTATCAAAACTTGAATTACTAAATTTTTAAGTTTCAAAATTTAAAGTTTCAAAATTTCACAATTTTCGTTTTCATATTTCCAAATTCCTAATGAGTGCTCTCCATTGGATCACTCTTTCATCAAAAAAAAAAACATTTTCAGATTTCAGATCGGAATTTTTTAATCCAAAACTAAGGCTTCAAATTTTCAAACTTTAAAATTTCACATATCAAATCATCAAATTTTCAAAACTAAAATTTTGGGTTTTCAAAGTATGTGTTGCCAAATTTTGAAATTTAAAATTCTCAATATTTAACTTTAAAATTCAAAAATTGAAATTTTGAAGTTAGAATTTTCTGATGCTAAACTTTCAAATTTTGAATTTTGAATTTTTTTAAAAATTTGAATTTCCAATTTATCGTGTTCAAAATTTGAGTTTCAAAAATTTAAGAATTAGTGTTTTCGAAATTTCAAATTCAACCTTTAAAAAATTTGGTGCTTATCAACCAAATCGCCTAGTTTTCCCATTCTGATGCATGGAATACACCAAATCCATGTCATGGATTTGCATGCCTTTGGACTTCGCTCCAAAGGGGATATCATCAAAAATCTCTTGTTGTATATTGCGGAATATTGTATTTCCTCATGCCGGATCACCAAGCTTCGGATTGGTACATATACCCTGAACACAATGTCAAACAACCCTATCATCGAACCCTTTAGTTTTGAATTTCAAATGTTTTTCTCAAGCATTTCATTAGTCCTATAAGAGCGGGAGTCTACGTCTCCTGGATTTCATATACATATGACCAAACTTCCTACATCGAACCTCTATGTTAGACTTATTTTGTGGTTCATCCCGATAGGTTACTTAATAGACTTTCACCTACCACTGCTCTATCATCTACATCTTTTTGTAAACACCTTCCATGCACATCACAGCAGTAAAAATAGATACGAGTTAGGAACTGAGTTGATGATGTTTTGATGACAACAACCTTATATAGTTATTATACTTTACTTTATAAAATATATACTAACATTTCCATATATATATATATATATATATATGTATGTATGTATATATGAAGTATATGCAGGTATCATCGAAGACTGATCAGTATAAAGACTCAAGCATCAAGATGAAGATTAGAGGTTCAAGATTCAAGACTCTAGAGAACCAAGATTTCAAGATCTCAAGATAAGTGTCTAGTATTTTGTTAAAAATTCATAATAGCACTCTCATCTTTCTTCCAATTTTCTTTTGGGATGGAACCTAATTTCTATCGAAACCAGTGGCTTACAAACCCACGACAAGTAGCTTACAAACCTACGACAAGTGGCTTACAAACCCACGAAAATCAAAATCATTTAAACTACTTTGTACAAGTTCTCGAGTCCTATGGAGGAGCTCTGTAGGAAGGTTCTTGCAATTTCAGTTTGAATAGATTTTTCAAAATGTTTTTAAATCTGTTTTCAAAATGTTTTAGCTTTCAAAATCATGTTTTCAAAATCACGTTTTCAAAAATATTTTCAAACTTTGTTTTAGCCTTGAAATATTCCTTTATTCTGATTTTAAAAACTTCTATTTTTAAAACATCAAAACTTATTCTAATTTTAAATATTACTTATATAATTGACGGTCTATATCAATTATATATATATTTAAAATAACGTTTTATATTCATTCTCTATCTCAAAATATTGTTTAAGCACTTTACTTTGCTTCAGAGAAGTTTCAACTTGTTTTAAATTCAATTGTCTTTACAAAACAACATCTCTATAATTTTGAACTAGGGGATGTCGACATAAGGGGATACCCCATGTCGACATGGTGACGGTTGGATTTAAAATTCAATTTTCAAAAGAAGTGTCCATTCGTTCGAAAACCTTTCGCCAATGGTTATGACTGTTGTGCATCTATATAAAGGATTCCAAAACGAATTTTTTTAACAACTAATTTCTTATTTTCTTCACTCTTTCTTCTCCACCATTCCATACCCATAAAACTTCATATTTTCAAGATCGTGCCATCATTCTGCCAAATTCTCAATAGGAAATCATTTAGATACTCTCTCTATTTGATTCTCTATCATTCTACTAAAGATCAAAGTGCTATTCGGAGTTATAGGATTAATTTGTATTCAAAAAGTCCATAGAGTCTATCTATTCAAAAGGATTGTTATTAAGAAGTATTAGGGTGATCTTGTGTCCCGTAAATCAAGAGAGTTTACCCCAGACTCGGAGATAGGAGGGTTCCTCAAGGCCTTAGAAATTGAGGGTTGTAATTTGGATATTGGCTTATAAAAATCTGTACAAGGATATTGCCTTGGTGTAAGACTAGATGTAGGAGGATTCCGAACCAGTATAAAATCCGGTGTGTTCCTTGCTTTTACTTTCTTTACTTTACTATTTGCATTTGTTATATGTTATGTGATCATTATGTGTTAGAATTCTTTTTAGATTTGTGTTGAAAGTTTTAATTTAGTCATATAGTTCATATATTCTTTAAAACACTATTCACCCCCCTCTAGTGTTATTTCTGCATTAAGATCCTTAATCCGCATCCCTAACAATTGGTATCAGAGCATTGGTTTTCATTGTTTTCATAATCTGAAACTTGAAATATATAAAAATGGCATTTTTTGGAAAATCGTGTTAAAACTGTTTTGAATCTATGCATTTCATCAAAGTATCATAAGTCTGCATATAGTTATTTTGAAAAATCAAGTTATCTACCGAATTGGTGTGTTATGCAGTGACAGACATGTTATATGGCTTTTGACGAATCAACACCCAATTGACAAACTGTGCAAATTGAGAAAGATAAATGGATACTTGATAGTGGCTGTTCGAGGCACATGACTAGAAATCCCGAGATACTCAAGGACATTACTTATCAAGATGGTGGATTAGTCAATTTTGGTGACAACTCTAAAGGATATGTGGTTGGCGTCGGCAATGTCGGTAACTCTAAAACTTTACTTATTTCTGATGTTTTATTAGTTAGGAACTTAAAACATAATCTGCTTAGTATAAGTCAACTTTGCGATAAAAGTTTTAAAATTAAATTTGGAAAAGATAAATGTCACATTGAAGATGATAAGTCTAATATAATTTTTGAAGGTATTAGGAAGAAAAATATTTATATCCTTAGCATGGAAATTTCAAATGATAATCTATGTCTTTTGGCTAATACAAGTGACCCTTGGATTTGGCATAAAAGATTTGGCCATTTGAATTTCAAATTATTATCTAGGATATCAAAACTTGACTTAGTTAGAGGTCCACCCAAGTTAAACTTTAAAGTAGTTAATAGTTTTTGTTGATGACAAAGGGGGAGAAAGTTATAAAAATATATGTGCTTGGTGTAGAGGGAGTCATGGAGTAAGGGGAGTTGTAGTTTTAAGAAGAAATCACGGAGTAAGGGGGAGTTATGGCATGGTAAGAATATTTTATAAATAAAGGTTGTCATCATCAAAAAGGGGGAGATTGTTAGGAACTAAGTTGATGATGTTTTGATGACAACAACCTTATATAGTTATTATACTTTACTTTATAAAATATATACTAACATTTCCATATATATATATATATATATATATGTATATATATGCAGGTATCATCAAAGACTGATCAGTATAAAGACTCAAGCATCAAGATGAAGATTAGAGATTCAAGATTCAAGACTCTAGAGAACCAAGATTTCAAGATCTCAAGATAAGTGTCTAGTATTTTGTTAAAACTTCATAATAGCACTCTCATCTTTCTTCCAATTTTCTTTTGGGATGGAACCCAATTTCTATCGAAACCAGTGGCTTACAAACCCACGACAAGTAGCTTACAAACCTACGACAAGTGGCTTACAAACCCACGAAAATCAAAATCATTTAAACTACTTTGTACTAGTTCTCGAGTCCTATGGAGGAGCTCTGTAGGAAGGTTCTCGCAATTTCACATTTTTTAAAATGTTTTTAAATTTGTTTTCAAAATGTTTTAGCTTTCAAAATCATGTTTTCAAAAATATTTTCAAACTTTGTTTTAGCCTTGGAATATTCCTCTATTCTGATTTTAAAAACTTCTATTTTTAAAACATTAAAACTTATTCTGATTTTAAATATTACTTATATAATTGACGGTCTATATCAATTACATATATATTTAAAATAATGTTTTATATTCATTCTCTATCTCAAAATATTGTTTAAACACTTTACTTTGCTTCGGAGAAGTTTCAACTTGTTTTAAATTCAATTGTCTTTACAAAACAACATCTCTATAATTTTGAACTAGGGGATGTCGACATAAAGGGATACCCCATGTCGACATGGTGACAGTTGAATTCAAAATTCAATTTTCAAAAGAAGTGTCCATTCGTTCGAAAACCTTTCGCCAATGGTTATAACTGTTGTGCATCTATGTAAAAGATTCCAAAACAATTTTTTTTTAACAACTAATTTCTTATTTTCTTCACTCTTTCTTCTCCACCATTCCATATCCATAAAACTTCATATTTTCAAGATCGTGCCATCATTCTGCCAAATCCTCAATAGGAAATCATTTAGATACTCCCTCTATTTGATTCTCCATCATTCTACTAAAGATCAAAGTGCTATTCAGAGTTATAGGATTAATTTGTATTCAAAAAGTCCATAGAGTCTATCAATTCAAAAGGATTGTTATTAAGAAGTATTAGGGTGATCTTGTGTCCCGTAAATCAAGAGAGTTTACCCCAGACTCGGAGATAGGAGGGTTCCTCAAGGCTTTAGAAATTGAGGTTTGTAATTTGGATATTGGCTTATAAAAATCTGTACAAGGATATTGCCTTAGTGCAGGACTGGATGTAGGAGGATTCCGAACCAGTATAAAATCCGGTGTGTTCTTTCCTTTTACCTGCTTTACTTTACTATTTGCATTTGTTATATGTACTGTGATCATTCTGTGTTAGAATTCTGTTTAGATTTGTGTTGAAAGTTAGTCATATAGTTCATATATTCTTTAAAACACTATCCACCCCCCCTCCAGTGTTATTTCTGCCTTAAGATCCTTAATCCGCATCTCTAACAATACGTAGTAAGTTAATTTGATTTCAAACGCTCGACGACGATTTCATACATCATAAACACAAATATACCAAACTGATCTAACTCGTTCTACAGTCATCCAATCAACGTCTAACTATCACAAATCAAGTACCACTGCATTAGAATAGTAATGAAAATCATATTTTTACTATTTAAGCACTATATAATGTAAATATACTAAAGCAATATGGATTTCAAACTTCTTCAAAATGCGCCTTTTATAATTTGTTCTGCTTGGCCAAAACAATGGTCCAGTGAAATACTCCCTTCCATAGTAGATGTGTATTCGTTAATATTAATATAACTATGTTATATATAATATACTTTTATGTATTACTAAATTAACCTAAAAAATTATTAAACATTTAATTTGACAATGTGACATAGGTGATTAGTTAGTGTATGACGCTCGAAGAAGATCATGGGTTCGAACAACTGATACATCAAGATAATGCTCTGCTTGAATAAAATATTGTTCGTACTATCAACAAGTTTGACAATGGGGCAAAAGTTTGGTTAATTTGCTTTAATTGATAGATTAATTTATAGGTTGACTAACAAACTTAATTCTAAAGAAAACTAATTTACGATTAGATTTCATTGGTTTGTTTCGTTTTAAACCAAAGTTTGGTCACCTTAAAGGAAAACTTGATAGATTAAAAGAGGTTTCAAAAATAAATTATCTACGTGAAAAAACGCAGCTGAATTTAGTTGTCGTTTTTGAAATCTTCTCATTCATGCATTGTCCGCTTACCAAAAAAGAGCTAGGGTTTGAAACTCTTCCAAATAGTGGCCCTTTCATCTCAACCACCATGAATTTCGCTATGGATGCCTCTTCTATCCTAAATTTCAATAATCCAACACTGGAAGAAAAAGCTGTTATAATGATGCAAATTTTTCGACGGAAAATTCCGTGGTAGGTTTGTGATGAATCTGCCTCGGATGTATGATGTTTTTTTTAACATAAAAACATCGTTGTTCAACATAAGTATTTGTGCCACAATAAAAATTCATTTATAAAACGTAATAAATCATTTATATATCTATCATGGATTTGAAACATAGCTAAAATTTGAGACAAAATGATGGAAAATGACCTTAAATAATATATATGACATATAGTGGCTAAGCCACCACAAATCTAGCTAATATTTGTGACAAATAATATCATCATCATAGAGTATATAGTCGGCCACAAATTTGAAACATTAAAAAAATTACAAAATTCCATGTAAAATACAAATTTGCTATTGTTTTTAACTATAAATTTACAATAGATATTATATTTTATTCTTTATTATTGAGAAAAAATAGTCTGCAGCTCTTGGCACTCAAAATTATGCTTTTGGTTACCAAGAAATTTTTAATAGATATTTATTTTTTTATATGCTACTTCACACCAAATTTAATATTTTATTCAGTCATAAACGACCGCACGTCTTTGACTTTCAGTGGTCGTCCACTGCCGTACTGTAATAAATAACTATGTAACTTTTATTTTCAAGGGTCATTCACGGCCTTAAGACGATAAACAACTGAATGGTATTTGAGTGCCTATTTGATAAAACAAAACACCATGTAATACTATTAAGCATGTAAACAAAGTTTGTATGGTGACCATTAGCTATAGTTGCAGGAAGAGTTTTTCTGGATGCCTTTAGTAATACAAAAAAAATATATTCCAATCTCAAGCCTATGAGTACTTAATTTTTTTATCCATTCTGACTTGTAACATAAATTAATATATACGGTGTCTCATAAATTTTACTAAAACAAAAATTTTTAAACATAAAACATTATTTGATCTTAAATCTGTATAATGATATAAACTTATAAAATGAATTATCTTTTATACCGCTTATAAAACAAAGTTAAATAGCGTGAAAATATGTTTTAGCATAGCTATCCACGCAAATCAGTCGCCTCCAAATTTTGCCCTAATTTTTTTCTTCATTAAACCCACCACCTCTAAAATCAATTGAGGCGACCATCGGCAGCTCAAATCGAGGCGAACAACGATAAGCTCAGCCGCATCGCACCACATATGACCATTTAAACCCTACCGCTCAAGCTCTACCGCGCATCTCAAGTCCACCGCAGTTCCCACATCACGATTCTGTTGCAACTTTGGCAAAAGGTAACTTGCGATTCTATTATGCATATCTAATTTGCTTATGCGGTTTGTTGAAATTATTTTAAAATGTTGTTGGCAACTTTGGTCATACGGTTCATTTGCTCAGTTTATCCCTTTACCTGAGGGTGAACCGTATTCAACTTCACTTTCTTATTGTACACTTTTCAATATTCACAGATCCTGGTTCAAAAAGTTTATGTTTGTGCATATAAATCTTTGGCGACATATGCATATGACTGCAATATCATGTCTCGTTCCAAAAATTAATGAAGATTGTGAGAACTCTTAGCAAATTTCAATTTAATCTCTTTTCTGTTGATAGTTTCTCAAACAATTCAAATTATGTTTTCAATATAATTAATTGAATACTGACTAATTTTCAAGTACTTCATTTTTTAAATCTTAAATTCTACCTGCGAATATAATTTGTTGCAATGATTGTGAATGACGGCAATCAGGCAAGTTCAATCCTCATATAGCGCTTAATTCTTCTATAGTTTAATAAACATTTTTTTTAAATAACAAAGAGCACATGGGTTTACTCAATTTGCGCCACTAATAATCATTTCAAGCTCAACCAGTTACCAGAGTCTCGGAACTTCACCGCGAACAATAAATTGGGTAAGCACTAAATTTGTGTTGCAATACAAACACACACACACACACACACTCTTTTGAGTGTCTATATTAATATTGATTTTAAATCAGTGCACATATATTTAACCATATATGTTTAGCACCCTAGGGATGCATGTGACATAGAAAGGTATATGTAATGCAGATAAGTATCTGCACGAGTGTCTACGTTGATCGTGGTGTCAAACAAGGTCGCATCCTAGGGATGTATGGGACATGGAAAGGATATATTGACAGAATGCTTGGAAGATGATGCGGTGTAATCATTCTCACATGCTGAACTGAAGTACTATGATAGGTTGTAAAAGGAGCAACTGATTCCTCTTAAGAAAGTCTAAGCTTATCTGAAAAACAAAAACTCAAACATTGCTTTAGTCTACGTAGAAAAGATAAGCCTGTATGGGAAAAATATTTAAGTGGGAAAAAAAACCATTGGTGCTTGTTTAAGACATTGAGAAATGAAATAACAAATGAATAATTTTAAATATTCTTGGTAATCAAATATTATACGGTCGCCACAATGGACACAATGTCTATCAGCCGCATTCTGTGCAAAGCCTAACAAAAACAATTGTCAGACACAACTTTGCATCTTTTGCTGGCACTTAAATGGCTCTTTTTTGAGCATACATCCTATCTAAAACTACAAGTCCATAACTACGCACTAGATGCAACCTACGTCATACAACAATAATAATTAAATTTATAATTTAATTCAGTATAAATTTAATTCAGTAATAAAGTTCCATTTTTTTTTTAATTATTGACTACATGTATCTGTATCACCGATGACAACCATTCACCAGGTGTCAAGAAAACTTATTCATCTTTTCCAATTGTTCGTTCCAATTCTAAGTTCACATTGTCCATCCATAATTTTTCGAGAATAAAGACTTGTTCTACATTGAGCTATTTAGTAGTATCTATCACAATTTGCACATTTCTCAATTTTCATTTTACTAAAAAAAAATTTACATTTACACCTGAAACTGCCTACCTTCAATAATTTACAGAAAACTTAAATTATCAAATTTGCTTCACACGCAAATAATTTGACCTTAATACCTTTCGGCTTTTAAAATTGATTTTGAATTCAAAAAATCACTCGAAATCAGTAAGAACACATACAAAGGTCTAAGTTTTAAAGCCTTGAAAAAAAAATCAAATTTTAGTTTGATTTGACAATGGTTTTGTTGCTTAGTAAGTTCGGGCTTCAATTTTAATATTGGCGTTGCATTAAACTTCATGAATTTTTTTATAGATAAAATTCATGGTAAAATTCAAGTTTGCCATAGTTATGCATATTTTGTGAGTAAGAAAGACAAAGTTCATGGTAAAATTCATATTTGCTACAGTTATGCATATCTTGTGAGTGTGAAGGATAAAATTCATGGTAAACTTCATGTTGTGGGAGGAAGAAGGATAGAACTGTACTAAAAAATTGGCACCCTAAAACTAAATAAACCTTATTCGGTTTTGAAAGGAATCTTCTTAGGAAGCCATCCTTCTACTGCTTCCTTTACAATTTTTGTAAGCCAAGACGACCAACCAGCTACCTCATGCTCCCTCTGAGATCCATTAGGCACATTATATATCCTAAGATCACGCTTTCCTTCATATATCAAATTTGATTTTTCTTGACAGTTTCATTTTTTCTCAGTGTTCTATCAGCATATGGCAATCATGTAATGCAAAATGCAATATCAATATTTCAGCAGCTTTTGTCACTTAAGCCCAGCTGAAGCATATCACTTATGAACGTCCTATCCTACATCCTCTCTACTTAGTCACTTGTCCTCCTTTTGCAGGGTATCCAATGAGTTAGGCAGTGCATCTACCATTTAAGCCCAGCAGCGTTTCATTCTAATGATCTTTCAAGCATTCACTATAGTCTCTTGTCCGTTTTTATCATCTTAAGGGATGTACATATCTTTTTCTTTGCTTGTATTTGCCACACACATTTTGTGGATCATGAAAGTGATGGTCTTTTAGTGGATTTATTCTTATGCTTCTCATTTAGTATTTTATAAGAGGCAACTAAGAGTAAGAAACTTTTGCAGTTAAGTATTATGTTTCCTATACGTGGCAATAATAACTATTATTGT
The DNA here is from genome assembly GCA_030765085.1 of Allium cepa. Taxonomy (NCBI): domain Eukaryota; kingdom Viridiplantae; phylum Streptophyta; class Magnoliopsida; order Asparagales; family Amaryllidaceae; genus Allium; species Allium cepa. The sequence continues at coordinate 860,912,704 of CM060943.1, forward strand.
TTATGCTAATGCGTTTCTTAGTTGATTCAATCAAACTATTACTTTGGATGTATGGTTGAGTTCTTAGAGAACCAAGTAGATTAGGTAAATCTAAAAGGATTTTGATGGTGCTATTAATTAGAAATCTTGGCAAAAAATAATCTATATTACTGATGAAATTTACTCATTTAAGCCATTATTCTATCTGAGTGATCGTCAACTGATACAACATAACCAATGAAAGAAATTAGGGGAGTTGTGTTTGTCTTTGTACGATTCAAAATGTGAAGGAATCAAGAATTTTTTTTAACTGGCTTACTTTTAGGCGGTTCAAGCTTTTAATTTTACTAAGAGATTAGTTCCTTTATCAGCACACAATAGAAGTAAAGAACGGAAGCACCCATCGAGACCAGGTCTGCTCGAAACAATTTTCCTATTGGAGTAAATTCAATTGCTTTTCCCAAAGAATCGATTCTAACTATAACTCAAGTTTAATAATTATTCCTTTCGCTAATTAATGCAAGCGTTATGTTCTTATTGGAAGTTCATTTTATTTGATTAATAGTGTCAATGCAGGCACTAATCAATACAAGCATTCACGTCTCATGCATTAATAATGTCATAGATCTTCATTATGACAGCTGTAGATTATTTCCTTTTATTTTATTGTTTATTTTATTTTACTTGATTTAAATAATGTCAATTTGCAACTGTATCTTTTAGTGGACTTATTCTTATGGTTCTCTTTTAGAATTTTATAAAGGGCAAGTAAGAATAAAAATTACAAGTTAAGGTTGACTCATGTGATCTTTTATTGCTAAGTTTTTTGTTGCCTATATGTGACAATAATAGTTATTATTGTTATACTAGTGCATTCAATTTTTCATGTTTGTAGGCTTGCAGCAGTAGTAGACCACTGGAAAACTGGATATTGATATAAGCTGAAGACCTCTTTACTGTGAGTTCTTATAACGATAATCTATCTCATAACGATAACGCATATGAGATATTGTGACTTAGGTATGTTAAAACCAACCATAACATGACTTATTGTAAGAAGTATATTGTTATGCTTTTATTTATGAACTTATACCATGTTCGAAGGAAGTGTAGGTACATGAGAACTTTTGATTTATTCAATGATGCTCATTGTTGGCATTTGCATTGAAATTTAGTAAGCTTGCTGAAATTACAAAAAGAAGTGCGTTTTTATGCTTATATCAATTATATATGTATTATACCCATGGGGTACTATATTTTGGTATTTTTGTGTGAATCCGATCATGTTTTGAGTGTCTGTGTGTGTTTTATGATTGTATTTTGCCGGGTGGTTCTACAAAGGAGACTATCTGTTTTTTCCAAAAAAGTTTGTACTTATTTTGGCTACGTTGAACCATATATGTGAGAATTATCATTAAATGAACTCACTTACAAATCTATTATTCAAATTAGGATGCAGAAACCATACCTTTAGATTTCTTCCACATGTTAGCTTACAATAGCCCCCCTGACTTTCATTTTAAAATTATAAAAACTACTATTTTCACCTCAATAAAAATTCCAAATACGGATGTCATTATCTTCATTTCCCCTTGTTTTTTCTCTCTTCTTCTAAACAGAAATTTTCATCCATCATCGCTTTCCTCAAAATGAAAAATAGCATTGGAAAATTTTGTAGAAAATATGAACAACGGATGTAGGCATGTAGATTTTCACAACATATTACTTGAAGAATTGGTCTACCACCCAGTGATGTGTTCTCTCCTTCAGTTATTCTTAAGATTTTCAAAGTAACTATTCAAATTTGTACCGATTCAACTGGTGCAGTCCTTATTGTATTCTGATGTAAATGTGAGAGTTTGGGCTGCCATAATTGCTATGTGAATGATTGATCATAATATGTTATAATGATTTATGGTATTTTCTTCAAAAAAATTCTAATGATCATTTGTAAGAAATTGAACCAATACTGGTCACGATACTTGCAAAAATTTGGGTAAAGTGAATGTTGATAAATATCATCAGGAACTTGTTGACCAGTAACGTAAATTTTTAAATTTTCAACATTAATTTTTTGTCAATACATTCGGTTTTCATTATTGTTAACATTGATGTTATGAGTATGCATTAAGCTGTCATTCCATCATCTAAAACAACTTAGCCATCATTAGTTATTATTTAAAAGTGATTTATTTGAGATACAAAATCCATTAATTAATTATTTAGAATATATCAAATATTTATATTTAAAGTGATCAAATTTCGGATAATTATACATGGCCCGAATGAGAGCATCTCAACATAACAAATCCTCAACTAATAGCCCTAAGAGTAGATAATGATATTCAATTAGTTAGTCCTTAGAGGATGTAACGAAATACTCTCGATGAGATGAGTCCTAATGAGAGTGTACAACATAATAATTTCTTGACTACTAGCTCTAAGATTAAATAATAAAATCAATTGGCTAGTTAGTCCTACGAGGATAATCTGTAAATTCCAACATGTTTCCAGCTTGTAGCCCTGTGAGAGTAAATATAAACTCTCGACTACTAAGCACCAAGGAGCCACCTCTATATGATACCACAAATTCCTAACCTGCATCCATAATATAAGTGACGTTTACTCATTATTAGTAATCGAACCAGTATTACTTGAGTGTCACATGCTACTCAATATTACTCGAACGTTAAATAATAGCTAGTAAACCTCATCAAATCAACAATTATTCTATAATACGAGCCAATAGAATAACCGAAAAAATATTACCGAGCATGTCATATTACCCGGTATTACTAATTCGTTTATTCAACATCTTTATTATATAGAATTAAATCAGAAAATCATCAATATAAACCAATTTTAAGTCAAACTAAATACATGCACGAAAAGGAATTTATATTTTAAATTTTTTAAAACCATTTCAAAATATTTCACAATTTGCTTATCTTCAAAATAGGCTTATATACTCAAAAATCCCCTTTTGAAATATTCTTGAATCCTATTTGCTGAATATATACTTTATAAAATAAATTTCTTTTTAATCATTCTTATAAAAAATTCCATGCATTCCAATATTCTTGAAAGTCAATCGAACATCCAAAATACACAAATCATGGAGCGAAATTCTTCAAAATCATCGATCGATCTTGTACCGTTAAAGCGCATAGCGGTTCTATAGCAGTTGATGTGCAAAAAGTTATGGGGATAAGCGACGATATAGTAGAAAATAGCAGAGGTGTAGAAAGATCAATTAGATATAAAATCAAGTATTTAAAGTAATTTATTATCATTCTCACATTATTTGTGCAGGAAAAATAGATATTGTTTAATCAAATATAACAAAATCGAAGATTATCGTGATTTATGCAGTCTAGAATTGATGACTACAATAGATTTCTAACTTATTTTGGGTACTTTTGCCTTAAAATTAAATATTTATCCTAACTTTGTTAATTAGGTTTAAAAGAGAGCTAGATAAATCAACCTTTTTATATTAATGTTGCTAAGCGGATGCTAAAAAGTCTTCAATTAGAGGGTGTAGCAGAAAATAGCGCGGCTTAAAGAACATAGTGGTTGAAGAGCGTTACACGCTGTAGCGAAGATTTTGCAGAGTTTTAATTGCATCAAACCAATCTTTATACAATTTTATCATGTGGTTGAGTCCTATCGAATTCCAATCACCTATATAATGCACACAACATATAAATAAACTATAGAAATAAAAATGCAATCAAACGTCTCTTTTGCATTTTGATAATCCAACACACAAGATATCATCATCTAATCCAAAATCATATCCACTGTCACACAATCAATCCAATATCTTGATCGATACTTCAACCAAGCTATTCAATCAATATTCACAATCAATTTAACCAAGCAATGCAATCAATTATCGAGATATATATATATAACAAGCAAGGGGAAATAAACGTAGATATGAGTTAGAAACTCACCTTAACTAAAAGCTATTCCAGAGTACTTCAATTTGTGCTTCAGCCTGCCTTGTAATGCCTCTGCCATCGCCGGAATATGCCTCGCGAAATACACGCACATCTCGATCCAGTCAGCCCAGAAAACAGCCAACGGCCTCCAGCCTCTGCTTCACGAAAACCACCACATCACACCAACTACACCAGCTGACCTAGTCTCCACCATCGTGGATTCCATCACGCTACAGCCTAGCCCGCTCGAACGTGTGGAAGTGCCTAGTCGCGACACCACACACAACCGTCAGCACCTCATCACGGTCTCTCCTTCTTGCGTTGCCTTCAAGCCGCCTCCGTTGTCCGGATCCTTCGCGACTTTGATTTTTTTTTCTTTTTCTTATGTCGCGAATTTTAATTTTGTAATTAGGGCCGAATATGAAATTGGGGATATGAATTTAGGTTCCAAGGTAGATATGAGTAGTTTCTACAAAAAGATAGAAGAGATCGAGTTAAAACGGGCTTGGGCCTTGTTTATTTTGGATTAATTTTTAATTTATATTTTGCCCATTTGTTTTATTTATATTTTTTACTTTTCTTTTAAATAACCTTTTCGTTAATTTGTAATTAAAATTCAATTAAATCGATCTACACTACATTCTACGATAACTACACAGTTTCATTTATTTGAATACCTGTTTATTTCTATTTGATTGTTCATTGTATTATTACAGAACAAATTTATTTTTCAACCGTTTCAGTGATATAAAAATTATTCACACTTTTGAAAATATTCTATGTTGATTAAAAATCTTTTGTTCGATTTCAATATATTATTCGAAAAGAATTTATTAATTCAATTTATTAAGCAAAATCTTTTATCAAGTAGACTTCAAATAAGTAAGAAATTATTTTCAAATTAATTATTATTTCATTGTATTATTATAGAACAAATTTATTTTTCAACCGTTTCAGTGATATAAAAATTATTCACACTTTTGAAAATATTCTATGTTGATTAAAAACCTTTTGTTCGATTTCAATATATTATTCGAAAAGAATTTATTAATTCAATTCAATTTATTAAGCAAAATCTTTTATCAAGTAGACTTTAAATAAGTAAGAAATTATTTTCAAATTAATTATTATAAAAAAATCAAATTCTAATAGTTTAATTCTAATTATTTTATTTTATTTTACGACGTAGAAAGCAGAGTTCTTACAAACAAGAACTGAAGCTTTTCAGATATCCAAAATGAAGTGAAACTGTAATACATTCAATCGAACAAAATCGAGATCAAAACCTCAATCCATGGCTAATACAAAAATTTGAGTATGTGAACTTATTAACTGAATGGGGAAATCACTACGAAGATTGACCTCCTTCGGGTGTTTTTATATTTAACTCAATATCACAGGGGTCAAGTGACTTCCGTCATGAGCTAATTTATCACATTGGACTAGCTATATGTGAATTTTATACTACAACCACGATCATGAGAGAATTACAGACAAGGACAAATTTTGAAAAAAATTTAGGCCGAAGGATATCAAGTTTTATTTTTGGGCTGAGGACAAACTTTAAAAGAAAATTAGACTGAAGGACAATGCTAGTTATGACCAACATTATATTCAGTTTTACACTTTACAAAATGCTAGCTATATTTAGCATTTGTTCTTCAGCCTAATTCTTTTCAAAGTTTGTCCTTTAGCCTACAAATGAAACTTATTGTCTTTCAGCCTATTTTTTTTTCAAAGTTTGTCATTTTGCCTATTTTTCACATTTGGACCTAACAGTTTTACTGCTATCCAAACTCCAAAAAACTTCTAAATTCCCTCATCCTTTTTTCTCTTTTTACCCAGCCACTTTACCATTTTGTCCTTTTTTGTTGTTTTTTTCCACCATGCTAGATGGGAGCGTGGTTCATAACAAGACCTATGCCTAACTCGGACTTGAACGTCCGGCTCAGACGTGGGTATCAAAGAAAATCATGCCGCCTATAAACGTGAGTTTAACTACTATCATAGTTTGGGTTCAACTTGGTTTTTTTAAGCGAAATTTTGGGATACATTATTATGATTGTAAAAAATTTAGAATTAGGTCCTTCATATTTTTTTTATAAATTACTTCCCTATTATAAAAAAAATGAAACTCACGGAAGTATTCGGGTAATTTTACTAATTTTAACGTGCGCTTTTAGGATATAACAACAGCAATATATGTCGGAGCGATCGTTTTTAAATTTGAAAATGAGAAAAAAGAATGCTAAAAAAAGATGTAGAAAATAGTCTGTGAAAGTGGAGGATGTAAAAGAAATAAGTTTAGAAAAAAAAGGACGTGTCATTAATTTCCATTTTTTCTAAAGTAACACCTTCACCGACGATAAGCGTGAATGTTGTTGCCACTCACGCTACTTGTAGATGAGGATGTTGTTACCACCCACCCTGCTACGGCTTGGGGTGCTGTTACCATCCACGTCCGTGATGGAAGAGGACGACCGAAGAGATCTAATTTTTTAATTTCTGGATCCGGTTTTGATTAATTTAACTATTATTCCAAAGGAGACAAAAATGAGTATAAAAATATATTTTTTTGTGGAAAAAAATTGAAAAAGGAAATTAGGCACAATGACAAACTTTGAAAAAAAGTTGGGCTGAAGGACACCAAGTTTCTTTTTTTGACCGAATGACAAACTTTAGAAGAAAATTAGATTGAAGGACAATGCTAGTTATAACAAGTATTATATTCAGTTTTTACACTATACAAAATGCTAGTTATAAGTAGCATTATATTCAATTTTACATTGTACAAAATGCTAGCTATATTTAGCATTGTCCTTCAGTTTATTTTTTTCTAAAATTTGTCCTGCTGTCTAAAAATGAAACTTGTTGTCCTTCAGTTAACTATTTTTTAAAGTTTGTTTTTATTTTGTATTTCCACAAATTGAAATACAAAATAAAATCAGCCCGTCTGAACATATAATGACACTAAATTTAACCCATTTGAACATATAATAATCATTAAATGTAGCCTTATTTAAATAATTAATATTACTGGCCCAACCCATTTACAATCAGCCCACCCAATATTTAAAAACCAATATCAAATAACCCTAAACGCTAAACCAAAAAGAGAAGCCAAAGAAATAAAGCGGAAAAAAGAAAAAACGACGAGCGGAGAACGAAGACGACGAAGAGAACGACGATACACTACAATTCTGATGCTCAATCTGATTTTGAGGTAATTTATTATTTCGTTTTGCTGCTTTTATAGACAAATTTTGATTCAATTATGCAATTTTACTGTATAATCACGTTTTCCTTCGTCAAAAGCAAATTGAATCTGATATAATATGCGTTTGAGCATAGGTTTTGATTGTTTTGTTTGGCTAGATTCGGTTTATTTTACTTTTTTTTTCTATCTTTTAGGTTTCCCTTCCACATTCTGTATCAATTTTGTTTTTGTTTTGATTTTTTGTTGTTAATAATGGGACGATTTTTTGACCTGATCCCGTCCCGTCTTCCGCCGGAACCGAACCGGGTTGGCCGGAATCTGGAGGTTCCGGTCGGAACCTGATACCAAACATGTTAGTTGCATATCAAATTTTATTTAATATTCAGGTTGCAGTTGTTTGTTGGGAAATTTGTTTAAGTCAATGTTGATAAAAATTGTTGGACTAAATTAAGCAGGTTATCGATGGCCCGACAAATTTGTTGCAAAGAATGCAATTTGGTGTTTTTCCTGAAATAGTTTTATATGTTATGGATGTCATAATATGTTTTTGTTTTTATTGTAAGACTCGGAAAATTTTGTTTCATTTTGAACAGTCAAAACGTTTAATGTTGAATCCATGTTATATTGTAAAATTAGTAGTGCTATTATCATAATGGTTACTGTTACCGTTATGCAAATAATGCTACCGTACCGTCTTTACCGGTAAGCTAAAATTACTTAACATTACCGTTTTTCTAAAAAAGTCAGTAACTTGACATGGTTTTTGTACTATAATGATGCTTCATCGTATAGTTCATAGTGTTACGTAATAAAAGACATCAATAAGAAATCGAATAAGTGCAGTTAGCATTGTTTGCTTTAAATCACTAAACTAAATTTAATCATTTGTTTGGTTTTAAATGCCTATAATAAAGCATATTACATTAATATCCATGTGTTATTAATTGACTGGTAAATTTATCGTTACCGTTGGTTTTGAAAAAATATTGCGGATGGTTTACCGTAGAAATGATAGACTTACAGTTAGCATACCGATTAAACTGTTATACCGATTTCACTCAAAAATGATAACGACTCAAAAATGGTAACCGATTGAAGGGTAATGGTATGATAATAGTAAATTTACCATTAACATAACATCCCTAAAATTACAACACGAATTAGGTTTGAGCTGCCCAAATCATAGGAACGGTCTTGGACTGATATTGCTCTCTGCCTCACACCTTGCTGCTGCTCATCATTTACTACTCCCCTCTGCTGTCTCGTCTGCTTGTTGTTCTCCACCACTCACACAACTGCTATATACCATGCTGTCAGCTGTAATTCCATCAATTTTTTTTTGTGGCTAAATCATTTCACCTTTAAAGTTGTTAAGCAACTTATCTGCAACGACTGAATATAGTTTCTTTTAAGGCTTTAACAGTTACACTAGTGTAGATACTAGATATTATTACAATTTGCATATATTTATCTTATAGAAATCAAATTAAGAAGGTTCAAGTAATAACGAGCGTCATTTGCATGTATTATTTTTCATTATCAAATCAATTGCAAACTATAGTGATTTAAGATAGCTTGAGTAGATTGGTGGAAGTTGATTAGACTTATCATATCTATTGGTTAATAGTGTGTAAACTCGGCTTTGATTTAGGCATTTTTGTTTAGTGTGCTGCAAAAGTATAAGTGTTCCTTGGGATTATGTAGATCTCCCTCGCTCTCTCCCCCCACTCCCGGTAACTGGGTGGTTGTATATTTTGTAAACCGGAATATTTAATAGTTCGCCAATCTTTATTATTACGGTTTTAGCCAACCCTGAGGAAAAACCCATGATCTGCAAATGTACCGATTTTTACTACTGTATTCGTCACTAAAAGATTTTCGACCAATTATGCTATGTTGATTTGAATCATACCAGTTCCACTAATACTGACTGTTATTAATCCTAATGGGAACATTGTTCTAAAACATGATCTACTACCCATTGTCTGTTTAAATACTATTTATATTCATGTATGATTTGGCATACATAATAATTTGTTTTTTGTCCACACAGCATCAGGCAAAGAAATGAGTAAGATGCATGGTTTTTGCCATTACTTTGGATCACTAACTCGGAGAAGAATCCCTCAGGTTTCATGCTTGAACCTTTTGTTATTTTGGAGACTAGTTCGATAGATTGCAGGAAAAAAACAGAACTCCATTTTAAACAAGAAGCTATTACAAAGCATAAGATCACCATATGAAGTCTAAACATGTCAAAAATTGACTAGTTATTATTTCAGCGTTCTTTTATATTCTTGTTAAACTGAATCTCCCTAAACTTTTGTTTGTTTCTCATCAGTTCAACACTTAATTTAATATTAATTATTTCCTTGTAGAATGCACCTTTACCAACGAGAATATCAGTTTTTTCAATTAGACATCTTACTTCTGCTTCAACCACGGAAAGTGTGAGTGCAAACAAATCTTCAACCACAGAGAATGTGAGTGCAAACAAATCATCAGAAGGCGCTTCTGGCAAAACTGAAGGGACTGGAGAACAAAATTCAAGTAATGAGACTAAAAAATCTGTTAGGGGAGGGGTAAGTAACATACGGACACACACATACACAAAATTATAACTGTTAAGTCACAGAAAGTGATATTATTTTGAAATTGCTATATCCTTAAAACTTACAAGTCATCGCTAACTTGAAAATACCCATTACTATTAAATTCATCAATTCTAATGTGTTAGGATTATGTAAATGAGCCAATTTTCTCTGGAGGCGATCTCAAATTTCTACGAATATGACAATTTTGTGTCTTGTAGAATTGTGTAAGATGAGCGTGTGTGCTAAAAAGGAGTGACATGAATCCTTGCTATATATATATATATATATATATATATATATATATATATAATATTATACATATTTCCTTACTTTTGAATTATCCATTGATTTTTCTTTAAGCTTTTTGGATCTAATTTTTGGATTAAACTTATTTTTAATACAATTGCGGTATTCTTGCTATGAAGATCATGTCCATTAGTCCATAGAATTCTGGACCACTTAAATGCTTTTCCTCGTAATATATACAGTTTAACTCAACTGTTTTAATAATTAAGTTTGAAGGATCATATTGACCAACATTTTAAAGAGTTAGAACTTTGAAAATGATTCATAATTTGAGGATAATTTATATGGTAGTATGATAATGCTCCTCACAAATAAGTAGCTTGATTCAAAGCTTCTGAAGCCAAAAGGATTGGTTGGGATAGATGGTGATCAAAATGATACACGTGCTTAGTTTAAGTCCAGATGCACATCGTCTAAAGCATCTATTAAAGTAAAGAGTAAGATATAGCAAAATTAACCTTATTGGCTGCATTTTCTAGGATACACTTGTTTGTGGAATTTTTATACTTATGGTTTTAGGTTAAAAAAAATGCAAGTTTAAAAGATACTTTATTATCATATAATGCTGTTAACGCGTATAAGCTACCTACAAATCCAAATAATAACCTAAAAACCCGTCCATACATATTATTTCCTAAAACATGCTTTCCCCCCAAAGATTCATGGCCTAGTCTATTTTCATGTTTTGAAGCTTTTTGTGTGTTTGCTTCCATATTTAATGTTTACCTGCATATTTTGCAGCCTGTTTCATGGCTAAGCCTTCTGTTGCTTATTGCAACGGGGGCAGGAATAACATTGTATTATGACAACGAGAAGAAACGGCATTTAGAAGGTATGTATTTGTTTTTAAAATCCAATTTTTTATTTGTTTTGGAAACAGTTGGCCCTCATTACATAATTTTTTATCATTTTATTTGACAAGGAGAATGCCTGCAATCCTGTTTCTCAATTATGATCTTTCAGGGTATTATTGGAGTTAATAAACTTATTTATCTGTTGAAATTTGTAGATTAATATGACAATAAAATAAAGTGGTTGTAAAAACAAACTTATTTATATGTTGTACTAACTTTCAATTGAAATTCCATTGTACTATTTCTTTAGCCAACTTTTTAATTTTTTCAGTTTTAGTCAAATATTAAATTAACCGACCACTCTGCTGCTTGTTTAATTTGGAGTTGGTAGCAAAGAGTTTGATCTGCTTATTATTGTTCATTTTTTATCACTTGGGTATATGCCATATATTGTAAATGAATTTGACTGGTTTTAAATTATATATTAGAAACCATAAGCATATACCAGTTTGATGTTTCGAATATATCATTACAATATGCCCCCCTTGTCTATTTCCTTTTTTTTCTAGATAACCAAACCTTGCTTGTAAAGTCTAAAAAAGTATTTGCCTGCCAAACACATACTGCTGGTACTTGTTATAGAATTGTCGGTTTTGTGGTTCGAACTCGTGACTTTTGGTCTCATAGTCTGAACCATCCACCAAATGCTCCAACCCTGTTGATTGCCCAGTCTATTTCTCATCTTAGGCTTGGTTAATATAGCATCCATGATGTTTTGATCTATTATATGTTATATGAAGTTCATAAGCCCACCGAATTACTTTTTTTTCACAATAACTTCATTTCTTTTTCCTTAATGGCAGACCTTAAAACTTTGTCAAGTACAGCAAAACAGGGGCCTTCAGTTGGGACTGCTGCCATTGGGGGCCCATTTAATCTCATTAATCATGATGGAAAATCTGTTTCAGAAAAGGATTTTATGGGAAAATGGACGCTAATATATTTTGGATTTACACACTGTCCTGACATATGTCCTGATGAACTTCAAAAGCTAGCTACTGCTGTTGATAAGCTAAGTAAGTCTTCAAGACAATGTCGAAATTGATGCAATTCTCACTTCTAGCATCCAATGGTTATTTTGATTGATGGATTCCTTAGCAGATCTGTGTTAACGGGGCACATTACACTGGCTCTTCTCAGGATCCTAATGATCTAAAATAGCATTTGTTTCATGGTCGTCTGTCCCTGATTTTTTTTTTCTATATTCAAATTTTAAATTACATAGTACGTGTTCAAGCTGATGCTGATGTTGCACTATTTTTGTAATCAATTCCCAATGGGTTAGGGAGCAGAACTCTCAGTACATTGCTACTGATAAATCAGGAGATAATGAAAATGAATACAAGATTATACCACAGCAGTACTACAATGCAAGTATTGGTATGCTATTTTATGAGGAAATGAGTGTTCCTCTATTCGACCAGAGCGCTAATTGATATTGATAGTGTGCTATTACATATACAAGATTTATTCTCAATACACAAATTTGCAAGCTGTGGCAATTAAAATTTGCTATCATTTCACGAGCGATGCATTTTATTTTAGGCATTTATACGTACCAGCCTTTAAAGTTTAAATTATTGTGGAAAACATAATCTTTTTTTGCATCATGCTGCATTTAGTCAAGCTCTAGATTAGTAGTTCCTATGCTTTCTGGCTCTAAGACTCTCTAAGATGGTTTTTACATCGTACCGCTGACCGTAAATCGTATTAGCTGTTCTTATCACCAAGTCAACTTCTAGTGTTATTTTGTTATATCCGAGTTAAGCATTGATGGCTAATTACTCAATTTGTTGTGTCGTAACATCTTCAGAAGATAACCAATGAATCCAACCCATTGCTTTGTTATCTTAATAGCTACTAGTCATATCATTCATATATATGTTGACCGTATAACATGTCATCTTATTTTTTGCTCCCTTTTGAGTACTTCTGTGTTGCTATGCATTAAAGTTGCAGCATTAATTATCTTTATATGATAGAGGAAGGTGATGTGAAAACAATTCATTCTTTTGCAGAGAGAAAAGATGGCATAGATATTGTACCTGTGTTTATCTCGGTTGATCCAGAGAGAGATACTGTTGAGCAAGTTCATGATTATGTCAAAGGTCTGATTACAAAGTTTTCTTTAAATAACGACATAATTATCAGGACACACAACTTGACATTGTTGTTTATCTTCAAGGAGTTTTAAGGGACTAATGAAAATAAGTAAACTGAGATGGTAAAACCTCAGCTTATTATAAAAAAAGATATCTCATCTATGTTCGTGTGAACAAAAAAGTAGATTTCTCAATTATTTGCAGTCCTTCCTTTCTTCTCTATTCAACTTTCTTGGTTTCCCTAAATGAGAAATGTGATATCTGTCTGTACAGAGTTTCACCAAGACTTAGTCGGTTTAACTGGTACTGAAGATGAAGTAAGACAAGTTGCTCGTGCTTACCGTGTTTATTACATGAAGACAGAAGAGGAAGGGTCAGATTACCTTGTTGATCACTCGATAGTCATGTAAGTTAGATTTAACATCTAGTTTTTCTTCTTTACAAACTATTCTAAATAATATTGGATATGTTAGGTAATTTTTGGTCTTTGTATTGACCAAACGACACAATACGAACTAATCCTTTTGGACGTATGGTGTTTGTGCATGTGATTAGCGTTTTTCCGAAGAAGAAAAATCATGCTGAACTAAAATGATTAAAGTTCAATAACCAAAGTTCAGTTTTGCATAATTGATTACTTGCAACTAAAATAATAATAATAATGATCTAAGAGAGAGAAAAAAAATATTGTGAGACAACTTAAGCTGTGATGTTTAAAACTTGATGATATTTATACAAAACATTACAGAACATTAGACCAAAAAATTGTTTTACCTAGTTTCTTCAAAATTATTAACATATTTTTTGCAAGATGAGCGATATTTTCCACAAGGTGAGTGAGATCGAATGGTTTTGGATGAAATAGCGATATAACTTCAAGAGGATATACTATGAATCTACGGTGTATGATGTTTGTAGGTGACATCATGTTAATAGATATTTCAAAAGAAAAAGTTTAACACGACTAGAAAAATGGAGAAATTTACCGAAATCAAAAGGTTGAAACTTAGTAGAACCAAAACTGAGCATATATCATGCAACTTTATTAAAGAAGTTAAAAGATAATAATACAACATATCTAGAAAAAATGACGTCTAATATTTAGGATCAATAACACAAGAAAATAGAGAGATCGATAAGACATAACGAATTGAACTAATACATGGTTTATTAAATGAAGACAACGTAGTGTCATTTTATGTAACAAGAATATAACCGACAAATCAAATTAAGGATGATTAGGACAACTTTGTTATTCGAGTGGAATGTTACCATCAGAAAAGAATGAGAAAATAACACAAATGTGAGCGAAATGAGAATGAAAGTGAGATGATTGGAATGACCAAAAAAGATAGAGTTAAAAACGAGAGAGTGATAGAAAACTAAAGCTGACATATATAAATGAGAATATTAGTAAAAATATACTTAGATGATATTGACATATACTAAGAAAATATAGCAATGCACCGGTACTAAGAAGATGAAATAATACCTGCATGGCAGGAAAAAAAATGAGAAAAGATCTGAATTATCACAAGAAGACAGTATTAACCATGATCTAATTTTTTTTTAAAATATAATTCGAAACGTGACTCGAAATATAAACGTATGGAAATCGACGATTCATGTGGTTTTTCTTTAAATAACGACATAAATTATCATGACAGGGAATCTTGATATTGTTGTTTTATCTTCAAGGAGTTTTAAGGGACCAATTACACTAGGTCATCTTCATTTATTTAAGAGATGGTGAGCGCGATTGAATGAGTCACTATCACTTTTATCTAAGACAATGGCAAGGTAAACTACAAAGTATCAAAACAAAGGAGGAACAATCTTCTCCAAACAACATAACCACATAATCATACAACTATTTTAGTAGCATATAACCTAACAAGAGTAGACCAATGCAAGTCCATCCAGCTAAAGATCTATTATACTTGGACTTTTCACAAATACACCTAGAAAATAAGTCGAACAACATTTATGAATAGCTAAATTTTCGATCCTAGTCATCATCGAGCAGAATTTTCAAGTTGATATCACTTGATGGGTCCGAAGTACAAAGACTAAGAGAATCACCATTAGGAAAATAGTAGAGCATAGATGATCATTGTTAATTTACGTGATAATTTTTTACCAGAAATTCATATCACTCGTGTAATGTGTCGAAGCATTCTCCGTATCTATCTAAGGAATATAATCATGAGGATAGTCGCTAATCGTAGCATTAGTGTCAGAAGAAAGGGAGGATAGTGGAGGAGTCGTTGACGTAGGATGTTATAGGACAATCGTGTCAATGATAGGAGGTGAACATTGCACACGTAGTGCCAAGGAAGTAGCCAATGGATCGGGCGAGTTGGCAGTCACAATAGCAGGCAGTGACACCAAAGGCTCGTTTATGATTGTGGAATGTAGGAGTTGAACAATAACAGACGAAATAAGATGCGACAAACAAGGATGTTTTCAACCACCTTTGCACACCTATGATCTACCATAGGCTTAGGTATCGGCTAGTGAGCAATACCAGACGAAGCAGCTATATGTAGAAGTAAATGCCCGACTTGAGGGGAAAATATGACTAATAAAGTGATAAAAAGAACAAATACCCTATTTTCAATCACGTAACATCCCCAAGGCAAATATGATCAGAATAATTGTGAATGATAATTTTAGATGTTAGCTCCTTGTCCAACTTATCCTCAGGCAAAAAACCCTTAGGATACTTAAGTATCTTTAACCTTTCAATATATAAATCATAGCGTCTAAATTGTTCAATGTGACAAGACCACCAATTAATCTCAATCCGAGTCCAATAAATCTTTCCAGTTAAGAATGTACTCACTGTTTAAGTTAATAGTTGAAATAGATGAACTCGACTAGGTGGTAATAAAAAGATTGCCTCTAATAATAGTAGATCTGGCTCAACAATTCGAAGATGCTCATTATTACATGCATGCATACGCACATTGTACGTTCACACACACTAGTGTTTACAAAATAAATAGCGATTTTCATTGTTTTTGATGGACTGTATATCGTATAAAATAAAATAGACTATAATAGAAATTATATTTTGATAACAAAAATTAGGTGAGGGTCATGAGTTGCATTAATATAAACAACATGAATCAAGTTGTCATTTTTATATATTTATGTAACTTTCATTCAATATGCTTTCAAAATTCACTGTCCATCATTATCGAAGCTAATATTTTTTGAATGTTTTATTGATGTACGATGGTTAAATAAATGTACTTGAAAATCATTACTTCTGCCTTAAAAAATCCGTAATGCAATTAATTGCAATTGTAGTGCAAATGTTTCATCACCAAAATTTATTGTGCAACAGTGCACGATAAATTCAAACCATTTTATGTTGTGTTGAAAACTTGTGTGTAATATTTGCATTGCAAAATATGACTTATGCTCATATTTCCAAAAATAAAAGATTGATGATGGTGTTACGCTTTAACAACACCTCTAGTGATCGAAAGTGGCAGTTTTCATCAAATATGATCGAAACTTGGTCATCTAGAAACACCAAGTTAGCTTAGATGATTGTGTAATACTCCATAATTTTTAATAAAGTAAATAACAGACGAAGGGTAAAATGATAATTTCACCAAAGGACAAAAATATGAATTCTTGAAAATGAATGAATCAAGTAATAAAACTTGCACCGTTGCATAGAGCATTATTTTTTGTCATGATTTATTATGAAAACTTTAAAAAATGAACGTAAGAAGTTTAAATTACAAACAAAAGAATAAGTCAAATTGAAATGAGCTGATTAGGTTTAACGACATATTAATGCCAATTAATTTATTTACAACCCTTCTCAATTCAAAAGAGAGGTACATTCATTTTGTCTCTTCATCTCCTTCCTCCCCTCAAACCCTAAGAAAAACCCTAGATGGTCATTTAACACTATTTCTTCCATTCGTTGCTTACATAATTTTCATTGTATTTCATCTTTTGAAATTGTTCATTTATTTAGTTGATTCTAGCACAACCTCTCTTATTATTTACTATAATAAATTTTATAAAATGACTGTTATGTTCTTTAATTTCATTAAATTCAATTTCTCTTTGAACGTATACGACAATTCTACAATTGTAAAGGGTGTTACATTTCAATTCCACTTTCATTCATCCTTTTCATCCTTCAAGAATCAAGGTCCCATTTGAACCTTAATGGCGAATCATCAATTCTAGTTTAGCAATCAAGATCTCATTTCAACATCAATGGTCAAATATCAATTTTTAACCCAAAATATCAACTATTAATATTTCAATTCAACATATATTCACGATTTACTTATATTAATCATGGCTATTAGTCTAACATATGCTATAAGAATGAAATAGAAGCATATATAATATTGTACAATTAGTAAATAGATCCCCACTCATAGTTTATCCAAGCTATTCCCCCAAATTAAAGTGATCTTTTTTTTTGCTGTTTGGATCTCCCAAGTCATCTAAACTCCGTGAATGACTGAGATTTTGGTATATTAGTAGCTCTCTCCTATTTAGACTTTTAATTTGTTGAATTTAATGGAGATCTAGTGGTGTAATTTTAGATCTAGGTTTTACTTGGGTTTGAGGAAAGGAAGAAGATGAAGATGAAGAGATAAATAAACGTGCCTCTCCCGAGTTGAGAAGAGCTATAAATATGTTACTTGGCATTAATGGGTCATTAAACATGATCAACCATTTATATTTTTGTTGTTGTAACATCATGGTTTGAGAACTCGGTTTCGGTTTCAGTTTCGGTCATTTGAAATTTTAGTAGTTTCGATCAATTTCGAAAGTTTCGGAAGTTTCGGTTTTTGTTTCGGTTTCGGTCTTTATTTTGCATTTTGGTATCTTTATATAGACAATGATAAACAATTCAAACATAATGCAAAATGTAGTTTTTGATGAAATAAAATGTAACATATAACAACATTACATCAACCATTTCCAATTGTCCATATCAGATCCCCGTATTAAAGAAATCAGCACTTGAGTTAAATAAAATAAGTTTTTCTCAAACCAAATGAGCCCATTTATCAATATAAGTAATTTCCATTTCCAACAGCCCAACACCCTAAGCATATTAAAAGCGGACCAATCTTCAGATCTCATTCCTTTCATTGATTACAGCTGCGAACCAAACTAGGGCAGAAAAAAAATCAGTGCTCGGCTTGCTTCGATTCGAGGAAGAAGACGTGATAGAAGCTTGAATCTGGAAGAAATAAATAAGAGGTAGGATTTTGTTCTCGATTTTCTTTTATTTTCTCTCAGCCTCCCTCGACTTTGAACAGTATCTTCAGCAAGACGAGTTTGTAGGCTGGTTTCGTCTCGCCTGCCGTCGAAACCGATCCGAGTCGGTCGGAATCTCGGCGTTCCGGCCGAGACCTTATACCTTGTGTAACATACACTCCATGCGATTGTTTTTATTGGTTATATAATGAAACTTGACAAAAAAATTATGCTTTATGCAACGGTGTAAGTCCATTACTTATGTCGTTCACTTTTATAAATTCCTATTGTTTTTCCTTTTTTTGTGAAATTACCTTTTACTCTTTATCTGTTACTTATTTTATTACTAAAATTTGTTGCATTCTACTCCAATTAAAGAATTTCGTCGTCAAAATTCCGAAGGATAGGAAAATGCAACTCTTCTCTAGCGTTTAAATGTATACTATGTAGGTATTCGTTTAATATTCATCCATGCATCCACATATACATACATATACATATACATATACATATACATATACATATACATATACATATACATATACATATACATATACATATATATATACATTCGAACAGAAACCCGTCCAACACAATATCTTCCAACACATGAGACAAGATATAGAAGCGGAAATACAACCAATAGGTATAAGTATGAAATGAGTGATGATTATACTATAATATTCATATGCTGAAACACAACTAATAACATTCTACATGTATGCTAAAAGCATGCCATATAGGTATATATGCAAAACATCCTAATAATAACAAGCATATAGCTCTATATGAATGCAAGCACACATCGCATCGCACTAAAGTATTATCTCAAAGTGCTAGCATATCATAATCAGTACAATGCAAATTTCCTACGTAATCTAATTCTAGCTTCTAACACGACATAGTCCTAGCAACCATGTAGATACAGTCCAAACAATTATATAAAGCAACCAATCATTCAAAAAAAATCACCTAACCTAAGTAATCTAAAATGGAAGATGTACTAATGTAGAGTTCGTGGTGAAGCACGAATGTACTCTTTTGGTTTCTAAGTGCTGTCCACCGGGTCGTTTCTCCGCCGTACTTGAATCAATTTTCTTTTTTTATTTTGAAGTTTTTTCACTTCATGCTCTACTATTCGCATGCTCTACTATATGAATAGGTTTGTAAGGTGCAATGGTTTCTAAGTGCTGTCCACCGGGTCGTTTCTCCGCCGTACTTGAATCAATTTTCTTTTTTTATTTTGAAGTTTTTTCACTTCATGCTCTACTATTCGCATGCTCTACTATATGAATAGGTTTGTAAGGTGCAATAGTTTCCGACTCTAATTCCATATACTTGCTATTATGTTGGAGCTAAGTCTATGCTATCTACCTTAGGCATTAGGTAGGATAGCACGTCAAAATCATGAACATCCTTTCACAGACGTGACACATTAAAGATATTGTGAACTCCTGTCAACTTTTTAAAAATCCTAACTTCACTAATCTCTTTCATATTGGAAGTCCCTACAAAACGAGACGCTAACTTTCACGAGCTACCAAACCTCATAACATGCTTTAGTGGCGATACTTTCACATACCCTGTGATTAACTACGAACTCCAACTTTGTACATCTCATGTCAACATAAGACTTATACTAGCGTCTAGTGTACCAAGTCCGGTATAAATATTGGGAATCCAAGAATTAATATACTGGTTGACACAACTCACTAGAACTTGAGGATCTTTAATTCACATTTATCACACCCTAGCCTCTCTTATGAAGCTATAAGAGGCTCTAGTGGTATGTGCAGCCCGATTCTCTAACGATGAGTGCCTAGCAGAGATTTTGAAAGGTATTCTCAATCGTTTGGCAAAAGGCTCAAGGCGAGGGAGAGATACTATCAATAAAACCCGTTAGTTTCAAAAACGGTAGTGGACATAGGCACATGAGGGCGCAGAGAGCTACACGCCACAAACAATGTTCTTCCGGAAACCCCCTTTAGGTGAGGGGGGCATGTGGTTCAGGGGAGGAGAGAGGACCTCGACCCGACACCAATTTCTATTCCTCGTCCAATGTCTATTTCAAGTATACCCATAGGAGTATATCCCGGGTATACTAGAGAATAGGAAACATATGTTGATAAAATCTTGATCAACAGGAAAACGAATCAAATTACGACCAATTATCTTTTTATTTGATGGATCAAGGTTAAATTGACTTCGTATTGCATCATTTAGATGTTGAACCAACGACGCAACCTTCACTTTGGGATCCCCTTCAAAAACCTGTTTAGAAAACAAGTTAGCAAACACATTAACTATGATAGCTTCGATAGTATTACTATTATGGTTAGCATTTAATGCTTTTAGTTCACCTTCTTCTAACCCACATCGTTCCTTCAAAATCTCGAGCTGGTTGAAGTTCCTCACCCAAACTATTGCTTGTTAGCATTCTCATAAATGGCTTGTATTGGTTATATATATATATATATATGTATATTTAATAGAAAAGGACATAGTGAAACCCTCTATAGAACACTGAAAATCGAATAGTGAATCTATTGAGTTTTTACCCTTTCAACACTATTATTACTTCTGATATCATCCATCATCTTTTGATAGCTACCCCAGCATCGATCCAATAATTCCGTTACTTCAGAATTATATATAGAGTATCAGTTGGAGAACCTTCTCTTTTCACACTCATTGAAGATTAGACTTATTTTTAGAGTTTATCAATTTCGACAGCGCTGAGCTCTTCCTCAGAGGAAGTTATAGATTCTCTCCTATGCTCTCTGCTGAAGTATTTTTTCTTTCTACTTCTGGATTTTCCAAAGAAGATACATCAGAGGCCCCAGATGAACCCAGATATTCAGTGCTGTAGAATAATTGAATAAAATGAATAGAATTACATCTAAACCAACCAATGCAATAGTAAGAACGGTGGGAGCTGTATTTAACCACCCAGGCCTATGTAGAAGAATAATTTTAAAAAAATATTTGTGATTTATACGTAGCTAAGGATCAGCTAGTTAACTCAACATAGCATAATTATGACCTATAGTGGAAGAAAGACACATTTATCCATAAGTTACTTTATGACTAGTTACTTTTATAACTTATGTGTAGTTATTGGCCTCTTATCAGCTTAGCCCCACCGATCGATGCTTGTTGACTAGGCAAACATCAGAGAGAATCTTCATCTTATAATAGATGAATTCATCTCTCATATCAAAGACTCGAGCTGCAACAAACATGACTTTGTTTGAAGGGCGCATCGGAAGGAAAGAAAACAGATGGAGCTATGCTCAAGCTCAATGGCAAACAATTACTTCAAGGTAGAGAAGAAGCATCTGCCAAATTGGAATGGGTGCTATCAGGGACGACCAATCCTGCAAGATTACTCTTTCGTCTAAGGATACCTAACCGCAGCGCCGGTCATTCGAGGAGGGGGGGACACTGCGAGGTGGGTAGTTTATCTAGGGCGAATGCCTCCTAAAGAGTAACAAAAGCGTGTGAAGGTAGGCTCAAGTGTTGATTTTGCTCGTGAGCGTAATGGTATAAGCCTGTCTGACTGTGAGGTCGGCTGGTCGAATAGGGACGAAAGTCGGCCATGGTGATCCGAGAGTCCTGTGTGGAAGGGCTCTCGCTCAATGGATCAAAGGTATGCCAAGGATAACAGGCTAAAGACTCCCAAAAGCTTTTATCGACGGAGTCGTTTGGCACCTCGATGTCGACTCATCACATCCTGGGGTTGAAGGTCCCAAGGTTCGGTTGTTTGCCTATGAAAATAGTACGTGAGTTGGGTTTAGAACGTTGTGAGTGAGCTCCTTTGTGTAATACTATAATACAATAAGTAGTTGACCTTACCCGCGCTTCCCGCTCTGGAGTCTGCTTTGGCGTCCCGTTGAGTGCCGGTCTTTACAGTTAGAAGTCTTGCTACGCACCTCCCCAAGCAAGAACGATTCTGTACTTGCTGCGGATGAAAGATCTGCAAAAGAACTAGGAGATTCTCTACTTGTGTTGGAATCAAGATGAGCAGCGGAAGAACGATTCGATATTCAAGTTTTCTTTAATTTATATCGTTTTGACAAGAATGATTCAATCACACTTTAACTTATTTCATCCGGTGCTTGTTCGAGTGGTAAGATTCTCCCCCAGGACTCGTTAAACTAGAGCAAGAGACAAGGAGCAGTCTAGATCAATCGCAAATTGGTTTTATTGACTGTCTCTCTGACTTAGTCAAATACTGAACTAAAAAATGAGGCGTCATCGAGTACCGAATCCGTAGTTTTAGTATCGTTTTGAAAGAAAGCCTTAAAAAACTCTTGATCAAGCCCTCACACCCCTACTAGGGTGGGTTAAAACCCCTATTTTCCAAAAAAACCTCTACCTCTAATGGGGCATCCTCTTATATTGTTCGTATTCTAGTTAAAATCTTTTCTGATAGGTAGGTTCCTATCCTTTGTCTATCAGCAAATGGATGAAATTCACTTGTCATAATCCATATACGGAACTACGTAAAATTAGGCCATGGTCACAACGTCTGAAATCGTTTGTTCACCTGAAAGTAAGTCATCTTTCCACGTTAAATCATTTTGGCTTTTTCACATAGCATCGAGGGTTTTGTCATAAGAAGCAGCGCTCTATTGTTTACTTCGATAGCTTTCAAGAGTATCTTTCATTACCAGGGGTCCATGCACGAAATGGATTAGCTAGGGGTCCATGCACGAAATGGATGAATTCTTCCTATTATAGGTCACTGCCATCTCACGAATTTGATTTGAACCAATATCTTAGGGGGACTTTCCTTTTAGTCACCCATCCTCTTTTCCTTAGACAAGCATTTGGCACCGATTTTCATAGATTGAGGTAGCGATTGATAAGCACCTGAAGCGCCTCTACATAACAGAGGCTATTGATCCTTTGTGAGCAGAGTGAGAATAACATGTCTTAAGAAGCACCTCGTCTTCCACGTCATGATGGAGATGGACGGTGACGTCTTGAATAGACAGTTGCGGAGGTAAGTTCACATATTACGACAACAAGATATCTTCCAACTTATCATGAATCAGTACCTTATCAAACCCAAAATCAAACCAGTTCTTTGGTTGCCGGGACATCTCGTGAAGAGAGCGTCCATAGCACAACGATAAATAGATGGAGGCATGCAAATCTGATACCCATTATAATAGATACGATAATAAGATCTGTATTTTGCATATGACAAAACCTCGGTTGAAAATTATGTTAAACTCCCTCATCATCATAGGTAAGGCAAAGCGCTTTCTTTTAAAGAAGTATTTGGTTCACTCTTTCTTTCGTGAGTTAACCCACTCTTTTCTTTTAAGGATTTGAGCAATTCGGGATTTATACTACTTGGAATGGCTCTCTCATATTGAGCCATTTTGTCTAGTGGCATTCGATTACATAAGCCCCTGACAGCTGCATAAATCACTACAATTTGTTTCTCAATTGGAAGTGGTGAATATTGTGGTTATTTGGGCACTTCTGTAAGCCTTGCTCCTCTATCGGGTAAAGTCTGAGTTGCTACATCAAGGTCTGAGCCAAATTGAGCGACGACGGCCACTTCGTGATATTGTGCCAATCCCAGTTTTGAGCTACCGTGGACTTGTTTGGTAGTTTTCAACGCAGACCCGATGCGACTGATAGATAAGCCAATTTTAATTGCAGGTCTAATTTCGCGATAAAAGAGCTCTGTTTCCGATATCGGATATAGTTCGACCAGTTCACAACTAATAAATATAAACAAATAACTAGAAAATTTTGATTTAATATAAATCCATTTCAACACTAAAAATATAAAAAGTAATAAATATGTTAAGAAAAATAATTTTAAGCAGCAAATATTGAATATATATATAATAATTTTTTTACCTAGATAAAATAGTGCATAACAATCATTTTGTATATTTAATACACATAAGTTTGGTAGTTTTCAACGCAGACCCGATGCGACTGATAGATAAGCCAATGTTAATTGCAGGTCTAATTTCGCGATAAAAGAGCTCTGTTTCCGATATCGGATATACTTCGACCAGTTCACAACTAATAAATATAAACAAATAACCAGAAAATTTTGATTTACTATAAATCCATTTCAACACTAAAAATATAAAAAGTAATAAATATGTTAAGAAAAATAATTTTAAGCAGCAAATATTGAATATATATATATATATATAATAATTTTTTTACCTAGATAAAATAGTGCATAACAATCATTTTGTATATTTAATACACATAAAAAATAACTATAATCTTGATAAAAATCGAACGATAATTATCGAATACGGATATGGCTATATCCGCATCCGTATCCGTTTTTCGGATGTCGAATAATTTTTCATATTCCGGACGGATTTCAGATTTTTCGGATATTCATTGACAATCATAGGTATAATTGGATTAAATATGAGTTATAGTTTATAAGTTCGATTAAGGGTATAATTGGAATTTATCTTTCAATATTTAAAAATTGTAGTAAGCATCCATATGTTATTTGTGTTATATGTCTAGTATATCAAAATTGAGACTAATCAATAATAAACCTGTCTCACAAGTTTACAACTCAGATTTCCAATACTTTGGAATTCTGTATTAGTTATTTCAATAAGTATGTTGTAATTAATTACAACAACAAACTAACAACTATAGCAATAATAACTATAGCGATAAATCAAACGCTATACTATTTAAAGAAATAGTACAACGCAGAAAACGAAAACGATATATATATATATATATATATATATATATATATATATATATATATATAATATAAAGGTATAAATCAACTGGAAATCTAACCGGTTGAAGAAGGAAATTTCGTCTGAGGCTTGTCATAACAATTTCCTTAGATTTTATTCAAAGTCTCTCAAGATACAACAGATGTAATCCGCTCGAAATTGTAAAGGGTATGCCAACTTTGCGATTTTTTTTGTATACAGCAGTAGAGAAGAAGAAGTAGAAGAAATTAGAATTGGAATAGAATAAGAATGTGATCAGTATTCTCTTCTATTTATAATTTCATCCGCACTCCTTCGAACAGTCGTGTCCGCCTGACGGGTTGCATCCATTGCTGCTGTTCGTTAACGGGCCGCATCCGTTCGCTACTGGTTCTGCGTTCCCACACACTGCTGTCTTAAGTCGCACCCGCACGCGTTTAACGGGTTATACCCGCTTCCGTCTGCTAATGGATGCATCTGTTCGTCAAAAAACCCGCGTCTGCTTCAGAAGTCGCACCTCCTTAGTCAATCCGCGTCCGCTTCTGAACATATTCGCACCGGTTCGTCTATCCTGCAACTGTCAGAAAAACCGGCCTAGTTTTGCAGTAAAAATAGGATCATATTAGACCCAAACCCAAGCCCGGTTCGGTCGGACGGACGGCGATGGCGCGCACGTATGGCGGTGATGCATGATCTTTCTCCTCACAACGAAGCAAACATTTGGAGGCACTAAGACTCCAATTCCTTCATTGCAAAGCTATTAATATACTATAATAGCTTTGCAATTTTCGACGATGTGAGACTATTATTTTCATTCAATTTAGTATTTAGGAATTCCAACAATTTGTTTAAAGTAACAGTTCTCAACATTTTTTTTGCAAACATTGTCATCTCTATTTCATTATTAAGTGATGGATTGTTGCAAACAAGCATATAATAGAAGGTACCGGAAACATTACCGTGATTTATTTACATACCCAGTGCACAAAAGACTCGTGTGGGCGCAGTTTGGGGTGGTCATTGTTGTATACAGTCTTACCTTTATCTCTACTAGTGGAGTGAATGTTTTCTTAACTTGGTCAATAATCCTAGTAACAATAGAAATTGAATTCAACATTGAGTGAATAACTACCTCAGTGGACTTGCATATTCAAAGTAAACCATATTTGCTAAAAGCTTCTCATAACCAATATCTAAGAGGAGAGGTACTTCAATTTTATCGCAACAATATTATCCTTTACGAGGATTTATACTCTAATCTTAAAGTTAGGCATGATATTGGAAATGTTGGCACTAGTGCCACGATACAAATTTAATCTTGCTGCCAGATAAATATAAGTTCCATTGTTACATACATTTTAAGTACTTTTAAAGGAAATTTTGACTTACCTCCTCGTAATTATAAAAACAAAGTTTCAAATCTTTCCCAATTTCCTTTCATTAATTTTTTTTATATTTTCAGAGAAATGGGTGCAATTCATAGAGCATTTAGGTAATTTTACTAATCTTAACACGTGTTTATGTTATCATTTTTCGTAGCTCATAACCGCATGCAATACATGCTTTGGTTTTGCCACTTTAAATTTGGAATAAAAGAGAGAATTGTAAAAAAAAGATGTATAAAATAGTTTTGAAAGGGAGATATGCAAAACAAATAAGTGTTAAAAAGTGGGATGTGTTCCTAATTTTTACTGGATTATTCTTTAGCTTATCATATTTTATTCAGGTACTTAATGGATCCAAACATGAAATTCGTCAAGTTTTTCGGCAAAAATTACGATGCTGATACTCTTGCAGAAGGGATTATTAAAGAGATTACGGAGTATCGAAAGCAGATGCATTGATCGCTCCACTGTAACAATTTTGTATGTTTATTCTGTTGTTGCATAGAGAATGCATGATATAAGCAGTACAGCCAGTGATAATGTTCAAGAAATCTTGTATGCTGAATCCCAGCAACTGTGTATTGTTTGTTTATGCAAATCTTAAACCCCAGTAGGTAAATGTCATAATATTATCTCAAACAATCAAAATTTGTAGAAGTAATTATTTTTTAATAAATAATCATTTAATTTTCATGCAGTCAAAATACATTGTTTTTTCATCTGTACTGTTACCGTTTAACTTAATTCTTCGTTTACATATTAATCCTAACATTAAAATGAAAGCACAGCTGTGTAAAATAAAAAGAAAAAAAGAAAAAAAATGAAAATTATATTGTTGGTTACCATTATTACTGAATTCAAAGAGTAATCATGTCAAATTAAGCTGCATGCCCAGAATAAAGAGAGTGATTTTTGTTTCTCTTTTTTTCAAAGTGTGAACAAAACGCTCGGCTTCTATTGAAGGAATTCAGGAGGGTCTTATATGTGACAAACCAAATTCCTCCAATAGAAGGAAAGTGTTTTATTCACAAAATTCAAAAAAAAGTGTGAACAGAATTATATTCGAATAAATAAAGCTATAATTCCAATTCACAATTAGCATACGATGATGAATAAGATTTGGAAGACGATTAGTGATATATTGAATGGAGTGAAAGTATGGAAGATGATATGGAAGTTCAAATTGAATCCGTCTTTTGGTGATCGGTTTTAAAATCTAACTGATTTTTCAGTTTTTATGCATTGTTGATGTAAATTTTCGTATAGCAGTTAGGTAAGAACAATTCCTAGGCGTAAAAAGTGTGTTCAGAATTCCGAAAGGCAAATTATTGGCTAGTTCTATTTCCACTGCAACATTCTGGCTTCACATCCCACTTTTTGTCAAATAAATAAATAAATAAAAATTACATTTTTATACTCATTTGCCCCTTTAGGTTAATGGAATTAACCAAACCGGACTTAGAAATTAAACAAAAATAAAAAACATTTCGGTCACTTGTCTATCTCGAGCACGTGTGATAACAACCTCGTCCAGAGCGAGCGTTGGATAGTAAAAACTTCTCGCTCGTAGTGGTGGTGGATGAAAACAACACCCTCATTTGTCGTCGAGCAAGGGTGGATGAAAACAACATGTCGTCGAGTAGGGTGTTTTCTTTTCAGAACACCATGTTGCGTCCAATAAGAGCACTATTTAGAGCATTTCCAAATCCCCATGGAGGGCCGGTGAGTCAAAAATGAGCTCATCACTGACTGTTAAGGCCGTTTTGATGATTCTGACAGTCGTTGGATAAGTATGTGATCAAAATTAATTACTTTTCACGTGGATTGAAATTTCGACCATATAAAATTATCTGGCAAACTGGTTTATTATCAGAGATGGATCAACATCAGTTACTAAAAGTAATATTCGACCGGCCTTTCTTGTTGGGAATGCTCTCAAAGGCAAGTCCGTAGCGGTGTTTTTGAATACCCATGGCCATAGTCTGCGTGACATCAAAACTTGACGCAGGCGTGGAGCTGTTAGGATCCAAGTCTGCTAGAAAACCAATAAAATAAAAGAAAATAGTAAAAAAATGGTAGAGTATATGAAGTTAATTTTTTTATTTCGAGGTGAAAGGAGGATTATCATGTGTCAAATATAACTGGCTAATAAACAAGAGGATTAACGCGGTTTTGGATGGTCAGTCGTTTTAGTAATTTGAACAGTAAAATTAAAAGGGCCCATCCGGGTTCGAACCGGAGACCTGCTGATCTGCAGTCAGCTGCTCTACCACTGAGCTATGGACCCATTTGATACAATTCTGTTCACTTTTCTCTCTTTCACCGATTAAATCAGTGCGAAGAAGTGTCCATATAGTCAGGATATTGGCGATGATTATTGACAATATCCATTTCAGTGCTTGACATTTTTGAATATGAAAATGATGCGAAAGCACAAGCAAGCGAAAGCACAAGCAAAAATCCAAATTAACAGCTAGAGCCTATTTTTGCATTGTTTACAATTTTGGCACCCCACTTATTTCCGCTAGTATTATGAAAATGCTACCGTTCCACTGATAATGCATAACTTCTATAAGTTCCTCTTTCTAAAATTTAATGTAGAAAGACGGTCTTACGTTTTTGTGTATATAACCTTTTTTGAAAGAAGTGAGTGATTCTTCTCAACGAGAACACTCATGTAATTTTATTTCACATTAAAAAAAAAACCGCCAACAAGTTTGATAAGTGGTTTTTCTCAGCAAAGATGCGATTGTGGAATGGCCTCATTCAGTGCCCATGGAAAGTGAGGCATAAAAAATAACTGCGAAGATGGTCCAAAGAAGCTGTAGAAGTCCCAACAATAAATCAACCATCCACACGACCAAAGAATGAGAACGCCTGTCTCGACCTGATCACCTCAACGGTTGGAACTGCAAAAATTAGGTAGGAAATGTGAGACTTAAACATATATATGTATATATGTCGACTATTTACATATATATGCAAGAGGAGACAAATGAATATGAACAAGATAAAGCAACCTAGGCGTGTCAACGACTCTAAAGACATTAACACCCGAAGTAAGCTAGTTTTCTAAAAAAAAAGTGAGTCGAGAAGATCGTGTGTGTTCTCCTTTAGAAGGATTATAGTTAGAGCATTATTATTTCTATTGTTAACAGCGGTCTCTCCTTTAAGACACCGATATGAGAATTCACCTTTTTAAGGAACTCTTGAAAGCCATTGCTAACTCTTGAAGGCCATTGCTATTAGCTAATTTATAATTATTGTTCGAAATCCAGTTGAAACAAAATAAAACAGTTATATAAGTTAGATTATCCATTGTATTAGAGTTACTACCATTGAAAAGTCTATGATTTCTGTCAGACAAAATATACCAAGATGTGATAGTGAAGATATAACGTTTAAGAAGAATCATCGACCAGAAGTAAAGTAAAATCTCAACCTAGACCAATAGGACTCTCAATTAAGAATATTTAGGGTAATATTAAAATAAAAATTCTAAGAATGCACAGAAGCGTAAACTTAGTAAACTGATATTCATAGTATAAGCGTGTCATTGTTTCTGAGTTCACTTTGCAGTAGATGATATTGTGTTTGTAAAAGTCTCATCGTTGAACCATTGGTAGTTTGGAAAGTTGGCACCACACTTTGTTGGGCCTTTTCTTATGTTGGAGAGAGTATGGAAGTTGGCTTATAAAGCATGCCTTCCTAAAAAATTGGATGGTGTTTACAACGGGTTCCGTGTGTCGCATCTACGAAAGAATTTAAGAATTCAATTACCGTAGTCGAGCCAAATCAGCTAGATGATGTGGAAGTAGAATCAAAGTTGATAGAACCCTGTGGGCCTATTCATATTATAGAATATCGTGTTAAGTGAATTTATAATAAGGAGGTGAAGTTGGTCTGAGTACAATGGAGAGAACTTGGGAGCCCAAGGAGAAGATTTGTGCTTCTCATCCCGAATTCTTTACGTTTCCGTTTACTTGTTTACTTAGTTTATATTACTTAGATCAGGTTGGTTGCTTTATATATGATTGTTGGATCATGTAATTGGTTGCTAGGATTTGTATTTGTAGGCTGTGCTTAGTTTACTTATGGAATTATATGTTGCATTAATGCTTTGATGTGGTATGCTTCTTGCATTCATATAGAGATTTATTTGTTGTATACCAAGTTGCTTACATGCATGCCTATACACCATGACATTTACATACATACATACATACATACATACATACATGCATGCATGCATACATACATACATACATACATACATACATACATACATGAGGTCGATATGTGGATTTTTGCATTTCGTTAGCATTTCACTTACCTTGTTCATCGCACGTTACTATAAATGCATACTGTGTGGTTTACATTGTTTCAAATCTTGTTTATCTCCTCGAGATCTTATTTCCGAACTTGAGTGAGACGAGATTTAACGAAATGAGGCATTAAATTTTGTTTGTATCTTATTTGACACTCATTTCATTCAAGATATGGAGATCTCAAGCGAAAATTTGGGGTAAGATTTCAATATGATCTCATACAAACTTATGTTTTTCCATTTACATATATCTTTTACTTCTTATGTTGATCAAAATGAAATTGCACTCCAACGGCATTTTACTAACCCTCTAATTCTATGTTCCGTTATCTAATAAGTAAGCAAAAATAAAATATTTTTTATATATTTTTATTTTTAATATTCAAAATATATAGTAGAAGTCATTCCATCAATATAAATCAATCATATTACCAGTTTACCCTAAAAAAAATTAATATTATCATTTTATATAAATTACATGTGTTAAAAGCTTATATTTTCATAACAATTATTATAAAAATCTTTAAAATATCAACTTTAGATGGTTAAGTTACTCCGAGATAGTTCCGAGATGGACTTTATGATTCGAGATGTCAATCCGAGATGTACACCCGAGATACACTCATCTCACCCGAGATCTCGTTCGATACGAGATACTGTTTACAAAATTTTTAAGACGAAACACGGTCGAAATCTGAGATTTAAAACCTTGGTGATTTATATATTGCTATAATAACTTGCATATGCTTGGTAGAGTTGTTTACATGTTATGCCTATTAATGTAATTTTTACAAATGAATGAATTAGATGACGGAACATGTAAGGTCATATTTTTTCAATAAAGTTTCATCATAACAATACTTTAAACCAATTAAGGAATTAGGAGATATGATCGAATTAATATTCAGGTTTGATTGGGGATAAGTTGGGGTTGTAAGGACCATTAGTACCAAAACATGAATAGGTGTAGTCGTTTAATTCAGAAAACACTGTACATTTCATAATTCCTTATTCTTCTAATAGGGTTAAGCATGTGCCCTATGGGCAATTATGGAATTTGTTATCTAAGTTTAACTCCATTGTTCGTAACATAATATGCTTTTGGTTTTATTTTTCATAATATGTGTTATTATATTATGATATAAATAATTAATTAATCCCATTAAACATATATAAGTAGAAAATCCATAGATGTAGTGTTTTATCGATTGCAGTTACGAGTGTGTTTGTAATCATGAGTATTAAATCGATATAAACAAAAATACCAACTCCTTAAATGTTCATAGTCAAGATATATCTATAAAAGAATATCGATTCATTTATTGAGACTAGTGTATGTAATGCTCTTCATACGATGAACATTGAGACTCATGATCGTTGGGGCATCAAGGGGTTACATACTTATGGTTGTTTGGAATAATCATAAAACAACTTGATAGGAGTCTTCTATATGTAATATAACAAACTAAAAATAGAAGATCTTATGTTAACGATGTACAAGTTGTCTTCTAACTGATGGCATTGTTGATCTTAAGTAGCTAGGTTATACTTTGATTATGTCTAAATACTTGGCATCGCAACCTGTTATGACCATAGTTGGGTATACATTGAACTGCTGAAGTGACACACTACACAAGAGAGGATTCTATCTGTTATTATGGAAGGTTAGTATCACCATAATTGACACACAAATTAAAACTTAGAAATTTTGGTCGGAGTAAATGGATAAATATTATCGGATTGAACCAAAGTGTAACACTCTTTTCGAAAATTTAACACAAAAGATCTTTTAGCACTATGGTTAATGTGTGATGTTGCTTTTCAGGACGTCAGGGGTTTGAATCCCATGGTCATCACATTGATATCAAAACTAGTACCTAGCTGGAATTGTGTGTTGTAATGCTGCAGATGTCGGTGTGGTACTGATATGAGTTACAAACACAACTCTTGAGTGGTTTGTGATGATGTTGGGCTCTTTAAGGAGGTAATTTGTTACACCCCTTTTGAAAATTTAACACAGAAGGTCTTTTAGCACAGTGTTTAGTGCATGGTACCGCTTTCCGAGATGGTAGGGGATTGAATCTCTTATTCGTCACACATGGACTTTAAAAGTTGTTTATGCAATTAAATACGAATATTAACAGAGTTATTGATAGTACACTAAACTCAAGATATCTAAATGATATAGTAATGATGTAAATAATACGTCTACAAATTGTCGTTACTTGGTGGACTTATTAGATCAAAAATTGGATTTTCCCCAAATGGACTGTAAGCGTTGAACTTGGCTCGATATTATGCTTCAATAAAGTTCATACATGCTTTAATATTTAAATTGCTTAAATATTGATAGAAGACTCGGTTCATACCAAAAAGTAAAGCATAACCGCGTTGTTAATTACTTCCAAGTTTGACTGATGGTAAAATTAATTTATTAATGTTAATAATTAATAATAAATTAATAAAAAGTTCGTATTAAAATTTTATGATATTTTAATTATTTATTTAAGGCTTAAAATCGACTAGAATGAGGTATAAAAATTATACAACGGTTCGATCATTTAATGGGCTAGAAATTAAATAATCAAACAATTATTCAAATAGGAGTCACCGGGTCCTTTGACCTTGCTTTGTCGAACTATAGACCGACCACAAATGTGCAATTAGGAGACTAGGCAAAGTCTTTTAGGGCAAGAGGAAAAAGGGAAAGAAGAGGTTCATATCTCTAGATATAAATTGTCCAGCATCCACATCTTTTTCCATATACTTTTTATGATCTCTCGGGTCTCCCTTCCTACCATTCTTGAAGCATTGCTTTCAGCCTTGCAAACTAAAGACAATGAGGAGAACACGAAGTTCCAAAATCAATTTTTAGATGGCAGCGTGTTAGATACTCAGTAGGAGTTTGACGGTAAACGATAACATTTGTAATTTGTTTGTTAATGCATATATACACATGAACATATGCAAATCATGGTGTATCCCCTTTAAATAATTTCGACCATTAATGACTAGAAAAATATAATATTATTTTCATATATATATTTTTTATAAATTAGTTAACTATTATGTATGTGTGTATTTTTAAAATCATTTTCAACTAAAAACTATATTTGGCTTTTATTCATATATAATTTTTTTTCTATTATGTTCTTGGTTAAAAAATAAAATAAAAATTATAAATTTAACATATATAATCAATTATTTCCATAAAGAAATTATTATTAAATTTTTTATTTTTAATTCTTGTTCGATAAAAAAATACATTTTTCTAAAATAAATTCATAAGGTTAAAGTTCAAATATTTTGAATTTTTCAAACAGACAAATATATATTGGACAAATTTGTATTTATAAAAAATGATATGTAAATTATTTACTATGGGTGAAATTTATTTATATATATATATATATATATTAAGATATTTATTTTCAACAACTCAGCATATTTTAAATTTTGAAAATGTCAATTTCAATTTTAATTTTAAAATTTGAATTGTAACCGAATATTAATATATATTTTAATTAAACATTATTTTCGCATACAATATTTTATTATTATATATATGCATATTTATTTCAAACTAGTAGAATAAAATATTTTACAATTATTATATATACATATTTATTTCAAATTATTATTATTATATATATATATATATGTATGTATATAAATACGTTATAAATTATTTATTGTTTACAATGGACGAAAATACATAAACATATATTTTCTATTAAAATCCTAATATTTGTATTATTCCATAATGACATTTGACACATGACATTTTATTGATGGTAGGAGACAGCAGTTAATTTTTCCTATGAACTCCTGGGCTAGCCTATATGTTTTATATTGTTATGTTATTCGTATCAATATAAACAATTTAATATTTATATATAAAATTAAAATAAAATTAAAATAAAATTAATAATTAAAATTAATAATAAAGCAATATTATTAATACAAAATAACAAACAAATATTTTTAATAAATTAAAATACTCATCAAACACTTTTATTAATTAAATACTAAATTTGATTTAGCATAAACATAATATTGTTCATAAACATAAAATAATATCTCACGCAAATTATTAAAAGAAAATTTCTTGAAATTTACCCTTTTTACCGCAGCCAATGCATTTGATCTAATAGAATATCTAAGCTACCATTTTGTTTATGTAAATAATTAACCAACACATAAGGAACTACATTTAGAAAATTCAAGGTATATAAGTGTCCAAGGAAAATTTACTTAAACCAGGGAGAAGATTACTCTAATGAAGGAACACTCTTGGGTGAAAAACCTTCTGATATTGTGCTATTCGAATTGGTCTGTTTCGAGGGTACACCTTTGTGGAAGACAAAGAAGTATTTTTGAGTCTTAGGTTGATTCAAATAACATATTTGAATGTTATATAGTTAATTTAAATTCGTTTTAAATTAAATAACTACATAGTTTTATAAAGAGTTATAAAATGCAAAGTTTAAAATTGTTCTAAATTTAAAGATATAATTTTATATTTATAAATTAATTAATTTATTTAATTAATAAAAGAATATGTATATAACTTAATAATTATAAATGTTATAATAATTAAATGTGTATATATACTAGTATGAAGAAAATGAGAAGTTAAAAACAAATAGAACTTCTGAGACATAAGAGAGTATACATTAGACGTATATAAAAGATATATAATATCATGAGTTATATTCATCTCCCTTAAATAGTTGATAATACTTTACAATATTATTTTTAAGTTATGAATTTACGTAATAACGCTTTCCATCATTTATAATATAAATAGAGTACCTTACCTATGGTTGTTGAGCAAACTCAAGCTATAAAATATCTAAGGTGATGTTTATATTATCTCTAGATAAGAAATAACATTCATGTAACATTGTTGACAAACTCAAATAACTCTAATTAGGATATAGAAAAATAATGGGTTTAGGTATCTTACATACTTCATGGTTATTTAAGAAAACTCAAGGTCATGAACGTGATTAGCAACATAGTTAAAAATATGTTAGATGTAATATATAAGATGCAGCTAGTAAAGTCTTACTTACTATTTATGTGGACTACCATTTATTGAGCAAACTCAAGGTCATAATAATACGATGAACGAATCCTAACACCCACTGAAGAAATTTGTGAAATTCCTGCATCCCTTTTACGGTTTTGAGTGATGTAGAATTCAAAAGAAGCCTTATTAGATAAATATAATAAACAATTCGATTGAGTATAAGAACATATCTGATTTTATCTAATTTACTCTAATGAATTTGCATAGATCAAACGACAACAATGAAGATATTTTTTGAAAAAAGCACAATAATAGGTGCAAACTATAAAGAATGGCTAAGAAACATTAAGAAAACACTCACTTATGAATAGTACGTTGTTGCGAATGAGCCATTAGTTAAACCCGATAAGGATGCCATACCCTAAATAGTTAAGGCATACGAAGATTAGTCAATGGACTACGAACTAGCTCATTACTACGGGTTGCCAACTATTAGCATCAAGCTCAACATGAATATTCATAAAATATTTAAGCACCTACAAAAGTTGAATTGTAAGCAGTCTCGTACTGTAAGGTAAGAGATCTCGTGGAAACTGCTTCATATGAAAATGAGCAAGGGTACCTCAGTCCAAGATCATTTACTCAATATGATTGGGTACATCGAAAAGTTGACCGAACTTGGTACTACGCTTGACATCAAGCTTCAGATTAACTTGATTCTTGGATTGTTAACTCTATAGTTCGATCCATTTATATTAAACTTCAATATGAACTCACTAAAGTGTATTGCTGTAGACCTCCTTAATATGTTATGGATGATCGTGAGTATGTTCACGAAGGAACCAAGCATAGTGCCCGCCGTCAAGGGTAGCTCTTCCATCAGTAGTTCGAAGAAGAAAAAATGTAAGTATCAGAGTGGCAAGGATAAATGCAAAGGCGATGTCACTTTTGCTCAAAGAAGGGACATTGAAAGAGGAACTGTCTAGACTACTTAAAGACGCTCAAGAGGAAGCAATCAAATTTCGCACCTAAATGTATTTTTCATATAAAATACTATTTATCATGCTTCTAGTTGGGTTTTAGATACGGCATCTATAACTCATATCTGTAATTTGTTATGGGGTCTAAGAAGAAAGTAGCTCGTCGCAAGTGATAGTATGGAATTTCATGTTGCTAATGGAGCTATTGTAGCCGCGGTAGCAATGGGAGATTACTATGTGATTCTTGTGAGTAGATTTGAGCTAATTTGAACAATTATTATTATGTATCAAATTTTATTAGTGGAATAACATCAATCCGTCGTTTGATAGGGAATGGTTGTAGTTTTATCTTTAATGATAATATTATGAATATTTGTTACAGCAATAAAACAGCTAATTTTGGTGATTTAAATAGCGGTATTTATGTTTTTATTATAAATCATGTATTAGCCATCGAAAGTAATAATGCATTTAATGTAAATGATAGTTACCTTTGTTATGGCATACTAAAACATATTAGTAAGAAATGACTTAATGAGTTGAGATACCAAGGGTTTCCACCACCATCTGGTTCTAAATCATTTGATATTTGTGAGTCATCTCTTAAAGGTAAAAGGGCTAAGCACCCATCCAGTTGGAGCACTGAAAGAGTTGATGAACTCTTTAGAGCAGTACATACTTATGTATGTGGTCTATTGCTTACAAGTACTAAAGGTGGAACTTCATATTTTGTAAAATTCACCAACGATTTTCTAGACATGGATATGTGTATCTCATGAAACAAAAATTAGAGTTTTATGGTAACCTTATTGAATATAAGAACAAAGTAGAAAACCAAATCAACAATAAAATAAAAACAATTCGATCCTATCGACGTGGTTAGTACATTGGATCTGAACTCCAAGGGTACCTAAAAGAGAATAGATTCCCTCCCAAGTAACTCCATCATATACTCCGTAACACAGTGGTGTTTCATAGTATAAATCAAACCTTATAGGCATGGTTCGATCGATGATAACTGACAATGAGTTGCCTCTTTCGTTTTGGGGATACGTGCTAGAAACTACGACATATATGTTAAATAGAGCGCTGATTAAATCTATGCCTAAGACTCCATACGAGATATGGTCTATGAAGAGACCCCACCTTAATTGTCTCAATGTTTGGGGTTGATGTTATGAACGTAAATCCCAATAAGCTTGAAACAAGATCGGTCTCATGTAAGTTTATAGGGTATCCAAGAAATTCTTGTTGGTAAGTTTTTTCATCTTACAATACTCAAACTAATGGTGAAGTAATTATCGTACTAATTACCTTAATAATTTTGAATTAAAAAATTAAGTAGTATTAACTTTGCCGTTAAGTAGTAATTATATTGCTGGATGCTTACACAATCTGGTAGTTGCACTTTAACTATTTGTTAAAATGTCAAATCCAACTAATATTTAATTCTGATACAAATAAGGTAATGTTTGATACTGAAAACTAGGTAGGAATAACAACGAAATAGTAAAGAACACACGGAAATTACGTGGTTCAGATGCTAAGGAATTCTACGTCCATTGGGGAAATTACTCTTTCTTCCTTTGTATTTTCTGGTATAGATTTCAATGGCAGAGGGTACAATAAAAACTTAAAAGTATTGAAAAGTGGAAAAGGAAAAAGTCTCTTTCTTGCTATAATGCATTTTCTATTTATAGTATAGAGATGTACGTGGATTGCTACAATCCTTTTCTTGTCATTGTGGTTCAGCCCTTGGATCCTACCATGTGTTGTCTGTCATCGTCGTCCGTTTGATGCACCCGAATTGCTGACGTGTCTTTGGAAGAAAGTTTGAGATGAAGGCTGGAACTCCTGAAATTGAAGCGACAATATCTGAAATTGGAGCGGGAATATTTGAAATTGTGGTGGGAGACTTTGAGTTCGAATTGATTTGCATATGAGTCCTTGGGAGGACAATAAGATTTACTAGTTAGTTTTGAGGTACTACCGACATATTTGAATGTACCGACTGATGTACGATACTGGCATGTTGCCGGGTGCGATCATCTTGAGCTGCTTTGGGCTTTAGCTTATGTGATTTTCTTAACTTGGGAGTTAGTTCAATACACGTGTGAACGTGAGTTGATTGTGATTTGAGCTAACTGCAATATGAGTTTCCTTTGTTGCATGAGTTATTGACAAGGGTGATTTATATCTTTGTACTATCCATAAGTGTAGATATGCATTGGAGCGAATTTTGGGGTAACCTTGTGTGCAACCCTTGGTATGCTTTTGGACTCCATGCAGTACTGCTTAGGCAGCCCTTAACATGTGCGATGCAGACCCGCTCTTGAAGGTGCTAAAAGTTTTAGGGATTTTGATAGTGCAGTCTGATTGTCCATGTATTTTTGTTTGTGTGTATCTTTTTGATTGGGATGTGTTGTACTTTGACATATCCAAAGTCGTTTCTAACACCTCTGCACAGTATCTCGCCTTGCCTTTGTCCTATGTACCGTGGGCTGTTTCTTGCTCCCTGCAACTATGTCAGATTTTGGTTTTAGTAACATAATGTAATATTGAAACTAAGGGATGGGTGCATATCCGATATCTTTGTGACTCGTCTCATGAGCGCAGTGTTTTATTCCGTTGCGACTTCCTATTTTTTAGATGCAGTTCTTTTAGCTAGATAAAATGTCACCACAGCAAGCTGGTTTTCCATGCAATATCAGTTGGATTGCTTCAACTTCTTCTCTTTTCATCCTAACTTTTATTGCGAGGGCTGCTCTCTTGGCTCTGTACCTTATTTGATTCCTGTAATGATCTATTTTCTTACTCCTAAAGATGACACTTAATACATCTATGGTATTCGTGTGCCACTCATCTAGGGTCCGAAAGACCGGCGTTTGGTAAAAAAATAGACAAGAAGAAAAATACACAGAATCTCATAGTGCAAGGCAATCATATATAATAGAACATAAGATAGTACATATGGTCATTTCAAAAATGAAACATCAGAGTCATAACAGGTACTAACTTTAGCCAGGGACCGTTATGACTGCCTGCCTCTGCGATACCGATACATTATATGCATACAAAGCGGAATTAAAATAGATAACTAGATAACGTCGAAGCCTCCTTCTCCATACTCCTCCAAAATGCATCCATTAGAACCTGGACTACATTGCTGCTCGTACAAATTTGTGTACCCAAGAGTTTTAAGAAAAGAAAAAAAACCTCTGGGTCAGACATGGGTCCGGTGTGAGTAAACTCCAAACAATTGAATTGTCATACTCCTTTAAAAGTAAAGGTATCTCGTAAGACCATGTCACACATAAACACAGATGAGTTTTTACCTTACAATAACCAAAACATTTCCATAGAAAATCCACTGATATTATAATAATGTCTGGGGTTTAAAATAAATATTGAACATGGTTGAAATGCTTCTCACATTCCAACGTATTTAGGTACAACTAAGCCCATAAGGCACTTATTGGAAAATGAATTCCGTCAATGACAAGGATACTGGGGTACCACCTATTACACTACACCTATAGATCAAATGTACCAAGGGCCTCATGTGGTCCCCCTGCAAGGAAAGACGAATACCCCTTACTGGATAGTACCGAGTATGTCATCACCTCGGTTGCGATCAACAACCTTACCCAGGTCATTGCCATACAAAATCTGGAAATATCAAACTAGATCAAATGATGACCAAACGCTAATGGTTGCGACCTATATAGCCTTGCAGCATATCCCTTATTTTAGTAATTCTCGGTTGTGAGGTTTGAGGCTACATTTTACATTTTTATATAGCAATCACACTTGGAATGTTAACACTACCCTCCAAGCGACATGTAATGCTAGCATTCGTCCATATAAGTTGTTCAGGATTGAACAAACCAATGGCACTCCTTCTACTACATTTTTGGAATCACCCTCGAGATTAGTATCAAGTTTCCATTGCACTTTAAAGATCTTCGTATTCGATTCCATCATCTTCCATATGTTTCCAATTCGAACGCTTACGTTGGTTCGAAGTGGTTTTGGATAGCTCAAACTTATCTGATCTCATTCTTTCCAAACCAACATTTGATAGTTTTAAAACTGGTCAAGTTATCAATAGTGGAAAAATCCACTATTTGGGGTAAGTATAAATTTGCATATGGAAAGTAAGGCATCCTATACTTATCTCCACTTTTCAATTTCAAACAGTACCATCCCTTGATAACAATGAAGTAGAACAAGTTAAAAAACTATCCTTACCTCAACATTCGTTCTTATTCTTAGGATAGAGACGAGTTTCCATACCTCGGAATTTGGTGTTAAATATACAATGAAGTAACGTACATATAATTAATTAATCAAGATCCATTTATCAAAATTAACTCTTTTATATTTATCACGTTTTTGACATTTCGACTTCTCTATCCATTGCCTAGAAAATCTGGTTCTAAATCTCACCGATAGAGGAAATTCAACTCATCTGCTTTTAGTGCTAAATAAAAGATGACTTACTTTCAATAAAATGTGTCAACATTTTAGCACTACTTACCATATTTGTTTGGCTACTTAATGGCATAGACAAGAGATCCTTTGTGTTTAAAAATGTTCTTCAACCGACAGTTGCTTTTAAACAAAACCGATATAATGACTCGAAATTTTATCTCTTTGATTTGTGAATATTTAATTTATTTTAAATATTTAGTTAACAATTTTAATAATTAAATATCTGTTTTTAATTAATAACTAATGATTAATAATCCATTTTTCAATTTTGTTTACATAAATAGGTAGTTCGACGGAAAACCAAAATGTTTCTGATACCCGCTTTTCGGATTTTCAGCTTTTTATCAAACAACAAGTTATTAGAAGTTGTGATGCCCGTGTATAAACTATAAAACAATAGTTATATGTTTTTATTTTTTTATTTTGAAATGTATAAATAAAATTGTAATAACAAGAATTTAATTTAAAATTTTGAATAAGAAATGATGGATGTGAAATAAAAGGATTTCTTAAGTGTGAAATTAATTTAAGTACACGATCATCTAAATATCCAACATGTTTTCAAAAGGGTGACACTTTGATGGATTTGGAAATGAGGGCAAGGTTGAAAAATTGGATTTAAGGGTAAATTTGACTTTAGCCTTCCTTGCATTTATTTTATATATACACTCGTCTTGTCATACAGTTCATTATATACTCCATCTCTTAATCTCCTTTTTTTCA
Source organism: Allium cepa (assembly GCA_030765085.1). Taxonomy (NCBI): domain Eukaryota; kingdom Viridiplantae; phylum Streptophyta; class Magnoliopsida; order Asparagales; family Amaryllidaceae; genus Allium; species Allium cepa. The sequence goes on from CM060943.1 coordinate 860,954,631, forward strand.
TCCTCTCTAATTATTTTTAATTTTGAAAAAACCTCATCTTCTTAAACTCAAAATTTATACTTTACTAAAAGATCTAACTTTTATGCAATTCAAATCACGTGGAAGGTAAGATCTCTTTCATTGTTTATTTGTTTGTTTATATATAAATGTTGTGAAAGTTTATTTATGGCTTGGTCGATTTTTCTCAAATATCTCTCATGTTTAAATAATAAGTTAAAATCATATTTTGATTTGAAAATGGGAAGGTATACTTACTGGAAACTAACAAGAATTATCACATTTTCCCCTTTTCACTTACAATTATTTAAAAAAAATGAAGCAACCCTTTTCATTCTAGATTTCAAAATTCATTATGTCTCAAGCCGTTTGAAATTAGCTAAAATGATCAACTGTGTAGTTGTTCATTATACTCATTAAATGGTTGCTCGATGTTTCGTCGACTATGTTGGTCAAATTTGCCCGATTTCAGAGATATCAGAAAATGTGAGATTTCATCAATTACAGAGGCAAATGGATGGTACGAGTGGGTTCGTATCATCGATTCAAGATTTTCAATGATGTTTGCAGATCATAGTGTTGCGGGATTTGGTCGTGGTGAAGAGACAACTGTTTTGGTTCAAACATTGATTTCGGACGACCGGAGCATTAAGGTGGTTACCAATGGCACGACGAGCAGCCTTCGGTGGTGGCTGATGTGTAGGATGTGGTCGTATGGATTCTAGTGTGCAGAGATGCCCAATTGAGCTCAGTTTAGGGTTCAGCTGCTTTATGTTTGGGTGCTCGGGTTTGAGGGTGGAGACGGCGATGGAGGTCGTCGAGCTTGTTATGGCCCGACGTAGAGTTGTGGCAGGTTGCGATGAAGCTATTAGAGGTGACGATGTTGGCTGTAGATGGAAAAGGCATGGGAGGTGGAGGGTTAAGTGTCGCGTGTGTGAAGGGAGGGAGAAGACATGTGTGAAATTTTAAATTTAGGGGTTGTGCGGTCGAATCAAAAGGAGGCGATCGAAGGCAGCGGTGAGGGTATAGGTAGGTTGTGTATGATTGGTGCAGTTTGTGAGTGGGGTTGAGGCATCGATCGGAGGATGAGGGCGGTGGTGCACATGCACGATATTTCGGTGGTGCACAATGTTTTCGGTCCAGGCTTTGCTTTGTGTTTTTGACTTGGGAAATTTGATTTTGCGAATAGGTTTTTAGACGAAGCTGGTTGTCTTAAGTTTGAGAAACAGTGAGTTTTGGTTTGGAGAGTTTTAGGCCGAGTATGGGCTTTGACAGTAAGAGACGTTTGTTAATAGTTTAGTGAAGTAAATTATCTAAGTAAAATGCGTTAACTTTGAAAGGAGATAACTCACCCGTTTTTTGTCCGTTTAACCCATAGATATCGACATTAGGTTCGTTTTAACTAGTATAACACATTTGTAAAGTTACTTAGCCCACATGTTGAAGTGTAAAATGTTGACAAAATAATACTGACTGTGAATAAGTACATCGTTTGGTAATTATATTTTATCATCAACATTTCATTAGCAGAAAAAAACACCATTCTATTATATTTAAATTGAATAGATATATTAGACATCAATTTAGCATAATAAATGCCCGTTTTGATATTTTATTAGTTTGGACTTTTAATTGTGTGCCAATTGAATTGGATAGAAAATGTTTTATCTGCTGTTCGTTAACTATGAATTTTATTTACATATATATATACATACATATATATATATATATATATAGGCTTATATAAACATCAGTGGTATAATCTGGATTGTTGAACTGAAAATATGTAGTGGCCTATCTATGTGCCAGTGCGGTTGCTAAGTCTCTTTCCAAATTTTGAAAAGAAATGGATTTGTTTTACTTTGACTTTAAAATATTTAAATGTAAAGCATTTTTTATATTTAATTTGTTAAGTTAATATTATTTTAGTTATAATATGTTAAAGTTAACTAATAATTATTAATGATGTTTTAAAAGTTGAAAGTTATTATTATTTTATTAAAGTTGTTTTAAAAGTTAATCAATTATTTTATTTAAGTTATTTTAAAGTGAAATAATTATTTTATTAATGATATTTTAAGTTAGCGAATTATTTAACATTTTTTTTGAAATTTATTAATTATTTATTAATATTGGTTTAAGATTTAATAGTGATTAAGTTTAGTGATTATTCATTTGGTGTTTTAAAGTTAATTAATTATTTACTAATGATGTTTTAAACTTAATAAATTATTTATTGTGGAGGTTTTAAAAGTAACTAATTTATTAAATAAAAGGTGTTTAGAATTATTAAATTGTCTTATAAAAGTGAATTATTTTTAAATGAATGGTTTAGTAAAGTTTATAAAATTGGAAAGGGTCTTGAGAATGGGAGAAGAAGTTTGATTTGTATAACTTTCATTTTATATGAAGTGGATCAATTACAAAATTGAGTTTATGAATTTAATATATAATTCTTCTTAATTATGGTGGTATGCCATCTTAACACTAAAGCATAAGTAGTTTGGCGTTTACAGTAAACATTGTTTTGGATGATACTGTTTTGATCCATTAAATATGATTTTAAAATAAGAAATCTTTCTTAAATGTTTTTTGAATATTCTCATGCCGGTGATATTAGCATATAAATATTTTGGTAAATAATTGAAGTGTTTAATTCATGGAAATTAATTAAAGAGGCTTAGTGGATTCCATATGGAATTAAATCTATGTTTGGTTGTTTGTTTATTTGATAGTTAAATTACCGACTATCAAATTTGGATCCATTTTTAACTCTAGAAATATCTAGAAGAAACATGAGGATTATATGCTTCTGTTATCTTCGATGAAGCTATACGTATAAACTTGTGGTGTTCTTCTAGGACAATGGTAAGGAAATCCGTCCACTTAAACGGTTCTTGTGGTGATCTCCGCTTTTATGTATTGTCTGTTTATTTCCAAAAGAATCGGAGTTGAGTTTACCAAAAATATCAAATGTTGGTTCAAAGAGACCAGGATCAGATAAGTATGAATTATCCGAAAATCACTTCGAACCAACTTAAGCGTTCAAATTGAAAACATCTCGAAGATGATGGAATTGAAGACGGTGCTCTTTGAAGTGCAAGAGCTACTTACTACTAGTCCCGAGGGTGATTCCAAAATGGATGTGGTAAAGTAGTGCCTTCAGTTTTTTCATATCCTGGACAACTTATATGGACGAACGTTGGCAGTGTATTGTTGCTTGGAGGACAGCATTAGCATTCCAACTAGAATTTGCTAAAAAGGTATCAAGCCTCATCAACCGAGAATGACTAAAACAAGGGATATGCCATAAGACTATGTAGGTCGCATCCATTAGGGTATTGTCATCACCCTTCTAGATTATTATTTATGGATTTGGTTGTGTATGAGAGCTCTCGGAAAAAGGTCGAAAAGCAATGACGTTGATGAAATATTCAATACTATCTAGTAAGGAGTAGGCCAGTCTTGCCATGTAGTGGGTCCATGCATCACCCTCGGTACATTTTATCTAGATGTGTATTATGATAGGCGGTACCCTAGTAGCCTTATCATTGATGGAATCCATTCTCCAATAAGTGTCGTACAGACTTAGTTGTGCCCAACTATGTTGGAATGTGAGCTGCAAGCATTCCAACTATATTCGTAATTTATTTTAAACCCTAGATATTAGTATAACATCATGGGATTTTCTATAAAAATGGTTTGTTTATCGAAAGGTAAAAACCCATCCGTGTTTATTTGCAGTGTAGTCTTACGAGATGCCTTTACTTTGAAATGTTTTATAGGATATAACAATTCCTCGTGACTTGAGTTTCTGATGTTGGTTTACCAGACTGATCTAGGTAGTATTTTCTTATAATACTCGGGTCAGACTCAAGTATTTTTTCAAAGTTGGCTTTAGATGCTTTGAAGCTTCAGGAGACGAGCTGGATACCTCCAAGACGTATTTCCATATTTCTATTTCCACTATGTCTTCTTATTTGTATTTATCGACATTTGTAAGGACATGCCATTATAACGGTCTAGGGCTGATGAATGGTTAGACTCTTATGTTATTTTGAATAATCAAGTTTCTTTCTTTCTTGTAAAGATAATTTGGATATTATATATTCTCGTTATGATGTGAGATTATGTTCTATCCTTCTTTTCCTTTTCTTTTCGCCCCGACAATCCGTCTTTACGATACTTGGATGCTTGATACGTGAATACCGTGGATGTATTAGTGCCGACTTCCAAGGATAGAAAAGGCGGGTCGTTACAACTAACCTTTGCAAATAAAGCGATTTAAAATTAAAAACATTTGTTTAATTAATTAATTAATAATAATTAATTAACCTTTTTTAAATAACAATTAACCTTTATTTTAAATAATAATTAAATAATAATTAACCTTTACCTTAATTAATAATTAAATAATAATTATCCTTTACCTTAATTAATAATTAAATAATAATTATTGAAAATATTTTAAGTATTTTAAAATTCCTTTTTAAAACTTATAATATATTTTTAAAGACTTTTTTAAAAATATATAAAGTAAAATCCCTTATTAGTTTACACAAAAGTTATCGATTTACGAATTGCATCCATAACGACTATCGCTATATGGTCCATAACTTTCAAACTTGTTTTATACACCGAAATAGCCTTTAAATCTTTTCCTTTTTTTGTTTAAATTACTTTAATAACTTGTATAAAAGTTTGAAAACAAAATGGAAAGTTCAAAAAAGTTTTTAGAAATATTTAGAAACCTAGGAAGTAAACTAGTTTTTAAAACACATGGGGTCTCGATGTCGAAACATAGACAAATTCAAATGTTAACTTTCCAACTAACATACAGCCATCCATATACAAGCATACATATACACATGTAAATATCATTAATAAACAAGGAAGATTATCACTTATACATCATACACAATCACTTCGACTATATTCCAAGTCATCAACCAATCATCACATATACCCTCCGCTTTAAGCGGGAACCAAACCAACAACTTTCATCCCAAACTTACACACATAAGTAATTAAATAACTAACATTATTATCAAAATAATAAAGTTCAAAACTTGGTTTTTAAAAGTAAGATTTACTCACAAAAAATCAACCAAATTCAAATCAAACCACCACCACACTTTGCATCAATACCCGGATCAAACATTCTTTCTAAAAAATTGATTTTTAGAGCCTTAGAAGGGGGAGATGGGCTTGACCGAGGTTGAGGAGGGCTCGGCCTAGGTTGGGGAGCGCTCACCTTACTTTGAAAGTGGATTTTTGGACTTGTTTTTGGAAGAGAGGAGGTGTAAAAAAGAAAGGAAGTATTTTGGCTATTGTTAAAGTGGAGAAGAAAGGATTTTTAACTTAGAAATTTTCAAAGAGGCTATGGAAATAAAAGAGAAGCTTGGTATGTAAGAAATAATTTTTTTGAAGATGAATGAATTGGAGTAAAATGAGAATTGAAAAAAAGAAAATTATTTTTATACAAAATCAAATAAAGAAATTACCCTTTTACCCTTTGGTCGTTATCCTCTATGTCATGCTGCTACCTTGCCCACTTCCTTCCTTGCCCTCACCCCCCTCATTTCCATCCCTTCTCCATGATTTGAAGTTACCTTTTACATTTTCTTTTATTTTAAAATTTCAAAAGAAAAGTCGACATTCATTTTATCACTTAAGTAAATTATTTACTTATTTAAGTCTAACCAAAATATATGTTATTTATATACTCTAGTGTATACAACACATTCCAACAACTTTTAGATGATGGAAAGTCAAAAATCCAAAAAACAATTTTCGTTCACATTTTCGATTTTTCTTCGAACTAACTATTTTTGTAAACCAAATTTTAGAACAACTTAATCATCACTAGTTATTACTAAAAAGTGGTCTATTTGAGTTATAAAATCAATTAATTAATTATTTAAAAATATATCAAATATTCCTATTTAAAGAGATTAAATTACTGGTCGTTACAATTCTCCTTTAACATAGTTTGAGAAATTCAGGAGTAATACTTGGCCGCCAAATTTGCAGCAATTGCAGATTGATAAAGACTTGTCTTTACGCATTCCTGGTCTTCACATCCTATGAGTTGTTTTTTTGGACATTGCCTTTTAAGTAAGCTTTGCCGTGCGCCTGACACGATTTGCCCCGTTGTTTGGCGGCATGTCATTGTTGTTCATATGCTGTATGGTCAATATAACTATTTGTTAGTACCTTAGGTGTTAGTTTTGATGAAAACAACTATAGACATTATATAAAATATAAATACTAATGTTTTATCAAGTTATATATAGTATAAAGTGTAGGATATTAGATAGATGTTGAATAAGAAGACCATATAGTATCAAGAGTAGATTCAAGTTGCTGATATAAAATTTCAAGAGCTGATGAATAAAGTCCCATGAGTATTAAAGAGTTCAATATTTTAAGATATTTCAAATAGGCTATAGAGTCGAAGAATTTATATTAAAACCTTGATAGCACTTTCCTGATCTCCCTCTCCCTCTACTTCATATAAGTTTTAAATATTTTTCAAATATCCTAATTTTCAAAATAATCTTTTCAAACATCAATTCAAAATATTTCTCAAAATATTTCTTAACCTTATACATTTATAAAGATATTATATTTAATTTCTAAGTATTTTTTAATCTATTATATTTTTTGGTATTTTAGTTTATAACTTCCTTATGTTTATTTTTGAATATTTATATTTTGATTTTAGATACTTACTTATAATTTATAACTATATTGATTTTATATATATATTACTTACATTATATTGAATACTCTTATTATATCTTCCAAAATTATTTTATAAAGTTTTATTCAGTTATATTTGATTAAAATTTGTATAAACTATATTTAAATGATTCTACAAAGTATCAAATTATTTTGCAAAGCAACGGATTTTCAAAATAATATTTTTAAAGTGTTTTTCAATTCTGTAAAGAGTATATCGACATACTCTATCTATGTATGTCGACATAGTGGCCATAATTTTCAAAATTGAAATTTTAGTGGAAGTGTATTTTCGTCATATATCTTCGCAAATGGACATGACCGTTGTTTTCTTATATATACCATACTTCCAAATGAATTTTCAACATCTACTTTCTTATTTTATCTCCTCTTTCCACTCTCTCATTTTTTAATTCAAAATATACCCAAACTCAGCTGAAATTCAACCAGAATCAAATTCACTCATCATTAGTTTGATTCACCTTCATCTACTCTATGATTCCTCTCATCTCTCTCACTCAAACCAAGATCAAAGTGCTATTCCAAAGTTACAGGATTAATTGTAATCAATGCCGAAGATCGAAGTCTGTAAAACTCGATTAAATCATACTCCTATACTTGTGGGTGTGATTGTAGCCTGTAAAATCAGTTGGGTGCGATTGTAGCCCGTAAAATCAACTCGGTGCACTTAGTAGCCTGTAAATCTAGTGAGTGTGCTTATAGCTCAGAAATCAAGTGACTCTATCTAGAGATCGGGATTCTGGAGGGTGTGTCTCATAGCCTTGAAATCGAGATTGTATTTTCATTTACTAGTCGAAAAGAAATCTGTATAAGGAATTGTGCATACTGGATGTAGGGTAACCCAAACCAGTATAAAATCCTGGTGTGTTCTTTCCTTTTTACTTTTATCTGCACTTTGATTCTGTGATTGTTAAATGCATCATTTCTAGTAGAATCTTAAAGAATTTGAAAAATATTCATATAATCCACTAAACACTATTCAACCCCTCTCTAGCATTAATTTAGCCTTAAGATCCTTATTTCGCCGACTCACATTTGGTATCAAATCATCGGTTTTAAAAGTATTCATCATCTGATTTTGAAAAAGTTTAAATGGCTACGAATACTGGTAACAGTACTATTAGTAACACTATTAATACACTTGTTAGTAACTCATTTTTTGATGTACAATCTACTACTAGACCTCCACTTTATTATGATAGTAATTACACATATTGGTCATGTAGAATAAAAATTTATTTACAGTCAATTGGTATAGACACTTAGAATATCATATAAACCGAGTACACTAAACTCAAGACTAATTTTGCACAATGGGCTACTAACCAAAAAGCTTTTGCACAAAGTAACTCTGAGGTTATGAATATATTATTTTGTTCCTTAGATAGAAATTAATTTAACAGAATATCTATATGTAAGTCTGCATTCGAAATTTAGAGAACTTTGCAAGTTACACATGAAGGTACAAGTAATGCTAAACAGACCAAAATTTCCATGTTAACAAACTAGTTTCAATTATTCAAAATGAGTCCAAATGTGTAACGACCCAGATTTTTCGTTGTTCGGTTTTGGATATTTAAATGATTTTAAATATTGAATTTGAATTATAAATTGATTTTTAATATGAAAAATTGGGTTATTTATAAAATAAATTCATAATTTAAAATATAGTAATTTGTTGGATAAATCAGTTATTGAATTCTATAGTTGAATATTGGTTAAATTTTTGTATCTTGAGTTTTAAGCTCGATAAAAATAATGTAAAGACTTGTAAAATTTATATTGATAATAATGAAGATAATAAAAGTTTTTAAATTGAATTTAAAGGTCATTTGTTCAGTTTTGAAAATATACCGTTCAAATTGACATTTAAAAATAGCCTTCCGGAACACAGTCTTAGAATTCGACGAGACTAGTTCCATTGGATTCGTAATAATGTATTATTATAAGATTTCAAATTTTGTAGCGTTTAGAGTTATTGTTTGGCCGTACAGTATAGAAATGTGCTGAATTTATATCGAAAATTCAATATAAATTGGTCCAAAAAGCTATCTTCTCCATACGATCAAACGAGGACCCGGAACCTTTTCCATTGCGTTCGGAATGGGGATATAACATTGTAAATGCCTATTGGCACTCGATAGGAGATCAAAATTTTGAGTTGCTAAAACGAGATATTTTATAATAGAAAAATCAAGTCCACTCCCTAGTCGCTTTTAAATCACGTCCAACTTTCTTCCCTTCAAATCAGTTAAAATTTAAATTGTTCAAAACACACAAACGCCAAATTTAACGCCACGTTCCCATTTTGAAATCATGCCGCCTCTTTTTTTGGGACTGTTTTCGAATCAGAAAAAATAAATGGCTGAGCATATAGGAGAAGAAAAAAATAAAAATAAAATATCACGGCAGTTTTAATCGTGATTTTATTTTCTTCCTCTAATCGATCGAGAATCGAATTCGATAGAAAAAAGAAAGGAAAGGAGAAGTGTTCGCGATCGAACAAAATTACGCGGGCCTTGCCTCGACGCTTGAACAAAGGAAGGAGGAGCGACAGCACGAAATCGCTATGGCCGCAACCTATGGCACGTGCGCGAGGGAGGCCAGAGCTCGAAGGGGTACGTGCATGCGTGGAGGATGACAGCGGGCGAAAGGGGATTCGACGGGTGCTGTTTGTCGAGTGAAGCTTGGGTTTTGGTGATATCGTGACTTTGGGCGTGTATGGTTGAGCAGGGATGGCGATGGGAGAAGTCAGGCAATGATGGATGTTGGATCGTGTTCTAGGTCAGGGAAAGATTGTTTTGGGTTCCAGCTGAAGTCGACCAGTTTTGGGAAAGATTGTTAGTTATATTTTATATAACTTAATTAAATTTACATGTTAAGTTAGATTATTAATTCAGAAGTTTAAAAAAAGAAATCGTATAATGTTTTGTATACGAGGTCCAAATCATGGAAACGAGTCAAGATGGAAATGGTTTGTAAATAAAAATCAAAGGTGAGAATTTCTCACTCATTTGGATCATTATATTTAAATTTAAATGTTTAAATTAAAATTATTAGATGCTTGATTGATTGATAAAATTTATAATTTATTTGTTGGATGGCTATATATATAGTAGTATATATATTAGTATTGAAGTGATATTCCCGCATATTATAACGGACGAGACACTATACGTCCGCATAACAACGAATGACCCTATAATACCGCGATATCCCCCTCGAAGTGGGATTAGTATTTTTTATTATTGTCTAACATCTGTGGATGTAGGAAAACAGGTTGGAGGGATCTAACTAAATTCCTATAATATATCAATATTTTTCATGTATATAAAAAAGGCCAGAATATTGTGTGCTGTAAAATTTTAAATGATATAACGACATGGTAATTAATTGTGGAAATATTAATACCATAAATATTATTTAAAATTTTAAGAAATTAAAAAGAGACTTTTAATATAAAAATTTGTATAACGAAATTTGGATTATTAAAAGAGATTGGTTTAAAAAAGAATGGTGAATTTTTGATCGTATTAAATAATATGGGAAAATATTTTAAATAGAGAGTATAAAATAAATTATATAAAGGAAATTTTAAAGACTGGATTTAAAAATGATATTCGAGAAAAAGGGTTGAAATCGATATTGGAAATAGATCGGCAAAGAAAAATAGGAATTTATAAGTTAAATTGAATTTATGAAATGGAATTTTATAATTGAGATTATTTTTAGTGGAACTCTAAAGGTGTTATAAAAATTTATAAACGGAGTTCATAAATAAAAAAGAAGTGATAATAGATGAGAAGTAGGATAATATATTTATGGGAGAATTTATATTGGAATATGGAAATAGAGTGAGAAAAATGGTAGATACTAATGAAATGGTTAAGGGAACTAGGATGGAAGTAATATGATGGAAATCGAGAAGATTAATAAATTAAAATTTGGTTATTGAAATTTAAAAATTTATTTTATCGGTAAGCTAGGTTTTTATTTTAAAAGGAAAATTCTTATTTATTGAACTATATAAATTTCGAAGTTGGTTAGTATTGAAATACCTCAGAAGTGAATTTTTATATTACTTAATTTCTATTTTGATAAAATCCTGAATGTTTAAACCTGCTTTGAAAATGATGTTATAAAAAGGTGTTTCAATATCTTAAAAATTATTTGAATATGTTTTAAAAGCAAATCATTATTATTTTCTTTAAATACTTATTTTTATTAACATATGTATTTATATAAAGTTTGAAAATGTTTTAGAATTTAATTATAAACCTTCTCGAATGCCGGGAAAAAGGGTTATTCCGTGGATATGCTTTATAAGAAAATTCTTAGATGGAATTGGGAAGAAAAGTAAGAATTTTTTTCGAAGAATTTAAATAAAAGCGAACTTCGAAAAATGAAAATAGAATCCATTAAGAAGTACAAAGGGAATTGAGTCTATAAGCAAGTATAATTGGTTTTGAAAGTATTAAGAGAATTAATTAAGAAATTTCCGGAACTTGTATAATTCGTGCGAAACAAGTTGGGAAATTTACAAATAAAGTTGTAAATGATGTTTGAGAAAACAAAAAGGAAATAAAATGAATATTTTCTAAGTGTTGAATATCAAAATGAAGTGAAGAAAACATTCTAAGTATTAGGAAATGTTGGAAATGTCCCGTGAAGATAAAAAGGGTTTGAAAACTGTTTCCAAATGTAGAGGAACTTAAAGTAACGTCTTATAAAGATATTTTGAGATAATTTTTGGAAAATTTATAACGAGGCTTGATGATTGTTTATGGATATGTATTGATAGTTAAATAACCGACTATCGAATTTCGGCCAATTTCATTAATCGTTTTGAAGAGACCGGGATCGAATTTAATTATTCAAAAACCATTTCGATCCGATTTGAACGTAACGAATAAATACCGTGAAGATGATGAAGACGGTGATTCGGCTTGTCCAGACCCAGGATAACTTGTATGGACGAATGCTATCAGAACATTATCATCAGAGGACGATGAGCATTCTAATTGAACGTGTTCTTTAAAAGGTAACGCTTAGCCTCAAACCTCATCAATCGGAGGATGACTAAGATATGGGAGATGCAGCACGGCTAAGTGGGTAGGACCCATGTAGGGTAAGGTTACCCCTATCTAGAGTCCCTTTTATTCGGCTGTGTGGTGGTTGCTGATCCCAACCGCAGGGTAATCTTACTCGGACTATCCAGGTTAGGGGTAGTCCAGTCTTGTGTTGTAGAGGATCGAAAGTGGTCCTCGGTACATTGTTCTAGAGGTGTACTGTGACAGACGTTACCCCAGTAGCCCAGTCATTCGATGAAATCCATTCTCTAATAAGCGCCGCATGATTTTGATTGTGCCCAACTATGCTGGAACATGAGATGCAAGCGTTTCAGCTATATTCTATTTACTTTCTATAGACACTATTATAATATTAGACGGATTTGATAAAATGTTTTGGTTATCGTAAGGTAAAAACCCGTTGTGTTTATTTGTGATGTGGTCTTACAAGATACCTTTGTTTTTCAAAGGATTTTGAAAAGTTAATAATTCAATTTGAGTGTGTTTTCTCATACTGGTGTTCCAGACTGACTCGGGTGTTATTTTATTATAATGCTCGGGTTAGACCGAGCATTACAGACTCAGGATAGGATGCTATGGAGCTCAGGAATGAGCTGGATGACAAGGCTTATCTGCGTAGATTTGTATTTCCGTCGTGTAAGGACAAGTTATTAAACTGTCCAGATTTGATGTATGATTGCATACTCTGATGATTGTAAGTATTAAACAGTTACTGATTTTTTTGTCTAAAAATATGTTGTTATATATTATATTTTTCTCCGTTGCGATTGTAAGATTCTGTGTTTTGTTTCTCCTTTTCTTCTATCTTTTTCTTCTTCATCCCTAATGAACTGTTATTTCCGGCATTCGACTACTCGACAGATATAGTGGGCATATAGATGTCGATATTCGAGGTCGAAAATCCCTGGATCGTTGCAGTTGGTATCAGAGTGAAGTTTAAGCATGAATCTTGGCTCTGGTGGGGATTACTCATTAGAGATAGAGTCAGTAGCAATCTAGAATGATTTTGAGTGTATTGATAGATATGAGCGCGTATTTATTGGTGAATATAAATTATTTTATATTGTGTTGACTTATCAGTTGAGTGTTTATAAATTCTGGTCAGTACAGTCTGGAGAACTATATCGATAGGGATCTCTAAACTTTTAAACTAGGCAAACCGACATAGTATTGTTATAAAAAGCGGGTAAATGAAATAATTTTCCCAAAACCATATTTTGATATAAAAGAAATAATTTTCTGAAATTGTTGTATATATTTGGAGTGTTTGGATCATAAAATTGCAATCAAATAGGACTATAAAATTTGAAAGGGGTTTATATAACCAAATGAAAACTGGTATAAATATACATTATACAAATGGATTATAATTAAAATTGGATTCAAATCAAATCTAGAAATCTAAATCCCAGAAAGTTTGGAAGAATATTTTTCGAAGTGGTGTGGAAAAATAATAAGAGTATTATTTTTGGAAAATATTTTGAAGAGGAAATCGATTTTAAATTGATTTTAGCGATGTTATAGCACTAAAATCGCTTCGGTCACTAGAAAATAATTTTGATAATGGTCGCAACATCATAGGTGTTCCTTTTCGAGTTTCTAAGTGATGGATTGCTGCTGTGGCCATTGTTTTGAGGAAAAACAAGTTTGTTGGAATTTTCGAAGGGAATCGGTTTTGGATAAAAATCAGGATTGGTTTAAAATTAAAATATATGATTTGGGATATTTGTGATTTCAAAATGTTTTGAAATAAATACCGGGTATTTAAAAATTCTAAAATCCTCGTTTAATTAATTTAGAGATCATTAGGAGATAAGTTATAAACTTATAAATGGTGAACGATTTTGAAGAAAAATATGGGGATCGAATTTTGGAATTAAAATTAAATGTAAAAATGTTAAAATGAAATTTAACTTAGATTAAGTTGAAGAAATTAAAATTTTGAAAGTTAATTGATGGTGATTTGAATGAAATAAATTAGCGAAGTAGACCATTTAAATGGATTAAATTGGGATGTGAATGAATTGAATTGAAAATAAAATTTAAATTGAATCGAGAAATAAAATTGAATTGAATTGAATTTAACTTAAGCCAAATGAAATCGAGTTGAATTTGGATTGAATTGAAATAAAAATTTAATCGAGTTATAGATGATATTGAATGGAATTTAATTTTTACATGATTAAATTCAAATGAAATGTATGAAACTAAAAATTTAACTTATGGAAGTTAAATAAATTAAAAGAATGGTATGAGGTTGAATTTAACTAAAGATAAGTTAAATAAAAATTGAATTGGGATAAGTAGATTTCGAAAGCTTATGGAGTAAAAATAGGCTTGTCTATGAATCAATGGGCATTCTCAAATGTGAATGTGCTCGATTTTGAAATGGATGGAAATGGGAAAAATAAGTCAGGCGGCTTATAAATTGAAAAGTGGAAGGATAAAACCAAAACAAAAATGATTTGATATTTTGGTAATGAAATAAAAACCCAAACTTGAATTATAAAATAAATTTGAACACAAGTAAATTAGTTGAAGTGATTTTTGAAATGAAAATCAGACATTGGATAATAAATTGGAAGTGAACTAATTAGATAATTAATTAGTTAAATTGAATATGGTAATGAATATTAACTCGGTTAATAGAATTTGATTGTGAATTAAAAGTGAATAGTACAAATGGAATTTGAGTATATATAAAATTCATCTTAGATCATAAGCGAATTAAGTTAAGTTGAAAAATGTGTTGAATAAAATAAAATTGAATGGGATAGAAATGGGTTGAGTTGCAAATAAAAATCCAATTTATGTGTGAAATAAAGTGAATTTGGACTTGAAATGATTTAAATGAATTCGAGAAAATGAATATGGAATTAATTGGATAAGAACCATTAAATTGAAATGGAATTTGTTGCAAATAGAAATGAACTTAAGTGGTTGGTTAAAATGGTCGAGATAAATGACTTAAGTTAATGAATAGCATGGAATGGTTCCGAGTTTAAATAAAAATAGATTTGAATGTGATGAATGTGAATATAAATGGAATGCAAAATGGATTGATTGAAAATCAATTAGAAAAGGCATAGAATTAAATATAAATTGAATTAGAATCAATTTAAAAATAGTTATAAACTAAAATGACTATTCTGTTAAATGAATATCGTCGAATTTGCATAGGAAATTTGGTGTTTGACATAAACGGAAGTAAATAAAATTTTATAAATTAATAGAAGTGAATAAATTGATTTATAATCAATTTGGAATGAATATTAATTTGTTTAGTACCAGTATGAATTGAATGTAAGCAAATTGGGTTGTAAATCATTTCATATTGAATGAAACGACATATGGATTGATTGAAAGTAATAAGTTGAATGTCAAATCCTTATGATTGCTTAAAATACACGTTTAGAGTGATTGGTTGTTAAAATCCGTGTGTTGTGGTTGTTTAAATAAATGAAACATTAGCGAATTTCATATATTTGGTACTTATGTGCTTAAATTGAGTAAGTACAGGTACCAAAAGCTGTTTTGCTGGACTTTGATTGCGCTTATTGCAAAAATAAATAAGCCGCTTGCTTAATAATGCTAAAATAAGGTACGTTTTAGGATTAAATACAACAAATATATAAATATTAATATATATTTTTGTTTTTCGACCGTGTGGGTCGATGTATATATATTTATCTCTCTTGTCAAATTGCAAAAGGCTCTCCGTACAAAGGAGACTCTTTCAAAAATTTTCGAAAATTTAGGATGTTTTCAAAATTTTGAAAAAAAATTTGTTAACGAAAGTGTGATTTCGGATTTGTAATCGAAATAAAGGATTATGGTTTAGAATGGAAAACAAATTGCTTGAACGAAGGTAAAGGGTTTGAAAAGTGAAGTATCGAGCCTTCACTAAGTGGGTTTTAATAGATTAATGGGTTTGGAGCATTTTTCCTGCCTTGGCAATTTCGGGGACGAAATTCTTTTAAGGTGGAGGAATGTAACGATCCGATTTTTCGTTGTTCGGTTTTGGATATTTAAATGGTTTTAATTATTGAATTTGAATTATAAATTGATTTTGAATATGAAAAATTAGGTTATTTATAAAATAAATTCAGAATTTAAAATAAAGCAATTTATTGGTAAATTAATGATTGAATTTGATAGTTGAATATTGGTTAAATTTTTGTATCTTGAGTTTTAAGCTCGATAAAAATAATGTAAAGACTTATGAAATTCATATTGATAATACTAAAGATAATAATAGTTTTTAAACTGAATTTAAAGGTGATTTGTTTAGTTTTAAAAATATATCGTTTAAATTGACATTTAAAAATAGCCTTCCGGAACACGGTCTCAGAATTCGACGAAACTAGTTCCATTGGATCCGTAATAATGTATTATTATCGGTTCAAATTTGAAGCATTTGGAGTTGTCATTTGGCTGTATAGTATAGAAACGCGCTGAAATTTATATCGAAAATTCAATATAAATTGGGTCCAAAAAGCTTTCTTCTCCATACGATTGAATTTGGACTTGGAACCTTTTCCATTGCATTCGGAATAGGGGTATAACATGAAAAACACCTAGCGGCACGTCTCGATAGGAGATCAAAATTTTGAGTTGCTAAAACGAGATATTTTATAATCAAAGAAAAATCAAGTCGGCTACCTAGTCACTTTTAAACGACGTCAAACTTTCTTCCCTTCAAATCAGTCAAAATTTAAATCGTTCAAAACACGCTAACCCTAAATTTATGCCACCTTCCCTTTTTAAAATCATGCCGCCTCTCATTTTTTTGAGACCGCGAAAAAAAATGGCCGAGCACGTAGGAGAAGAAATAAAATAAAATATCACAACAGTTTAAACCGCGATTTAATTTTCATCCTCTAATTGATCGAGAATCGAATTCGATAGAAAAAAAGAAAGAAGAAGTGTTCGCGATCGAACAAAATCACGTGGGCCTTGCCTCGATGCTTGAATAGAGGAAGAATGAGCGGCGATACGAAATTTCAATGGCCGCAACCTATGGTGCACGTGCGAGGGAGGCCAGAGCTCGAAGGGGTACATGCATGCATGGAGGATGATAGCCGGGGGAAGGGGATTCGAAGGTTGTTGTTTGTCGAACGAAGCTAAGGTTTTGAGTTTTGATGACATCGCGACTTTGGGCGTGTATGGTTGACCAGGGACGACGGTGGAGAAGTCGGGCAATGATGGATGTTGGATCGTGTTCTAGGTCAGGGAAAGATTGTTTTGGGTTCCAGCTGAAGTCGACCAGTTTTGGGAAAGATTGTTAGATATATTTTATATAGCTTAATTAAATTTAAATGTTAAGTTAGATTATTAAATTTAGAAGTTTAAAAAAGATAATCGTATAACATTTTGTATACGAGGTCCAAATCATGGAAATGAGTCGAGATGGAAATGGTTTGCAAATAAAAATCAAAGGTGATAATTTCTCACTCATTTGGATTACTATATTTAAATTTAAAGGTTTAAATTTAAATGGTTAAATTTAAATTGTTGGATGCTTGGTTGGTTGATGAAATTTATAATTTATCTGTTGGATGGCTATATATAGTAGTATATATATTAGTATTGGAGTGTCCCGCATATTATAGCGGATGAGACCCTATACGCCCTGCATAATAGCGGATGACCCTATATACCGCGATATCCCCATCGAAGTGGGATTGGTATTTTATGTTGTTGTCTAACATCTGTAGATACAGGAAAAACAGGTTGGAGAGATCCAACTGGATTCCTCAAATATATTAGTATTTTTCATGTATATAAAAAATGCTAGAATATTGTGTGTTGTAAAATTTTAAATGATATAATGGCATGGTAATTAATTTCGGAAATATTAATACCATAAATATTATTTGAAATTTTAAGAAATTAAAAAGAGATTTTTAATATAAAAATTTGTATAACGAAATTTGGATTATTAAAAGAGATTGGTTTAAATAAGAATGGTGAATTTTTGATCGTATCAAATAATACGGGAAAATGTTTTAAATAGAGAGTTTAAAATAAATTATATAAAGGAATTTTTGAACACTAGATTTAAAAATGATATTCGGGAAATTGGGTTGAAATCGATATTGGAAATAGATTGGCAAAGATAAATAGGAATTTATAAGATAAATTGAATTTGTGAAATGGAATTTTATAATTGAGATTATTTTTAGTGGAACTCAAAAAGTGTTATAAAAATTTATCAATGGAGTTTATAAATAAAAGGGAAGTGATATTAGATGAGAAGTTGGGATTTAAATTTATGGGAGAATTTATATTGGAATATGGAAATAGGGTGAGAAAAATGGTAGATACTATTTCTTAATGAAATGGTTAAGGGAACCGGGATGGATGTAATGTGATGGAAATCGAGAAGATTTATAAATTTAAATTTGGTTACTAAGGTTTAAAAATTTATTTTATCGACAAGCTAAGTTTTTATTTTAAAAGGAAAATTCTTATTTATTAAACTACATAAATTTCAAAGTTGGTTAGTATTGAAATATCTCAGAAGTGAATTTTTAAATACTTAATTTCTATTTGATAAAATCCTAAATGTTTAAACCTGCTTTGAAAATGATGTTATAAAACGGTGTTTCTATAGCATAAAAATTATTTGTATATGTTTTAAAGGAAAATTATTATTATTTTCTTTAAATGCTTATTTTTATTGACATATGTATTTATATAAAGTTTGAAAATGTTTTAAAATTTAATTATAAACCTTCTCGTAAGCCGGGAAAATGGGTTATTCAATGGATATGCTTTATAAGAAAATTCTTAGATGGAATTGGGAAGAAAAGTAAGAAATTTTTTCGAAGAAGTTAAATAAAAGTGAACTTCGAAAAATGAAAATAGAATCCATTAAGAGCACAAAGGGAATTGAGTTTATGAGCAAGTATAATTGGTTTTGGAAGTATTAAGGGAATTAATTAAGGAATTTTTGGAATTTACAGAATTCGTGTGAAACAAGTTGGGAAATTTACAGATAAAATTGTAAATGATGTTTAAGAAAAGAAAAAGGAAATACAAGAAATATTTTCTGAGTGTTGAATATCAAAATGAAGTGAAGAAAATATTCTAAGTATTGGGAAATGTTGGAAATGTCCCATGAAGATAAAAAGGGTTTGAAAACTGTTTTCAAATGTTGAGGAACTGAAAGTAATATATCTTATAAAGATATTTTGAGATAACTTTTGGAAAATTTATAATGAGGCCTGATGATTGTTTATGGATATGTATTGATAGTTAAATAACCGACTATTGAAGTTTGGCTAATTTCGTTAATCGTTTCAAAGAGTCCAGGATCGGATTTAATTATCCGAAAACCACTTCGATCCAGTTTGAACGTAACGAATGAATACTGTAAAGATGATGAAGGCGGTGATTCGGTTTGTCTGGACCCAGGACAACTTGTATGGACGAATGCTATCAAGACATCATCATTGGAGGACAATGAGAATTCTAAGTGAACTTGTTCTTTAAAAGGTAGTACTTAGCCTCGAGCCTCTTCGACTGGGGAATGACTAAAACAGGTGAGATACATCAAGGCTAAGTGGGTAGCACCCAAGTAGGGTAAGGTTACCCTTATCTAGAGTTCCTTTTTTTGGCTGTGTGGCGGTTGCTGATCCGAACCACGAGGTAATCTTATTCGGACTATCTAGGTTAGGGGTAGTCCAGTCTTGTGTTGCAGGAGATTGGGAGTGGTCCTCGGTACATTGTTCTAAAGGTGCACTATGACGGAAGGTACCCTAGTAGCCCAGTCATTCGATGGAATCCATTCTCCAATAAGCGCAATACGGTTTCGATTGTGTCCAACTATGCTGGAACGTGAGATGCAAGCATTTCAGTATATTCTATTTACTTTCTATAGACACTATTATAATATCAGACGGATTTGATAAAAATGTTTTGGTTATCGTAAGGTAAAAACCCTTTGTGTTTATTTGTGACGTAGTCCTACGAGATACCTTTTTTTTCAAAGGAATTTGAAAAGTTAATAATTCAATTTGAGTGTGTTTTCTCATGCCGGTTTTCTAGACTGACTCGGGTGTTATTTTATTATAATGCTCGAGTAATACCGAGCATTACCGACTCAGGATAGAATGTTATGGAGCTCAGGGAACGAGTTGGATGACAAGGCATATCTTCGTAGATTTGTGTTTCCGCTATGTAAGGACAAGTTATTAAACTTTCCAGATTTGATGTAATGATTGTGTACTCTTATGATTGTAAGTATTAAACAGTTGCAGATTCTTTTGTATAAAAATCTGTTGTTATATATTATATTTTGTTCCGCCGCGATTGTGAGATTCTATGTTGTTTCTCTTTTTCTTCTATCTTTTTCTTCTTCACCCCTAATGGTCTGGTATTTCTGGCATATAGATGTCGATTTTCGAGGTCGAAAATCCCTGGATCGTTACGAAATGAGCCCATATCTAATATGTATAGTAGATTCCAAGATACAGTACACTCACTAATTGCACTAGGTAAAATTTTTTCCAGGGAGGATCAAGTTAGAAAAATCCTCAATTCACTTACTCTTGAATGAGATCAAAAGACTCTTATAATCGAAGAAGCTAATGACAACACTCTAAAAGTTGAAGAGTTAATTGGAAATTTAATGTCTTTTGAAGCACAAATGCAGGGCGTGAGAGAAAACAAAGCAATAGAGAAGAAATCTATAGTTTTAAATGCAATGACAGATAATTTGGATTCAGACAGCGATGACGATGAAGGATTTATTTTCATGGCAATGAATTTCAGAAAATTTCTAAAATATAGGAAGATGAACAATTTCAAAAGAAATTAGAACAAAAATCTAGGAAGCGGAAGCGGAAACGGAAGCAAAAATAACATTAGATATTATAACTGTGATTCACCTGGCCATTTAAAACAAGACTGTCCATATTCCGATAAACAGAAAACTATGCCAAAAACTGATTCATCCAGAAAATGGAGAAGAGCCTAAACTGCAACATTAGATTATTCTGACACATCCTCAAGTGATAATGAATTAGACACATAAATTGCAAACATGTCACCTGTACATAATTCGGAACAAAATAAAAAAATGGATCAGAAAAAGGTACACTTTTAATATATCAAAAGTTCTAGTTTCTTGAGTGAATTTTTCTGGTTGCTTTATTGGTTGTTAGGAATATCATATAGATTAACTACAATATTGGTTGTATATTGTGTGATTATATTTTAAATTTAATTGTTTTAATAACATTAAATACATTAAAAATAATTTTTAAAATATTTTTTCTGTAAATAGAATAACTATATATATATATGTATATAACAAAATAGATATAGTTAAACAAAAATCATTTTTGAAAAAGTCGACATTTATGTCGACATACACCTCTAGCATATGTGACATAGCTAGGTAGATTTCGAATTTCAATTTCAAATTCGAAATTTGAATTTCCCTCCACCTTTTCACCAACTTCTATGTTCTAAAAAGATGTCTCTTGACTGGAGAACATATCCTTTGGTTCTTCGTTTATTTAATCTATCTCCATCCATTCATTTTTCACTTTAATTTTCAAATTCAAAAATCAAAAACTCTCTTATCTCTTCAAACTACTCTTTTTTTTAAACGGTACTTTATATACAACATGTCACTGGGACAACATATCACATGTCAATAAACGTTCGAATCACGCTACACAAGTTTTGAACTTGTGACCTCTTGCACCAAAGCCGAATCACTTAACCACTTGGAAAATGGTGCTTTTCAAACTACTCTTCAATGGCATCCTCAAGCAATACTAAGACAACTATGAGGCTTTCTAAGAAAATAAAAGAACATATTTTTAATGATTATGAAGACATGCAAGCCTATATTGAGTATATATTTTTCGTAGAAGTCTTTCCTGAAAGATTTGCTACTTTGAAGATTTTCCTACTTTTGATCTTTTTAATATTTGTTTGCAAAATAAAATTCTTGGTTTAGTTGATGCTTCTCAAAATAATTTCGTTTGTTATCCAAAATTAGTGAATACTTTTTATGCAAATTCAAAAGGAAAGCTTTATGATAGAATAGAAGGAGAAGTTTGGAGTTGTGTCAAAGGGACACAAATTGTTTTAAATAATGAACTTTTGGGTCATATTGTTGTATGTAAATCTAGTGGAATGGACTTTTCAACTTTTCAAATCGATTTTCAAAATCATGAAGTAATCATGACATTTTCGAAAGTGATGATAATTTTGAATTTAAAGACAAAAACTTGCATCCAAAAACGAGAATTTTAAGCCTTCTTTTGAAACAACGTATCACTCCTAGAACGGTAATTATAATAACCAGATACAAAAAGTTTTCAAAGCTCTTTTTTCTATTTATGGTCAATATGACATAAATTAGTCTCAATTTATTTTAGATGAACTTTTTTCTAAATATCTTTCTAAACATGAAAACACACTATTTCATGGTGGGTATCTTACTTGTGTTTTGAATTACTTTGCTGTTGATCTTAAAGGAGAAGAAACAATTCCTCGAAGAATATTTAAGAAGGCCAACATTTCACTGATATACATTTCACCCATTTTCGAGTCTTATGAAATGCTTGCATAAAAGGAACAAAGGTTGGCTTGGGCAGTGGAGCAAGAAATAAGGGAAGAGGAGGAAAATGATAAAGAAGGAGAGGAAAGGGAAGTCGAGGAGGAAGAATAAGAAGAGGAGGATACTTCCTTGGAAAGTATCAATATGCCACTTAATCCATCCAACGAAGATCTTCCCAAAAATAAGATAAGATCATTCACAACCAAAGAAAGCTTAAGAAATCATTCTCAAAGAGATTTACAGCAATTTCCAACAAAATGGATAAATTCTTCGAAAAGATCATCCGCAAGCTTGGTGGTTCTTCTTCAACTTCATCCACATCTTTCAAGTTGTTTGTTTAAGTTATCTTTGTATTTAGATTTTTTAGTTTTAAGTTTGTGTTGAAATTCATGTATCTTTCTTTTATTCATTGCACTCATCCTTATTATCAATGAACATTCTATTTCTTATGTTGTACATCGTCAATTATTTTTAGAAAGTCATACAAAAATAATAGTATAGGCCAAAATAGAAGAATTGTAAAATAAACTAGTTTTGAAAAATATATTGCATATGTCGACACATGCAAATCATGTATGTCGACATATGACGGCTAGTTGTCAAAAAACTTAAAAATTAAAAATAAATTACCAAACACCAATTCATTTCAAATGACTTCTTACCCCTGTATATACTTATTCACTCAAGAAAATCATTATTTTCAGTCTCTATCTTCACTCTTTGTCATATATAAACATATCTCTTCAATAATAGTTTCCCCACATTAAAAACTTTGCGAAAACCTCAAACAAACTCTTGAATCATTCAAGAACGTTCTTTCTTTCATCCTAAGAAAACAAATGTAACAACCTAGGTTTTTCTGTTGTTGATTGTGAATATTTAAATGGTTTTAAATATCGAATTTGAACTATAGATTGATTTTTGAATATGAAAAGTTTGATTTTTATTTAATAAAATAATTTCAAGATTTAAATATAGCTATTTACTAGATAATTTAATTTTTGAATTTTTAGTTAGTTAAAATTGTGAATCTGGAGTTTTAAGCGTGATAAAAATAATTTAAAGACTTATAAAATTTATATTAATAATACTGAAGAAAATAAAAGTTTTAAAATTGAATTTGAAAGTGATATGTTCAATGTTAAAAAATATATCGTTTAAATTGACATTTAAATATAACCTTCCGAGACATAGTCTCGGAATTCGATGAAACCAGTTTCATTGGATCCAAAATATTGTATTATTATCGGATTTCAAATTTTGTAGCTTTTGGAGTTATCGTTTAGCTGTACGAGATGTAAACACGCTGATATTTATAATGAAAATTTAATATGATAATTGGGTCCAAAAAGCTATCTTCTCCATACGATCGAATTAGGACTCGAAACCTTTTCCATTGTGTTCGAAATACAGGTATAACATTATGAACGCCTAGCGGCACGCCTCGATAGGGGTTTGAAATTTTATGTTGTGTAAATCAAGACAATTTGCATTTAATTATATATATATACACACACACTAGTCAACTTTGAGCTGTAATTCCTTCACATCAACACTTTTTCAAAACATTGTTGACCTGTTCAAACACGCAAGAAATCACATCCATTTCCTTTCAATATAATCACGGTCTCCCCCTCTTCCTTTGAAAATCCCGAGCCCTTATCCTTCCATTCAAAATATTCAACGGAGACAGCTTCGTTCCCAAATTCAAAATCATGTTTTCCCTTCCATTTTCATTTTCATTTTCATTTTCATTTCGTTTATAAACAAAAAAAGAGTTCGAAATATGGAGAAAAATCACGTATTCTAATCTTTAGCTTTAATTCCGAGATTTACGAATGAAGTCTATGATCTTTGGGTTCGGCTAGTGCTTGGGCTTCGACCCATAGCCGTTGTTCGGAAACTGCTAGTTTGGGGTCTCGTAGTTGTGGCGTTGGCGGCATGGGGTGCATCGACGTGGATGCGAGGTTGGGCAGCAACTCGAGGCGCGAGTCGATCTAGTGTTATTTTCACGCAAGGCCTGAGTAGGGGATTCAATCCATTTGAGGGCGACACTGTTTCTTCGAGGTCAAGGAAGAGGCCGATTAGGTGGGTTCGTATTCTAAAGGTTCGACGACGATTGGGTTGGCATGTGGAAACGTGAACTAGGTAGGGCGTAGGCCCGACATTCGAGGGTGTGTTGCGAGGTCGTGGTCGGCATGGTGAAGTCCAGTGAGGTATAGCAATTTTTGGTTTTTAATTTCAATATATATATATATATATATAAATATATAGATTAGAAGATATATAATATATATACATTAACTTACTATTGATTTTAAACGATGTACAATGGTAACTGGTATATATATACACCTGTATAAAATTTATAATTTGGTCAGACGAAAAAGAAGAGAAGATGTAAACAAAGTTAATTTAACTATCATTTAAAATTAGTAAATTAAATGGTAATTTATTTTTAGGTTCAAATGTTAATAAACCGTGAAACCAAGTCGAGATGTACGTGGATTGCAAACAAAAATAAAGGTGAAATTTTCTCACTCATTTGGATAACCCTATTTAAATTTAAATGTTATATTTGAATAATTGGATGCCTGACTTGATTGGTAAATTTATAATTCATCTATTGGATGTTATATATATAGTAGTATATATATTAGTATTGGAGTGAGTGATATTTCCGCACATTACAGCGAATGAGATCCTAAACGCCCCGCATAATAGCTGATGACCCTATATACTGCGATATCCTCGTCGAAGTGGGATTGATATTTTATTTTTTGACTAACATCTGTAGAAGCAAGGAAAAATAGTTAGGAGGGATCCAACATGATTCCTCAAAAATATTTATTGTTTCTATATATATATATATTGATATGTGATATGATGGATAATTTGATTTAGATCGTGCGTGAATTGAATTATTAAATGTAAAATAACATGGAAATTAAATTGGTATTCTTAAGTACCATAAACAATTTATTTTAAGCAAATAAAAAGAAGATTTTGAATGAAAAAGGTTTTAAACTGAAAATTCGGTTATTTTGTAAAGAAAATTTAGTGGAACAAGAAATATATAAATTAACTTGGTTATATCTAACTATTTGTAAATTGGGTTAAATAGTGATTTTAAATAAAAAATATATTAGTACTCGAAAGATATTTGGAAGATTTTGAAAGAGATAGCGGAATCGATAAATAGGTTTGAAATAAAATTGAATTTTATTAAGGGTAAAATTATAAAACGAAATTTATAAATAGAATTTGTTTTTATAAATAGATAAAAAACTCAAGGTAGTTTATAAATTTATAAACAGGGTTTATAAATAGGAGAAAATAATGTCAGTGGATATGTTAAAATATAAGTTAACGGTGTGGACTTATATCGAGTTATGAGAATTGTTTTTGAAAAGAAATAATGGAATATATTTCGAACGTGAAGAATGGTGATAAATTTAGATATGGTCGATGTGATACAGATCAAGAGAGATTTATAAAGGGAAAATGGTGAATATTGGATTTTCTTAAAAATAGATTTTCGTCCAATAAATTAAAATTTGTTTTAAATGGAATTTTAAAGTTTACCATACTTTATAATTTAAACCATTATTTGAATTTAGAATATCCAAAAGTCAGTTATTATAATACTTAATATCCATTGAAATAGATTCTAATGTTATAAACAAACTTTGTAAATTAATCAGTAATTTGACATGGATTTTTAATGCTTTTAAGATGTTGATATTTTAGTTTACCTAAAATTACGTTATGAAAATAAACCATTATTCTTATTGTATAGGTATATATAATTTCAAATGTTTTAAATTCATTATAAATCCTCTCGAGATAGGAAGGTGAAGTTTACTAAAACGGATAAGATTTTAAAAGAAGAAGATCTTATAGTGGTATATAGGAAGTTAAATAAATTTCCAAGCATAAGATAAGTGAACTTCGGAAGGTGAAATAAAATTCACATGGGAAGTAGAAAGGAAATTGGAATTTTAAATATGCATAAATGGCTTTGGAAATATTAAAGGAAGTTAAGTAAGAAATCCTGGAAATTATAGAATTCGTGTAAAACGAGTCGGAAAATGAAGTTGTAAAAGATTTTTTGGGAAAGAAATAAGAGATAAAAGGGAAATTTTTCGAGTGTTGAATATCAAATGGAGTGGGAAAATATGCTAAATATTGGGCAAGGGTTAGAATTTGTTCTGTGAGAATAAAAAGGGTTTTGAAAACTATTTTTAAAGTGTGGAAGTAATGAAATAATATCTCGTGTAGATATTTTAAAATAAATAATTTGGAAAATTATTTAAGGCCTGATGGTTGCTTGTGGATGTTATATGACAGTTAAATAACCGACTATCAATATTGGCCAATGCGCTGATCGTCTCGAAGAGACCGGGATCAGGTTAAATTATCTGAAAACCACTTCGATTCGGTTTGAGCATAACGAATGAATACCGTGAAGATGATGAAGACGGTGATACAGTTTGTCCAGACCTAGGACAACTTATGTGGACGAATGCTAATGGACCATCGTCATTGGAGGACGATGAGCATTCTAAGTGAATGTGTTCTATAAAGGTAATCGTAGCCTCATGCCTCATCAACCGGGAGTGGCTAAAATAGGGGAGGTGTAGCAAGGCTAAGTGGGTAGCTTCCAAGTAGGGTAATGTCATCCTTGTCTAGAGTCCCTTTATTTCAGCTGTGCGGCGGTTGCTGATCCCAACCGCTGGGTGATTTAATTCGGTCTATCCAGTAATGGGTAGGTTGGTCATGTGTTGCAGGGGATCAGGAGTGGTCCTCGTTACGTTGATCTAGACCAGATACTGTGACGGGCAGTATCCCAGTAGCCCTGCCATTGTATGGAACCCAATCTCCAATAAGCGTTCGTATAGTTTTGATTGTGCCTAACAATGCTGGAACATGAGATGAGACAATTTCAGCTACATTCTATATACTTTCTATAGACACTATTATAATATCAGACAGACTTGATACAAATGTTTTGGTTGTCGTAAGGTAAAAACCCGGCATGTTTATTTGTGGCGTGGTCTGACGAGATACCTCTTTTTTAAAGGATTTTCAAAAATAAAATAATCCAATTGAGTGTGATTTTCTCACGCTGGTTTTCCAAATTGACTCGGATGTTGTTTTATTACGATGCTCAGGTCAAACCGAGTTGAATAGATCCAGGATAATATGCTATGGAGCTCAAGAGGTGAGCTGGATGATAGAGACGTATCTCCGCACTTGGTTATTATTTCCGTTGTGTAAGGACAGGTATTAAGCTGTCTAAATAAATGGATGATTGTTGTACTCTGATAATATATATATATATATATATATATATATATATAATATTACGATTTTTTTGTATTTAAAAACTGTTATTATATATTATACTTTATTCCTCTGCGGTTATGAGACTCTGATATTGTTTTTATCTTCTTCTTCTACCTCTTTCTTCTTTTTCCCTAATGACCTGGTATTTCCGGCACTTGAATATTCGGCAGTTTATATAGTGAATGTATAAATGTCTATTTTCGAGAGTCAAAAACCCCAGGCCATTACATTTGGTATCAGAGCTGAAGATTAAGCGAGAACCTTGGCTCTGGTGGTGATTACTCATTAGAGATAGAGTCAGTAGTACTGTAGAAATGAGTTTGAGAGTATTAATATATATAAGCGCGTATTTGTTAGTGAATATAAATTGTTTTAAATATTGTGTTGACTTATTGGTTGAGTGGAATATGAATTCTGATCGAGTAGTGGGCCGCTAATTCGATAGGAATTTATAAACACGTGAACACGATAAACTGACTCGGTATTGTTTTAAAAGCGGGTAAGTGAAATAATTTTACCCAAAAATATATTTTTGAGATAAAAGAAATAATTTTGTAAAATTATTGTATATATAATTGGAGTGTTTGGTTGACGATATTATAGTCAAACAAGATTATAAAATCTGAAGTAGTTTATATAACTAATAGGTGAATTTGTATAAGTGTAAATTGTATAAATGGATTATAATTGAAATTGGACTTAAACCGAAAGCTGGAAGTTTAAATTCCGTGTGTTTGATTTTTTTTTGGCATTCTCATTTAAATAAAGGGAAGTATGAGATTTGAATTTTGAGGCTAAAATAAAAAAAATGAGGAGATTAAAAATAAAGTTTAACATATATTAAGCGGAATAAATTAAATTTTTGAAATTTAAATTGATTGTGGTTTGACTGAAATAAACTAGTGAAGTAGACTAGTTAAATGAATAAAATGGGGAAGTGAATGGATTGAATGGAAAATTTAACTTGGATTGTGAAATAAAGTGAATCAAATTGAATTTAACTTAAAACTAAATGAAGTTGAGTTGAAAATAGATTTGGATTGAAATGAAATTGAATTGAGTTGTAGATGATATTGAATGAATTATATTCTTACCTAAATAAATTTAAAGAGAATGGTATGAAGTGAATTTAGCGTAAGTTAAGGTAAATGAAAATTGAATTGGAATAAATAAACTTCAATTGCTTATAAAAGAATTGAAGATTCATGAAATAAAAATATGCTTGGGCTATAAATAAGTGTAAATCTCGAGTTAAAATAAAATACGAATATATTCGAGAATAGAATTGATGGAAAAGTGAAAAAAATAAGTTGTGGGACTTATAATTTTTTTGAAAATAAGATAAGAAACCCAAAATAAATTAGTTTGATATTTTGGGAAAAGAAAGAAAATCCAAACTTGAATTATAAAATAAATTTAAACTCAACCAAATTAAATGAAGTGGTTTTTGAGATAAAAATCAAATACTGAATTACAAGTTAAGAGTGAACTAATTAGGTAATAATGAAATATGGAAATGGAACCTAAAATTGGTTAAATGAAAGTTGAATTGTGAATTAATAATAGGTTTTGAAAATAAACTCGGGTTATAAATAAAATTCGACTTGAATCGTTAGTAAATCAAATATAATTTGAACTGTTGTCAAATAAAATGGAATTGGATTAAAATAGAAATGGTTTGAGTAGCAAATAAATCCAATTAGAGTGCAAAATAATTGTTCATGGCCTTGATATTAATTAAATGAGCTCGGGAATGAATTAAGTTTGGAAGTTAAAATTTTGAAGTGGAATAAGTGAATAGACTAATCGAATAATTTAGTAAAATGGATGGGATTTGATTAAATAAAAATAAATCAAGGATTTAAATTGGAAGTTGGTTACAAGAAAAATAAACTTAAGTTATGGGGTGAAATAATTTGAAGAAAATAAATAACTTAAGTTTATATTTTGATGGAAACCATCGTTTAGATAAACTTGCGAAATGGTTATTCAAAACAATAGCATGTAATGATTCCGAGGCTAAATAAAAATGGTTTTGGATAAAATGAATACCGATATAGAATGAATGCAAATGGATTGGGAATAAATTGAAAATGGAATGGGATTAAATATGGATTGAGTTGGAATCAATATAAAAGAGCTATAAGCTTAAGTGATTATTAATTTGAACAAATATCGTCAAATTGCATAGGAAAATTGGTCGTTCGACAAGAGCAGAAGTAAATAAAAATTCTATGAATTGATAGAAGCAAATAAAATTAATTTTGAAATCAATTGGAATGAATATGAATTTATTTGGTTTAAAAATGAACTGAACGTAAGCAATTGAGTTGTAAACCATTCGGATTGAATGAAAATGATATGTGATTTGATTGGAAGCAATTAAAATTAGCGTCAGAATCCTATAGCTGCTTATAAATATTGATTAGTATGCATGGCTTGTGTAGTCCATGAGTCTTAGCCATTTAAATAAGTGTAATGTTAATAAACAACACGTTTTGGTACTTACGTGTTTAAATTGAATAAGTACAGGTACCAGGAGGCCGTTGGCTGGATTTTGGTCGCGCTAATTGCTAAATAAATAAGCCACTTGCTGAAAAATGCTAAATAAAGGTGCGCCTACGCAATAAAAGAAAGAAAAATATAAAATATTGTTGTATTTTTGATTTTTCGACCGTGTGGGTCGATGTATATATATTTATCTCTCTTCTCAAATAGCAAAAGCTTCTATGTACAAGGAAGACTTTGCTAAAAAATTTCGCAAATTTTGTGAGTTAGAAATTTTTTGAAATTTTTTGTTAATAACGAATAGATTTCAAATTGGAATTGAAATGAAGGATTCTGGAATTAAAATTTGAAAACTAGTTGTGTTGGAAGAAACAAAAGATTATAAAAATGAATACCGAATTTTCACTAAGTAGGTTTTGGAAGTTAATGGGTTTGGGGAATTCTTCTGCCTTAGCAATTTCATGGACGAAATTTTTTTAAGGAGGGAGGAATGTAACGACCCGGGTTTTTTTGTCGTTGATTGTGCATATTTAAATGGTCTTAAAAATTGAATTTGAACTATAGATTTATTTTTGAATATGAAAAGTTTGATTTTTATTTAATAAAATAAGTTTAGGATTTAAATACAGCGACTTACTGGATAAATTAATTTTTGAATTTTGAATTAGTTAAAATAGTGAATATGGGGTTTTATGCGTGATAAAAATAATTTAAAGGCTTGTAAAATTTATATTAATAATACTGAAGAAAATAAAAGTTTTAAAATTGAATTTGGAATTGATCTGTTCAATTTTAAAAAATTATATCGTTTAAATTGGATGTGAAATTTGTATTTTTATTGGATTTCAAATTTGGTGACTTTTGGAGTTATCGTTTAGCCGTGCGAGATGTAAACTCATTGATATTTATGTCGAAAATTTAATATATTAATTGAGTCCAAAAAGCTATCTTCTCCATACGATCGAACTAGGACTCGAAACCTTTTCTATTGCGTTTGAAATAGGGATATAACATTATAAACGCCTAGCGGCATGCCTCGATAAGGTTCGAAATTTTATGTTGTATAAATCAAGACAATTTGAATTTAATTAAATAAATATATATATATACATATACACACACTAGTCTACCTTTTTAGCTGTAATTACTTCACATCAGCACTTTTTCAAAACACTATTAACTTGTTGAAACATGCAAGAAATCACGTCCATTTCCTTTCAATTCAACCACGGTCTCCCCCTCTTCCTTTTAAAATCCCGAGCGCTTATCCTTCCATTCAAAACATTCAACGGAGATAGCTTAGTTCCCAAATTCAAAGTCAGTCTTCCCTTCCATTTTCATTTTCATTTTCATTTTCATTTTCATTTCGTTTATAAACAAAAAGAAAGAGTTCGACATATGGAGGAAATCACGTATTCTAATCTTCGGCTCTAATTCCGAGATTTACGCATGAATTCTCTGATCTTCGGGTTCGGCTATGGCTTGGGCTTTGACCCATAGCCGTTGTTCGAGCACTACTAGTTTGGGGCTTCGTGCTTGTGGTGTTGGCGGCGTGGGTGTGAGGTTGGGCAGAAACTCGAGGCGCGAGTCAATCTAGTGGTATTTTCATGCGAGGCCTGGGGAGGGGATTCAATCCATTCGAGGGCGACACTGTTTCGTCAAGGTCAAGGAAGAGGCTGATTAAAGTGGGTTCGTATTCTAAGGGTTCGGTGGGGATTGGGTTGGCACGTGAAATCGTGAACTGGGTAGCGCAGAAGCCTGACATTCGAGGGTGTGTTGCGAGGTCGTGGTCGGCATTGTAGAATCCAGTTAGGTATAGCAGTTTTTGGTTTTTAATTTTTATATATATATATATATATAGATTAGAAGATATATAATATATATACATCAACTTACTGTTAATTTTAAAAGATGTATAGTGATAATTGGTATATATATATATATATACACCCTGTATAAAATTTATAATTTGGTCAGAAAAAAAAGAAGGGAAAATGTAAACTTGGTTAGTTTAACTATCATTTAAAATTAGTTAATAAAATTTATTAAATGGTAATTTATTTTTAGGTTATTTCAAATTTTAACAAACCGTATAATGTTTATCGAAGGTCAAAAATCGTGAAACCAAGTCAAGATCGAAGTGGATTGCAAACGAAAATAAAGGTGAGATTTTCTCACTCATTTGGATAACCCTATTTAAATTTAAATGTTAAATTTAAATTATTGGATGCCTAACTTGATTGGTAAATTTATAATTTATCTGTTGGATGTTATATATACGGTAGTATATATTAGCATTGGAGTAACTGATATTCCTGCACATTATAGCGGATGAGACCCTATACACCCCGCATAATAGCGGATGACCCTATGTTCTGCGATATCCCCCTGGAAATGGGATTGGTATTTTATTTGTTGACTAACATCTGTGGATGCAGGGAAAAAAAGGTTGAAGGGATCCAACAGGATTCCTCAAAAATATTTATTGTTTTTATATATATATATTAATATGTGATATGATGGATAATTTGATGTGGATCATGTGGGAATTAAATTAAAATAGCTTGGAAATTAAATTGGTATTCTTAAGTACTATAAACAATTAATTTGAAGCAAATAAAAAGAAGATTTTGAATGAAAAAGGTTTTAAACTGAAAATTGGGTTATTTTGTAAAGAAAATTTAGTGGAATGCGAAATATATAAATTAACTTGGTTATATTTAACTATTTGTAAACTGGGTTAAATAGAGATTTAAAAAAAGTAGTACTTGAAAGATATTTTGAAATTTTGGAAGAGATAGTGGAATCTATAAATAGGTTTAAAATAAAATGGAATTTTATTAAGGGGTAAAATTATAAAATGAAATTTATAAATAGAATTTGTTTTTATAAATAGATGAAAAACTCAAGGTGGTTTATAAATTTATAAACAGGGTTTATAAATAGGAGAAAATAATATCAGTGGATATGTTAAAATATAAGTTAATGGTGTGGACTTATATCAAGTTATGAGAATAAACCATTATTCTTATTATATAGGTATATATAATTTTAAATGTTTTAAATTCATTATGAATCCTCTCAAGATGGGAAGGTGAAGTTTACTAAAACGGATAAGATTTTAAAAGAAGAAGATGTTATAGTGGTATTATGGGAACTTAAATAAATTTCCAAGCATAAGATAAGTGAACTTCGGAAGGGGAAATAAAATTCACAAGGGAAGTAGAAGGGAAACTGGAGTTTTAAATAAGCATAAATGGCTTTGGAAATATTAAAGGAAGTTAACTAAGAAATCCTGGAAATTATAGAATTCGTGTAAAACGAGTTGGAAATTTACCAGTGAAGTTGTAAAAAATTTTTGGGTAAAGAAATAAAAGGAAAAAGGGATATTTTCCGAGTGTTGAATATCAAATGGAGTGGGAATATGCTAAGTATTGGGCAAGGGTTAGAATTTGTTCTGTGAGAATAAAAAGGGTTTTGAAAACTATTTTCAAAGTGTTGAAGTATGGAAATAATATCTCGTGTATATATTTTAAAATAAATAATTTGGAAAATTATTTAAGGCCTGATGGTTGTTTGTGGATGTTATATGATAGTTAAATAACCGACTATCAATATTGGCTAATGCGCTTATCGTTTCGAAGAGACCGAGATCAGGTTTAATTATCCGAAGGCCACTTCGATTCAGTTTGAACGTAACGAATGAATACCGTGAAGATGATGAAAACGGTGATTCGGTTTGTCCAGACCCAGGACAACTTGTGTGGACGAATGCTAATAGACCATCGTCATTGGAGGATGATGAGCATTCTAAGTGAATGTGTTCTATGAGGGTAATCGTAGCCTCAAGCCTCATCAATCGAGAATGGCTAAAACGGGGGAGGTGCAGCAAGGCTAAATGGGTAGCTTCCAAGTAGGGTAAGATCATTCCTATCTAGAGTCCCTTTATGTCGTCTGTGTGGAGGTTACTGATCCCAACCGTGGGGTGATCTTATTTGATCTATCCAGTAAGGGGTCAGCCGTTCCTGTGTTGCAGGGGATCGGGAGTGGTTCTCGGTACGCTGATCTAGACCAGGTACAGTGACGGACGGTACCCCAATAGCCTGCCATTGTATGGAACCCAATCTCCAATAAGCATCCGTACGATTTTGATTGTGCCCAACTATGTTAGAATATGAGATGCAAGCATTTCAGCTATATTCTATTTACTTTGTACAGACACTATTATAATATCAGTCGGATTTGATAAAATGTTTTGGTTATCGTAAGGTAAAAGCCCGACATGTTTATTTGTGGCGTGGTCTTATGAGATACCTTTTTTTCAAAGGATATTCAAAAATATAATAATCCAATTTAGTGTGATTTTCTCATGCTGGTTTTCCAGACTGATTCGGGTGTTGTTTTATTATGATGCTCGGGTCAAACCGAGTTGAACAGATCCAGGATAATATGCTATGGAGCTCAAGAGGTGAGCTGGATGATAGAGACGTATCTCCGCACTTGGTTATTATTTCCGCTGTGTAAGGACAAGTATTAAGCTGTCCAAATAAATGGATGATTGTTGTACGCTGATAATAATATGTATGTATAATAGCACATTTTTTTTTTGTATTTAAAAGCCGTTATTATATATTATACTTTATTCCGCTGCGATTGTGAGCCTCTGATGTTGTTTTCATCTTCTTCTTCTACCTCTTTCTTCTTTTTCCCTACTGACCTAGTATTTCTGGCAATTGAATATTTGGCAATTTATATGGTGAATGTATAATTGTCGACTTTTAAGAGTCGAAAACCCCGGGCCGTTACATTTGGTATCAGAGCTGAAGGTTAAGCGAGAACTTTGGCTCTGGTGCTCTAGAAATGAGTTTGAGAGTATTAATAGACATAAAGGCGTATTTGTTAGTGAATATAATTTTTTTTAAATATTTTGTTGACTTACTGGTTGAGTGGAATATGAATTCTGATCGAGTAGTGGGCTGCTAATTCGATAGGAATTTATAAACACTTGAACACAATAAACTGACTCGGTATTTTTTTAAAAGCGGGTAAGTGAAATAATTTTATCCAAAAAAATATTTTTGAGATAAAAGAAATAATTTTCTAAAATTATTATATATATAATTGGGGTGTTTGGTTGATGATGTTATAGTCAAACAAGATAATAAATCTGAAATAGTTTATATAACTAATAGGACAATTTGTATAAGTATAGATTGTATAAATGGATTATAATTGAAATTGGACTTAAACCGAAAGCTGGAAGTTTAAATTCCGGGGTGTTTGATTTTTTTTGGGATCCTTATTTAAATAAAGGGAAGTATGAGATTTGAATTTTGAGACTAAAATAAAAAAATGAGGAGATTAAAAATAAAGTTTAACTTATATCAAGTGGAAGAAATTAAATTTTTGAAATTTAAATTGATTGTGGTTTGACTGAAGTAAATTAGTGAAGTAGACTAGTTAAATGAATAAAATGGGGAAGTGAATGGATTGAATGGAAAATTTAACTTGGATTGAGAAATAAAATTTAATAAAATTGAATTTAACTTAAAACTAAATGAAGTTGAGTTGAAAATAGAATTGGATTGAAATGAAATTGAATTGAGTTGTAGATGATATTTAATGAATTATATTCTTACCTAAATAAATTTAAAGAGAACGGTATTAAGTGAATTTAGCGTAAGTTAAGGCAAATAAAAATTGAATTGGAATAAATAAACTTCAATCGCTTATAAAAGAATTGAAGATTCATGAAATAAAAATATGCTTGGGCTATAAATAAGTGTAAATCTCGAGTTAAAATAAAATACAAATATATTCGAGAATAGAATTGATGGAAAAGTGAAAAAAATAAGTTGTGGGACTTATAATTTTTTTTCTTGAAAACTAAGATAAGAAACCCAAAAATAAAATAGTCTGATATTTTGGAAAATGGAAGAAAATCCAAACTTGAATTATAAAATAAATTTAAACTCAACCAAATTAAATGAAGTGATTTTTGAGATAAAAATCAAATATTGAATTATAAGTTAGGAGTGAACTAATTAGGTAATTAATTAGTTGATGAAATATGGAAATGGAACCTAAAATTGGTTAAATGAAAGTTGAATTGTGAATTAATAATGGGGTTTGAAAATATACTCGAGTTATAAATAAAATTCGACTTCAATTGTTAGTAAATTAAATATAATTTGAAATGTGTCAAATAAAATGGAATTAGGTTAAAATAGAAATCGTTTGAGTAGCAAATAAATCCAATTAGAGCGCAAAATAATTGAAAATGGCCTCGATATTAATTAAATGAGCTCGAGATTGAATTAAGTTTGGAAGTTAAAATTTTGAAGTGGAAAAAGCGAATAGACTAATCGAATAAATTAGTATAATGGATGGGATTTGATTAAATAAAATCAAATCAAGGATTTAAATTGGAAGTTGGTTACAAGAAAAATAAACTTAAGTTATAGGGTGAAATAATTTGAAGAAAATAAACAACTTAAGTTTATATTTTGATTGAAAGGGACGTTTAGATAAACTTGCGAAATGATTATTCAAAACAATAACATGGAATGATTCCGAGACTAAATAATAATGGTTTTGGATAAAATGAATACTGATATAGAATGTAATGCAAATGGATTGGGAATAAATTTAAAATGGAATGGGATTAAATATAAATTGAGTTGGAATCAATTTAAAAGACCTATAAGCTTAAGTGATTATTTAGTTCAACGAATATCGTCAGATTGCTTAGGAAAATTGGTCGTTCAAAATGAGCAGAAGTAAATAAAATTTCGATGAATTGATAGAAGCAAATAAAATTGATTTTGAAATCAATTGGAATGAATATGAGTTTGTTTGGTTTAAAAATGAATTGAACGTAAGCAATTGAGTTGTAAACCATTCGGATTGAATGAAAATGATATGTGATTTGATTGTAAGCAATTAAAATTAGCGTCGGAATCCTATAACCGCTTATAAATATTGATTAGTACGCATGGCTTGCGTAATCCATGAGTCTTAGCCATTTAAATACGTGTAACGTTAATAAACTACACGTTTTGGTACTTACATGTTTAAATTGAGTAAGTACAGGTACTGGGAGGCCGTTTGGCTGGATTTTGGTCGCGCTAATTGCTAAATAAATAAGCCTCTTGATTAAAAATGATAAATAAACGTACGCCTATGCAATAAAAGAAAGAAAAATATAAAATATTGTTGTATTTTTGATTTTTCGACCATGTGGGTCGATGTATATATATTTATCTCTCTTGTCAAATTGCAAAAGCTTCTATGTACAAGGGAGACTTTGCCAAATGTTTTTGAAAATTTAGGGAGTTAGAAATCTTTTGAATTTTTTTTGAAATTTTTGTTAATGACGAATAGATTTCAAATTGGAATTGAAATAAAGGATTCCGAAATTAAAATTTGAAAACTAGTTGTTTTGGAAGAAACAAAATATTAGAAAAATGAATACCGAATTTTCACTAAGTGGGTTTTGGAAGTTAATGGGTTTGCGGAATTCTTCTGCCTTAGCAATTTCGGGGACGAAATTCTTTTAAGGAGGGAGGAATTTAAAGACTCGGGTTTTTTGTCGTTGACTGTGAATATTTAAATGGTTTTAAATATCGAATTTGAACTATAGATTGATTTTTGAATATAAAAAGTTTGATTTTTATTTAATAAAATAAGTTCAGGATTTAAATATAGCGATTTATTGGATAATTTAATTTTTGAATTTTGAATTAGTTAAAATAGTGAATCTAGTGTTTTAAGCATGATAAAAATAATTTAAAGGCTTGTAAAATTTATATTAATAATACTTAAGAAAATAAAAGTTTTAAAATTGAATTTGGAAGTGATCTGTTCAATTTTAAAAAACTATATCGTTTAAATTGACATTTAAAAATAGCCTTCCGAGACACAGTCTCGGAATTCCATGAAACCTGTTTCATTGGATCCGAAATATTGTATTATTATCGGATTTCAAATTTCATAGCTTTTGGAGTTATCGTTTAGCTGTGCGAGATGTAAACTCGTTGATATTTATATTGAAAATTTAATATAAAAATAGAGTCCAAAAAGCTATCTTCTCCATACGATCGAATTAGAACTCGAAATCTTTACTATTGCATTCAAAATAGGGGTATAATATTATAAACGCCTAGCGGCATGCCTCGATAGGGGTTCGAAATTTTATGTAGTGTAAATCAAGACAATTTGAATTTAATTAAACACACACACACACACTAGTCAACCTTCAGCTGTAATTCCTTCACATCAGCACTTTTTCAAAACACTATTCACCTGTTCAAACATGCATGAAATCACGCCCATTTTCTTTCAGTTTAATCACGGTCTCCTCCTCTTCCTTTTAAAATCCCGAGCCCTTATCCTTCCATTCGAAACATTCAACGGAGACAGCTTAGTTCCCAAATTCATAATCATGTCTTCCCTTCCATTTTCATTTTCATTTCGTTTATAAACAAAAAAAAGTGTTCGACATATGGAGGAAATCACGTATTCTAATCTTCATCTCTAATTTCGAGATTTACGAATGAAGTCTCTGATCTTCGGGTTTGGCTAAGGCTTGGGCTTCGACCCATAGCCGTTGTTCGGGCACTGCTAGCTTGGGGCTTCGTGGTTGTGATGTTGGCGACGTGGGGTGCATCGACGTGGGTGCATGGTTGGGCAACAACTCGAGGCACGAGTCAATCTGGTGGTATTTTCACACGAGGCCAAGGGAGGGGATCAATCCATTCGAGGCGGCACTGTTTCGTCAAGGTTAAGGAAGAGGCCGATTAAAGTGGGTTCGTATTCTGGGGGTTCGACGACAATTGGGTTGGCACGTGGAATCGTGAATTGGGTACGGCAGAGGCCTAGCATTCGAGGGTGTGTTGTGAGGTCGTGGTCGGCATTGCGGAATCTAGTGAGGTATAGCGATTTTTGGTTTTTAATATATATATATATATATATATATATATATATTAGAAGATATATAATATATACATCAACTTACCGTTAATTTTAAAAGATGTACAGTGGTAATTGGTATATATACACCCTGTATAAGATTTATAATTTGGTCAGAAAAAAAAGAAGAGAAAATGTAAACTAGGTTAGCTTAACTATCATTTAAAATTAGTTAATTAAATTTATTAAATGGTAATTTATTTTTAGGTTATTTCAAATTTTAATAAACCATATAATGTTTACGCAAGGTCAAAAATCGTAAAACCAAGTCAAGACTGAAGTGGATTACAAACGAAAATAAAGGTGAGATTTTCTCACTCATTTGGATAACCCTATTTAAATTTAAATTACTGGATGCCTAACTTGATTGGTAAATTTATAATTTATCTATTGGATGTTATATATATATGGTAGTATATATATTAGTATTGGAGTGATTAATATTCCCGCACATTATAGTGGATGAAACCCTATATGCCCTGCATAATAGCGGATGACCCTATATACCGCGATATCCCCCTCAAAGTGGGATTGGTAATTTATTTGTTGACTAACATCTGTGGATGCAGGGAAAAAGAGGTTGGAGGGATCCAATAGGATTCCTCTAAAATATTTATTGTTTCTATATATATATATTGATATGATGGATAATTTGATGTGGATCGTGTGTGAATTAAATTTTTAAATCTAAAATAGCATGGAAATTAAATTGATATTCTAAAGTACCATAAACAATTAATTTGAACCAAATAAAAAGAAGATTTTGAATGAAAAAGGTTTTAAACTGAAAATTGGGTTATTTTGTAAAGAAAATTTAGTGGAACGCGAAATATATAAATTAACTTGGTTATATTTAACTATTTGTAAACTGGGTTAAATAGAGATTTTAAATAAAAAAAATATTAGTACTTTAAAGATATTTTGAAGATTTTGGAAGAGATAGAGAAATTGATGTATAGGTTTGAAATAAAATGGAATTTTGTTAAGGGATAAAATTATAAAATGAAATTTATAAATAGAATTTGTTTTTATAAATAGACGAAAAACTCAAGGTAGTATATAAATTTATAAACAGGGTTTATAATAGAAGAAAATAATATCACTAGATATGTTAAAATATAAGTTAAGGGTGTGGACTTATATCAAGTTATGAGAATTGTTTTTGGAAAGAAATAATGGAATATATTTCAAATTTGAAGAATGATGATAAATTTAGATATGGTCGATGTGATACGGATCAAGAGAGATTTATAAAGTGAAAATGGTAAATATTGGATTTTCTTAAAAATAGATTTTCGTCTAATAAATTAAAATTTGTTTTAAATGGAATTTCAAAATTTACTATACTATATAATTTAAACCATTATTTGAATTTAGAATATCCAAAAGTTAGTTGTTATAATACTTAATATCCATTGAAATAGATTCTAATTTTGTAAACCAACTTTGTAAATTAATCAGTAATTGGACATGGATTTTTAATGCTTTTAAGATGTTGATATTTTAGTTTACCTAAAATTACGTTATGAAAATAAACCATTATTCTTATTATATAGGTATATATAATTTTAAATGTTTTAAATTCATTATGAATCCTCTCGAGATGGAAAGGTGAAGTTTACTAAAACGGATAAGATTTTAAAAGAAGAAGATCTTATAGTGGTATTATTGGAACTTAAAAAATTTCCAAGCATAAGATAAGTGAACTTCGAAAGGTGAAATAAAATTCACAAGGGAAGTAGAAGGGAAACTGGAATTTTAAATAAGCATAAATGGCTTTGGAAATATTAAAGGAAGTTAAGTAAGAAATCCTGGAAATTGTAGAATTCGTGTAAAACGAGTTGGAAATTTACCAATGAAGTTGTAAAAGATTTTTGGGGAAAGAAATAAGAGATGAAAGGGATATTTTCCGAGTGTTGAATGTCAAATGGAGTGGGAAAAATATGCTAATTATTGGGCAAGGGCTAGAATTCGTTCTGTGAGAACAAAAAGGGATTTGAAAACTATTTTCAAAGTGTTGAAGTATGGAAATAATATCTTGTGTAGATATTTTGGAATAAATAATTTGGAAAAATTATTTAAGGCCTAGCGGTTGCTTGTGGATGTTATATGATTGTTAAATAACCGACTATCAATATTGGCCAATGCGCTGATCATTTCGAAGAGACCGAGATCAGATTTAATTATTCAAAAACAACTTCGATCCGGTTTGAACGTAACGAATGAATACCGTGAAGATGATAAAGATGGTGATTCGGTTTGTCCAGTCCAGGACAACTTGTATGGACGAATGCTGACAGACCATCGTCATTGGAGGACGATGAGCATTCTAAGTGAACGTGTTCTTTAAAGGTAATTCTAGCCTCAAGCCTCATCAATCAAGAATGGCTAAAACATGGGAGGTGCAGCAAGGCTAAGTAGGTAGCTTTCAAGTAGGGTAAGGTCATCCCTGTCCAGAGTCCCTTTATTTTGGCTGTGTAGCGGTTGCTGATCCCAACCGCGGGGTGATCTTATTCGATCTGTCCAGTAAGGGGTCAGCCGGTCCTGTGTTGCAGGGGATCAGGAGTGGTCCCCGGTACATTGATCTAGACCATGTACTGTGACGGGTGGTACCCCAGTAACCCTGCCATTGTATGGAGCCCAATCTCCAATTAGCGTCTGTGCGGTTTTGATTGTGCCCAACTATGTTGGAACGTGAAATGCAAGCATGTCAGCTTTATTCTATTTACTTTCTATAGACACTATTATAATATCAGATGGATTTGATAAAAATGTTTTGGTTATCGTAAGGTAAAAACCCGGCATGTTTATTTGTGGTATGGTCTTATGAGATACCTTTGTTTTCAAAGGATTTTCAAAAATATAATAATCCAAATGAGTGTGATTTTCTCACGCTGGTTTTCCAGACTAACTCGGGTGTTGTTTTAATACGATGTTCTGGTCAGACCGAATTGAACATATCCATGATAATATGCTATGGACCTCAAGAGGCGAGCTGGATGACAGAGACATATCTCCATACTTGGTTATTATTTCCGCTGTATAAGGACAAGTATTAAGCTGTCCAAATAAATGGATGATTGCTGTACTCTGATAATGATATGTATATACGATAGTACATGATTCTTTGTATTTAAAAGCTGTTATGAATGATCACCGCATTCTCCTCCATGCACTTCTGCTAGGATTGTTTTGGACTCTTCCCGGGATACACATCGAAGCAATGGCATTGAGAATCCTCGTCTGTACAATCGGCCATCCTGAATCACATAGCGAGAGGCCTTCCTTAGTAGCTTTCGTCTTTCTATCGAGTTTTCTGGCAGAGAACCTCTGAGTAGGTAATCCAGTATTGGAGTCATCCATGACTCTTGTTCTTGAAATACACTCATAATCCAGTCTATATCCATCTCGTCTATACTTGGCGCTGAAAGGACTTCTACAGGGACCAATCCCAATAGTTGAGCTTCACCAGAACTTGAATATTTTGCGAGGGAATCTGCCTTCATATTCTCTTCCCGAGGAATGTGGCTTATTGAATAGTGATCGAGTTCACATAGGAGTTCCCAAGCCTTTGACAAGTAGGAAGGCAGGTTTCCACCTTTTGCTTGAAATTCCTTCTTGACTTGGCATACAATAAGCTGGGAATCACTGAAAATTTGTAGCGCTCGAATGTTTAGCTCTTTAGCGACTTTCAGACCTGCAATAAGAGCTTCATATTCCGCTTCATT
This sequence comes from Allium cepa, assembly GCA_030765085.1. Classification (NCBI taxonomy): domain Eukaryota; kingdom Viridiplantae; phylum Streptophyta; class Magnoliopsida; order Asparagales; family Amaryllidaceae; genus Allium; species Allium cepa. The sequence continues at coordinate 860,997,620 of CM060943.1, forward strand.
GTTTGTTGAAGGAAATTCCAGTCTTAGTGCATAACATAATGATCGACCTTCAGGAGTTTCAAGTACCACTCCGGCTCCAGAACAGTAGTCATTTCTTGCGCCATCAACATACATCTTCCACTGGATTGGAGAATCATTGATCGCTTTTTCCTCATCATTATCTTTCTCTGTGAATTCTGCAATGAAATCAGCTAAAGCTTGTCCGTTGATTGCTTTTCGGGGATGATAAGTGATGTCATATTGACTGAGTTCAATGTTCCATTTTAGAAGGCGACCCGAAGTTTCTGGGCGAAATAGGACTTGCTTTAGAGGTTGATCAGTGAGTACTTTGATAGGATGAGCTTGGAAATATTGCCTCAGTTTCCTCGATGCAACTAGTAGGCAATAGGCGAGTTTTTCCAACTTGGAGTAATTCAGCTCTGCCCCAGTGAGTCTTTTGCTGATATAGTAAACTGGATGTTGAATCCTTTTGTCTTCCCGTATCAGCGCTGCACTTAGAGCATGAGATGATACTGCCAAGTATATAAGAAGATCCTCACCATTGCCTGGTCTAGAAAGTATCGGAGGTGTTTCGATATGACGGATCAACTCTTCAAAAGCTTTTTGGCATTCGGGAGTCCATTCAAAATTCTTCTTTCCTTTTTTCAGGGCATCGAAGAATGGGATGCATTTGTCAGTAGCTTTGGAAATGAACCGACTCAGGGCGGCGATCTTTCCGTTGAGACTCTGCAACTCCTTCTTTGTTCTAGGAGCTTTAACTTCTTTCAAGGCAGTAATTTGAGCTGGACTAGCCTCAATGCCCCTAGCACTGACGATAAAACCTAAGAACTTTCCGGATTCGACCCCAAATGTACATTTCAGGGGGTTAAGCTTCATTCTGTATTTCCGGAGGACTGCGAACATTTCTGCTAAGTGTTCAATGTGATCCGCTGCTTTCCTGGACTTCACTAACATGTCGTCGACGTAGACTTCCATAGTTCTGCCCAATTGCGGTTTGAACATGGCATTAACAAGTCTTTGGTAGGTTGCCCCTGCATTTTTCAATCCGAAGGGCATAACCTTGTAGCAATAAAGTCCAACATCTGTGATAAAGCTTGTATCCTCCTGATCCGGCTCATGCATCATGATTTGGTTATAACCGGAGTAGGCATCCATAAAAGATAACAATTCATGTCCCGCAGTTCCGTCTACCAGTTGATCGATCCTGGGTAATGGGAAGCAATCTTTGGGGCAAGCTTTGTTCAGATCAGAAAAATCGATGCACACTCTCCATTTTCCATTAGCTTTCTTGACCAACACAGGATTTGAAACCCAATTCGGATATGTAGATTCTTTGATGAAGTTATTTTCCATGAGTCGATCAACTTCTTCTTTTAATGCTGCTGACCTTTCTGGACCTTGGGTTCTTCTTTTCTGTTTAACTGGCGTAAACTTTGGGTCAATATTCAGAGCGTGTACTGCAACTTCTGGGGATATTCCACACATATCGGCATGAGTCCAAGCAAAGACATCCAGATTTGCCTTCAGGAAAGATATCAAGATATTCTGAATTGACACATTAAGCTGTGAACCCACATTCAACACCTTATTTGGGTCCTTCGGGTCAACAGGTACCGGAACTGTCGTTTCCACCGGTACTACTCTATTCTCCCCTGTACTGGCTTTTCTGGGATCCATTTTTTTTCGTGCCCCGCTGTGCTCTCCAGTGCAGGGTCCGCTCTGTAATTGCTACAATGCTGGGTCCCTGATGCGGACTGGGGTTGCCGCATCCTTTCCCATTTCTCTTTTTCTTGACTCTCGCAGCTCTGTCCAATAGCATTCTCGCGCAGCATTTTGATCCCCTTTTATAACTCCTACTCCATTGTCAGTAGGAAATTTAATAGTGAGGCACCACGGGGCTAGGATAGCTTTGAATGCTGCGAGTGTTGGACGGCCAAGAAAAGCATTATAAGCAGAATATTCGTCGACGATCACAAAGGTTTGCTTTCGGACCACTTTCCTTTCTCCTTCCCCAAGTTCTACAAACAGATCGATGGTTCCTACTGGTTGCTTTGGCTCCCCAGTGAAGCCAACGATTTTCTGTGATGAGGCTTGCACATCGATCATAGGGATTTTCATCTGGTCAAATGTCTTCTTGAAGAGAATATTACATGATGCTCCGCAGTCAATGAGGACTCTTCTGACAATGGCTGGTCCAATACCAGCCGAGATGACCAAGGGATCTAAAGTAGGAGCTTCAATACCTGTGGAATCTCTGGCTCTGAAAATAATATCATCACTGAAAGTTTTCTGTTGTTTAAGGGGCGTAGTGTCTTCTAGAACAAAGACGTCTTCTTCGGCTGGAGCATATTTCAAAGCCCTGGAATATCTCTCCATCTCACCCCAACTCTTGCCAGCTGGGTGAGGTCCTCCGGAAATGACATTGATAACGGGCCTTCCAGATTCATGCCCCGTAGCTTTCTCACCTGCCCCAGGCTGATGAACAGGAGCCCGCTGCCCCTGATTCGACGATGCAGGATTGTTGCTATTCTTTTTCACGAATTGCTGCAACTTGTTTTCTCTTAGCAACTCTTCAATCAGATTTTTCAGCTGGCGGCATTCATCAGTTTCATGACCTGGTTGATTGTGGAAACGGCAGAATTTCCCACTTTGTATGGCTTTTCTCCCGGTTCTCAAAGGGATAGGTTTAGGGAAATCGACGGAATCTTTAGTGGCCAGGTAGATGTGCTCCGGTGTATGTGATAATGGAGTATATTCTGATGGCTTGAAGGACCGGGGCTTTTTCAGATTACCCTGTTTCTTTCCATTATTATTCTCCCTTTTCTGCCCCACCGACTCATTCTTGCGTGGAGCAACAGTGTTGTCTTCAGCTTTTTCCAACACTGCCTTTACTGGCAAAGGACGACTTTCCAAGCGAATGAATTCGTCTGCTTTTTTGTAGAACTTCTCGAGAGAGGTTGGCTCTTTCATATTTAACCATTTCCCAAATTCGCTTGACTTATCAATAGCCCTCATTAGATAAGTCAAGATCATTCGTGGTTCAGCATTATCCACTTCCGCCAGCGCTATATTAAAGCGGTTCAAGAAAGATCTGATGGACTCACCAGGATTTTGCTCTAAACTGGACAATGACATGATATCCTTGGCCTTTGAAGCATATAGTCTAAACTGCTCCTTGAATTTTCTGGTCAAGTCTGAAAACTGATCGATAGATCGGACTGGCAACTTGGTGAACCACAGTAAAGCCACGCCTTCCAGGTATACGGGGAAATATCGGCACTTTATTTCGTTGGAGGCCCTGGCACCTGTCATGTGCCAGTCATATTTATACAAGAACTCATTCGGATCACTTGTCCCTTTGTAAGCTGGAATAGTCGGAGGGACAAACTTCCTTGGAAATTCCGCCTTCAAGATTTTTTCAGTAAACGGAGTTTTACTTGGAGCGAAACCCCATTCCTTCTCATCTTCAACCCTTTGCATACTTTCTTTCATGATCTGCCGGACCATTCCAGAAAGATATTCCTCATCATGCCGAGTTCTAGATCCACCAGCCTCAGGAACTGCCTGTTCAAAGGGACTAGCAGCCCTTTCAGGAGCATTCCTTTCATTAACATCGTGAATGTTGCCAGCACAGTTCCTTTCATTACAAGCTGGTTGATTGTTTGCCCCAAGTAGATCGTTCAATTTATTCAGAATCAGAGCGTTCTGGGCACTTTGAGCCTCTAATTGTACATTTTGGGCGTTTATCTGCTGGTTTAGCCCTAGAATCACAGCATCCAACTCCGCTTTCGTAACTCCAACAGACGGAGTGGGTTGATTAGGCACAGGGGAAGTGGAGGTTCCCTCTAGAATGTTTCCAGATCTGACAGATCTGCTTTTCCTTCCAGGAGCCATAATCTCAGATAGACTTCTGGTCTTTAAAGAAATTCTTTCTACAAATCTTTGTGAAGCAATGATGAGAGTTTTCCTGAGTTGGGTTCTCAGTGAAAGCACTAAAAATGTTAACGCTTAAATTTGAACGCTAACACCCCGGTGTGTAAAGTGTAGTTGTGAAAGCACCACCCGATAGATCGGGAAAGAATTATAAGTAAGTAATAGCGGAAAAGCAGTAAACAACAGCAATTTTATAGTGGTTCGGCTTATGGGTATAGCCTACGTCCACTTTAAGTACTTTTATTGACGATCGCGTTACAAGTTGATACAAATCTTCTCAAGTACAATACGCTTTGAATTACAAAAGACTTAGAACAAGTAGCTCAAACTTCGATGTTGACAAAAATCTTCAAATCCATGGTGGATGTAGATGATTTCTTTATGAAGTTCTTTTAGACGTTCTTTGAATCTCAAAAGTTTTAAGTGTTGAAGTAGTCTGGAATTCGGCAGAGTAATGGCGCTTGAAATTGATCGACCCAAAAGTCCCCTTAATGTTGGAGGTAGGTTGGTATTTATAGGCTTAGATCTTGGACCTAAGCTTAAGTCGTAACCGGTTCTAAATCGCCCCCGACCCAGCTAAGTCGTGGCTGACTTATGAGAGCACCACTATGGTCTAGCCGTGTTGATCTTTCTTCGCTGAATTTGCACAAGTTCAAAGTCGTCACCGGGTCAAGCCAGGTCGTAGGTCGTCCCCTCTCTCTGATGCATGGCCTCCGACTTAAATGGGAAGTGCATGCTTAAATAGGTCGTTGCCGATTTAATGAATTGACGAGCTAAACGTGAACTAACTCCCCTTCACTTGCCCAGGTCGCGCACGTCCTAGCACAGACCATGAGTCGGTCACGACACAAGTGTAAGTCGTGAACTTGTTCCACTCAGTTAGGTCGGTAAGCATGTTAAGTCCTTAAGTCGGATCGAATTAGGTCAGCAACTTTATTAGGTCGGATTCCTTGTTAAGCAGTTAGGTCGGCAACTTCATTAGGTAGTTAGGTCGGCACCATGTTAAGTCGGATCCTTTGTTAAGCAGTTAGGTCGGCAACTTCATTAGGTAGTTAGGTCGGCACCATGTTAAGCAGTTAGGTCGGCTATTCCTTTAAGTCCTGAGTCGGCGCCATCTCCACGTACTGGACCACTGAGTCGTAACCGAGGCAGGGTTAACATTATATATTATACTTTATTCTACTGCAATTGTGAGACTTTGATGTTGTTTTTATCTTCTTCTTCTACCTCTCTCTTCTTTTTCCGTAATGACCTGGTATTTCTGGCACTTGAATATTCGGAGTTTATATAGTTAACCTATAAATGTCGATTTTCGAGAGTCGAAAACCCCAGACCGTTACAACAAAGGCTCTTAGAATTGAGTCAAATGAAAATGACCAAGGAGCAAGAAACGCATTTCGATGTGATTTGGTGGGTGATTTTTTCCGTGAACAAAGATCCAAGTTTTTGAAAATTGGGATGCTATCAAAGCAGATCCAAGTTTTGGCATTGGTGGATGCACTGAAGTTCCTCGAAACATCTAGTTTAAATAGGTTTGATTGTATAGAAATAGTAGTACTTGATTTGGTTTGGATTTGATTGGTTTGATTTGTGTGGATTTGTTTGAATCGTGTATGACACTGATTTTGTTGGATTGGATGAATATTTGGATTGATTATGATTATTCCACGATTATCTAATTTTAATGTCACTTATTATTTGTAAACAATCATTCTCATCATCATTATATAGAATTCTTATATATATATATCAATTAGTATTTTATTTAGGCAGTTAGAATTAGAATTAGAGTAAGAGTTAGTGTTAGAGTTATAGTTTTAGGTGATTATTTTTGTTGATGAAAAAAGGGAAGAAATATATGAAATCTAGGCTTGAATTTAGATCGGAGTTATATTGTATTTTATATACAAAGTTTTCATCATCAAAAAAGAGGAGATTGTTAGTACCTTAGGTATTGGTTTTGATGATAACAACTATAGACATTATATAAAATATAAATACTAATGTTTTATCAAGTTATTTATAGTATATAATGTAGGATATTAGACATGTGTTGATTAATTAGACTATACAGTATCAAGAGTAGATTCAAGCTACCGATATAAAGTTTCAAGAGTTGGAGAATGAAGACTCACAAGTATTGAAGAGTTGTAGATTTCAGTATATTCCAAATAAGTTATGGAGTCATAAAATTTATGTTAAAACCTTGATAGTACTTTTCTAATCTCTCTTTCTATTTCAAATAAGTTTTAAATACTTTTCAAATATCTGGTTTTCAAAATAATATTTTCAAACATCTATTAAAAATATTTCTCAAAATAATTTCTTGACCTTTTATATTTACAAAGATATTATATTAAGTTTTTAAGTATTTTTTAGTTTATTATATTTTTTGGTATTTTAGTTTATATCTTCCTTATGTTTATTTTTGAATATTTATATTTTGAATTAGATATTTACTTATAATTTATAACTATATTGATTTTATATATATTATATTGAATACTCTTATTAAATCTTTCAAAATTATTTTATAAAGTTTTATAAAGTTATATTTTGATTAAAATATGTATAAACTATATTTAGATAATTCTATAAAGTATCAAATTATTTTGCACAACAATGTTCAAAATAATATTTTTAAAGTGGTTTTCAATTTGGTAATGAGTATATCGAATCTTTTTATATCGACATAATGGCCATAGTTTTCAAAATTCAAATTTGAATGGAAGTGTCTTTTTGTCGTATCTCTTCATGAATGGACATGGCCGTTGTTTCCCTATATATACTAGACTTCCAAACGAATTTTCAACATTTACTTTCTTATTCTTCTCTCCTCTTTCCACTCTCTTGTTTTATAAATCAAATATACCCAAACTCTACCAAAATTCAACTAGAATCAAATTCAATCATCACTAGTTTGATTCTCCTTCATCTACTGTCTGATTTCTCTCATCTCTCTCACTCAAACCAAGATCAAAGTTCTATTCAAGAGTTATCAGATCAATTTTAATCAAGATCGAAGATCCGAGTATGTAAAACTCTATCAAATCATACTGCCATTCTTATGGTGTGATTGTAGCCTGTAAAATCAACTGGGTGTAATTATAGCCCGTAAAATCAATTAGGTGTGCTTAGTAGTTGGTAAGTCTAGTGGGTGTGCTTGTAGCTCAAAAATCAAGTTACTCTACCCAGAGGTTGGGATTCTGGAAGGTGTGTCTCATAGCTTAAAAATCGAGATTTTATTTGCATTTACTAGTTGAAAAGTAATCCATCCAAGGAATTGTAAAAGTGTATATTTATACTCTCATATTTAATCTTCTTTTGTTAAAATAAAAGGCATATTAAGGTGATTTTACATGTCTAAACCAAAAATACAAAGGGTTTTTCAAATCATCGTTCATACATTAACATGTGGGGAAAATGGTAATTTTATGTAAATTAATTTAGAGAAATTTACTTGCATATTTTTACTTTGTTTTATAGGAATTTTGGACCTAAAATGGAAGAGGCTATGCATGCATATACATGGGAAATCAAAAGAATGAGAAGAGAATGGAAATAATGCAACATGAAGGGGCCCAGATGCCCACTTACTTATGGACTACAATCAAAAGCAAATGCACATGTTAGTGGAGATTAAAGGCAAAAGCAAATGTTAGTAGGGATTAATTAATTCCTTAATGATTACTTGGAACAAACTAAAGGGTATTTTGGTAGCTCCCTAAAAATGGAATTTGGTTTTAAGCATGTATAAATACTCCTTTATGTTTCATGTAATGTTCTTCTTCTTATGCAAGTTGTAGTCACAAAATCAATGATAAATAAAATGGCTTCTTAAGCCTCTTCTTATTTCATTTTATTGTCTACATGCTTTTCTTCATTTTATACTATTTTATTTCACGCTCTTTTATTTAGTTTATGCTTCTTTATTTCATGTTAGTAGTTAGTTTTAATTTATGAAATTAGTTTAGTTTCATTTCATGCAAGTAGTTAAATCTCTTTTCTTTTGATTAGCTCTCATTTTCCTTGCGTTTTATGTTTAAATCATTTTGTGTTGAGATGATTTCAATTATGAGAAGTTAAACCCCTTCAATTTAGGGGTAATGAAGCTCTTATGAATCATATTGAATAAACATAGAATGGTTTTGTTTGTAGTCTCTTGTTTTGTGCTTAATGAAAGTTAATAATGATAGTAGTTTATTGTTTATTTGTGAATTTGATAGCCTATGTTGACAATCTCACATAGGCTATGTTTAATCCAATATAAACATAAACTATTTGATCATTTGCCAAAGTGATTCTGATTATAGAATTAGAAGTGAAATCAATATTTGACTATGTTACTAAACTACAAATAGTAAATAGATCATGCTTGCATTATGTTTTAATTTAAGTTTCATTTTCCTTTTCATGAGATCTAGAAGTGGGTTTTAATGGTGTGCAAGAGTTTGATAATTTAAGTTGTGCTAATTATTAGCACAAATAAACCATGCTTATAATAAGCACATCAATCATTTCTACTTGAATTTAAATGAGAGACTACAGATTTATTTTGTGCTTGATTTATATGAAAGATTGAAAGTAGATTTACCTCTAAAATGTTCCTTAATCTCATAGTTTTTTTCTCATTTTTTACACTAGTTTTTACTTCAATTATTTAATCTCATAGTTTTATTCTCATTTTTTACACTAGTTTTTACTTCAATTGTTCTACATTTTTAGTTAAAATCATCTCACTTTTGGGCTAATTTGATTAAGTAATCTTAGAATTGATTCTTTCCTTGTAGATCGACCCATACTCACATTCATATTACAATAGTACTCGTCGATTGCGGTTATCATTCGACGATATTATAATCAATAGACTTTTTCATCATGAATAGAACTGTACGGGTATAACTCCGAACCAATATGAAATCCTGGTGTGTTCTTTCCTTTTTACATTACAACATCTACTTTTATCTGCACTTAGATTCTGTAACTATTAATTAGATCATTTCAAGTAGAATTTCAAAGAATTTGAATAATATTCGTATAATCCATTAAATACTATTCACCCCCCTATAGTGTTAATTTAGCCTTAAAATCCTTATTCCACTAACTCATACTACTGAATGACGACGGCGAACTGTAAAAAGTTGTTCATACTTAGTTTAATGTCACAGTTCTCATTTCTGAGATAGTTGTTGTGTTCATATGCTATACTGTTAGTACAATTATCGAACGACGGCGATGCGCTGTGAAAAGTCATTTGTTCATGCACTTGACATGGTCTTCCTACTATTAAGGCGATGATTGAGGTTTGACTGTAAAGTTGGGTCGTGTATTTGCAGCCTTTTAAATCATGCGCTTGGTTTTTTGTACCGGTTTTGGCTTTCTAGTATCCGTACGTTCAGTGTGCTATGTTAATAGAATTAACATAGAGAGGTTTTTATAATGGTTCAGGCTATCCAATATCCCTACATTCAATTAGTTGGCTAAAGAAGTCAAGCTTCATTGTTAGTAACTCTCTTTTGATAACTGGTTCCGATAGTCTAATTTCCCTATGTACAGGATGATTATTTCCCATGTTTGAGAATATTAACACAAAGAGATTTTATACTGCTTTGGATCGTCTAATATCCCTACATATAGTTCATTGCATTATTACTTTATAATAATAATTACAATGTACATTACATAAGCAATGTAGGTCATACAAAGTAAGGTTTAAGGTCTCGAGTTCCATGTCCTTGGAACTAGGTTACCACGAGGTCTTGATAGTCGATATGCTCCATTCGCTAAAACTTCTACTATGACTAATAGACCTTGGAAAATCGGACTTGATGCTCCATCCACTGGATCTTTTGTGTTGGCCATTACTCTTCACAGCACCAAGTCTCCTTTGCAAAAGTTTCTTTCTTTGAGCCTGGCATTGTAATTTCTTGCCATCCTCTACCGATATGCAGTCGATACTACCTCTGTCTCATTCCTTCTTTCCTGAATAAGATCTAAAGCAATTTTCTTCAATTTCTTATTCTTTTATGTTTTATATGATATTATTGTATGTGATGGGACCTTTACTTCGACAGGAAGCATGGCCTCATATCCATAGATTAGCGAAAAAGTAGTATGGCCTGTTGGAGATCTGATTGAAATTCGGTAGGCCCATAGTACTAAAGATAACTCTTTCACCCACTTTCCTTTAGCTTTTTGTAGACTTTTCTTAAGTAGCTTCTTGATGGTTTTGTTTGTAGCTTCTACCTGCCCATTTTCTTGTGGGTGAGCGACTGAAGAGAAACTTTTACTATTTCGTTCTTCTCACAATGCTCTATAAACTGTTTGCTTTCAAACTGGGTGCTATTATTAGAAATGATCTTGTAGGGGATCCTGTATTTAGTGATTATGTTCCTCACTATGAAAGTGACTATCTTCTTAGTAGTGATCGTGGCTAGGGGTTCTACCTCTACCAATTTGGTGAAGTACTTTATCGCTACTATGGCATATATAGCTCCTTCCTTTGACATTGGAAGCAGTCCTATCAGATTAAATGTCGAATGACCATGGGCTTGCAAGTGAGATGAGCTCATGGGATGGCTGTTTGGGGATACTTGTAAAACGTTGGCGCTTGTCACACTTCCTTACAAATTCATTTGCATCCTGAAGTGCTGTATGCCAATAGTGACTATGCCTTAGTACTTTCTTTGCTAACTTGTTTTTCCCCGAGTGATCTCTACATTATCCCTCATGTACTTCCTTAATGACCCGTATCCCCTCTTCTTTAGAAACACACCTAGGATAAGGGGTTGAATACCCTCTTTTATATACTATGCCATCAAAGAAGGAGTAGTGTAGAGTCTAGTATCTTGTTTTTTGTGCTTCATTCCTATTTAGGGGTAGGTTCATTTAGCAAGATTTGCTTGATGGGAGTCATCCAATTATTCTCCTCAGTTTGCTAAGGCGCGGGTTCATCTAAAGGTTGTCCTCGATTTTCCCTTGTTTCTTGATCTTGTGTTCCTTAAATGATGGCCCGTTAAGCTCGAGTCAGGTTCGGTATCTAATTTATTTCTATTAGGCTTTGCTTCGCTTGATACCCAATTGGTATTGCCTTAATTTTATTAGCTACTTTGGTACTTGCAAGTTTCGCTAGGAATCAACAGATGAGTTGTTTTCATATGGGATTTGTTCTATCCTAAACTGTTCAAACTACTCTAATAACTTCTTTAATAGTTCCACATATTTGGCTAAAGTTGGTTCCTTCACTTAGTAATTGCCCTGCACTTGGTTCGTAACTAATTTGGAATCACTATGAATTTTAATGTGAGTTACCTTCATTACCTGGGCCATTCTTAAGCCTACGAGGAGATCCTCATATTCTGCCATATTATTGGTTGCATCAAAATCAAACTGCACTACTCCATACAGGTTCTGCCCATTTGAAGTGATTAGTGCCTACCCAATTCCTATCCCTTGTTCATTCGATGTTCCATCTACAAACAACTGCCATAACTGCGGGGTGTTTGATTCTTCCTCTGATTGAGGTTCCATTGGCAAGGTGCATTCTTTGATGAAATTTGCATGTGCCTGGCCTTTGATTGCCTATCTAGGATAATTGGTGATGCCATACTGACTAAGCACCATCCTCTATTTCAATAAGCGGCCTGATGTCTTTGGTTTCTGTAGTATCTGCCTGAGGGATTTGTTTGTGAGGACTTTGATGGGATGTGCCTAGAAATAGGGCCGTAGTTTCCTTGTTGTAAGGAGCAGGTTATAAGCCAGCTTTTCAATGACTTGGTAGTTTAGTTCTACTCCTGACACCCGCTTGCTTGTGTAGTAGATGGTTCTTTGGGCCCCTTCGTCTTCTCATGCCACTACAGCACTAACAGCTTTATCAGTTACTGCCATGTGTTTCGCCCTTTCTTCACCTGGTCAAAGAACAGGATGCACCTGTCTGTTACCTTCGATATAAATCTGCTTAGTGTCGCTACCCTATTGTCTAGACTCATCAGATCCTTTGGCTTCTTGGGATTCCCATTTATCTTGTGGCCTCAATCTTCTTCAAATTTTCTTCAATGCCACATGTGCTTACTATATACCCTAGGAACTTGCCCGACTGGCTAGTGAAGGTGCATTTAAGATAGTTCAACTTCATATTGTATTGCCTTAGGACTTCAAATGTTTGCTGTAAGTCCTGGATGTGGCTTGATGCTACCTAGGACTTAACCAACATGTCATCTACATATACCTCAATATTCTTTCCAGTATATTCTGCAGATATCATATTAACCAGCCTTTGGTAGGTCACCCCCTCGTTCTTAAGCTCGAAAGAGATGATTTTGTAGCAGTATAATCCTTTATCTGTTATAAAATTAGTATGCTTCTTATCCGACTCAAACATGGCTATTTGATTGTACCTTGAATCTAGGTCTATATATGAGAGTAGTTCGTGTGCACTGGTCGCATCAACTAATTGATCAATAATAGGCAAGGGAAAACTCTCCTTACGGCAAGCCTTATTGAGGTTGGTGAAGTGTATGTAAGTTCTCCATTTCCTTTTAGGCTTCCTTACAAGTACTGGGTTGACAATCCACTTCGGGTAATATACCTCCCTAATGAATCCATTCTCCTTCAACTTCTTAATTTCCTCATGCAAAGCATTGTACCTAGAGGTCTATAATTCTGCATTTTTATCTGACCGGATGGGCATCGGGGTCAGTGTTGAATGTATGACAGAAAATGGCTGGATCTATTCCTACCATGTCTAAGTGTGTCCAGGCGAATACATCTGCTAATTTATTCAAAATGTCTGTCAGTTGAGTACGAGCATCTACACCGAGGTTCTTTTCGATTTTAAGAATATTTGTTGGGTCTTGTGGATCTATTTGTATGTCTTCGGGATCATCTCCGGCTCTAGCTCTTTCTTTGATGCTCCTAATCTCGGGTCTATCTCACTTTTCATTTCCTCTTCTGGCGGTAAGTTTACTGAGAATGCCCATTTTTGGGTTTCTTCAGAGAAGTACCATGCAAAAACTGAATCATACTCATTAGTGCCAATCATGTGAATATATGTTCTTTTTCCTTCTTTATATATTTTGAGGGCGTAAGATTACTTGCTTCGGCATTAATTTGGATATCTAGTACCGACATAGTTTTATGAATCAGTTTGTCTTCTTTGTTTTTTATTATCATTAAAAATATTAAAAGAGACACTTAAATAATTTCAAACAATTTTATTGCTAGAAGTAAGGTTTACATTGCATAACTGTCTAGCTAAAATTGTTCACCTCTTATTGTTCCTATTCCCATAGGAATGTTGAACTTCATAAGGAGATCTTTCTGAGAAATGATTGCTCCCATATCTATCAAAGCAGGCCTTCCCAAGAAGGCATTATACGGTGAGGGTTGGTCAATGATTAAGAATCTTGTATAGAATGACTTATGCAGTGGGGGCAGTTCTAGCGGTAACAAGCAAACGCCTAGATCCTACTGGAATGGTAGAAATGTTGTTGAAGCTAAATATTGGTTTAGGACTTGGTTTTAGGATTTCCATTGAAAGCCTTATCTGATTATATGCAAACTTGAAGATGACACCGACCGAGCTCCCATAATCAATGAAAATTTTCTTCATAGTGTAGTTTGATATCTGCACTGCAACGATGAGTGGGTCTTGGTTAGGGAAGACAACTCCCACCGCATCAGCTGCCATGAACGTTATCTTTGGAGCAAGCTTTTGTTTGACATGGAAAATTGACTTCTGCTGGACTTTCGCCTCTTGCACGTGCCTCCCTTGTGCCTTTTGACTCATACATATGGAGTATGCCCCCATAGATTAATGCTATTAGGTTAGAGGGATTCCTAACTTGGTTCTCATTTGGCTTAGGAGTCAAATTTCCTATTCCACCATCACTATTGTTCTTCTAAAATTTGCTTAGGTATCCTTTCTCGACCGGCCTCTCTGTTTCATTTTTCATATGTCAACATTTGTCAGTATGATAGCCATTGGCTCAATGGATGCGGCAGTATGCTCTACCCCAGTTCTACTTTGGTTTCTTCCTTTTGTTGGTTATGTTGTAAACAAGTTCTACCCTTGTCATCTCGTATATCTAACTAGGAGTGTATGTGAGGCGGATTTATGCTGTGAAGCTAAGTTCCTTCTATCTCTTTGATGACGGGTAATATCCTTCTATCTCTTTGATGACGGGTAATATCCTTCTACCCCCTTATCTTAACATAGTTGGGGGTAGAAGATTTCTGAATTTGTATAGTGGAACCATCTTCTTCCATCCTAGCGTAGCCACTGACTCTTCTATAGAAAGCTTTGATGCCGTGACCTGAGTTTCTGCTATTCTTTTTCCATATCGAGGTTCCCCTTCGAACCCCAACATGGGTTGCCATCAGTAATGCTCCTTCATCGCTCACTCCAATCCTGAGAGCCTTAAACTTGAAACGCTTAATAAAATTACGTAATCTCTCATTCTCACCCTGCTTAATGCAGGACATCATATTTACGTCATGGGAGGCTCCCCTTTCTGAATTGAACCGTCTCAGAAAATCGGTAGCTCTCACCAAGAACGGACTTCTACTGATCCAAATCTCCTAAACCGTCTAGATGTTTCTCTGGCTAGGTAAATCGAGAAAAGTTTACACCTTTCTATCCTTCCTACTTTAGAATGTCTATGTACTACTCAAATGTATAGAGGTGATCATCTGGATTTGTAGTCCCATTGAATTTGTCAATAAACGGGACCTTGAAGTTGTCATGGAAGTCTACTTCAATGATAGCCTCGTTGAATAGGGAAGATCCTTCCTCCCTACTCTTCTTCCCAACTCCCTCTTGGCAAAGTTTAGCCAATTGCTCTACACGAGCTTTTAACTGGTAAATTTCATCTTTTCTAGGTTCTAACCATGAACGAAGGTGGTTAAAAGTGGACCGAGGTGGACATGATGGTCCTTAGGACATTATGTTGGGCCACAATTTTCTTTAGCCCCACCATATGTTTGTCAATTTGGTTTGTGAAGGATTAGAATGCGACTATAAGGGGGTCTATGGGGACTTCAGTCGAAGCTTCCGCTTCACTTTTAGCCTTCAAAGTTATAAATGACTTGTTGGCAGTCTTCAAAGCCAAGTGTAAATACTCTTGAACATGAGGAATAAATGAATCAGTGGGATTCATGGTGTATAGAGGAAATTCATATTTGCTGGAAATCGGGAAAGGGGAACGGAGGTGCTGCCCTCCTTCTAGCACCAAAAATGATGGTAGGATTTTTCTTCTTGCAACACTCATACTGATGCTGAAGTAATTATCATATTAATTACCTCTAAGATTTTGAATTAGAAAAATTAAGCAGTATTAACTTTGTCGTTAAGTAGTAGTTATATCGTTGGATGCTTACACAATTAGGTTGTTACACTTAAACTGTTTGTTAAATACCAAACCCAACTAATATTTAATTCTGATACAAATAAGGTAAGGTTTGGTACTGAAAACTAGGTAAATGAATAAAAAATTGCAGGAAAAGTAAAGAACCTAAGGAATTTACGTGGTTCAGGTGTTAAGGAATTCTACCTCTATGGGGGAAATTACTCTTTTTCTTTTCTTGCTATAATTCTTTTTCTATTTATAGCATGGAGATGTACATAGATTTCTACAATTCATTTCTTTCCATTGTGCTTCTACCCTTGGATCCTATCAGGTGTTATCTATCCACGTGATCTATTTGATGCACCAAGATTGCAGACGTGTCTTCGGTGAGAAGTTTGACATGAAGTCAGGAACTCCCAATATTGAAGTAGGAATATGTGAAATTGGAGCAAAATTATTCAAAATTGTGGCGGGAGACTTCAAAATGAATTGGCTTTGCATATGAATCCTTGGGAGGATAGTAAGAGTTACTAGTTGGTTTTGATGTACCGCCGACATACTTGAAGTGAGGCTGTACTAACTGATGTCCAATACTTTCATAATGTTGTCGTATGATCATCCTAAGTTGCTTTGGGATTCAGGATGCTTGATATGCTTAACCTAGTTGTTAGTTGTAATATCCTTATCTAGAGGCCTGAAGCTAAGCGCTACAGATGCTGCAGCCATCCATAGTATTAACTTCTGGTAACCAAATACGGTAATGTTAATGGTATTCATAATATCAGAAGCACATGAATATGAAACTAAATAACAGATTTCAAAAACAACTTTTCTGATTACATTTTCCAAAGCATGTTTCATATTCCATTATATAATCCCAACCATTTCCTAGGTTTAGATAAAATATTTTTATTACAGAATACGCCAAGAGTGACATATGAAGATGCCCGCTTAGATGATCGGTGTATTATATAGACATAACCATCTTGAATACAACCCAACAGAATAAAAAAAAAACTACAACTCTTGAATAACTAACTTCAGCCTCCTTCTCGTCTTTGGAAGCTTTATTCGTCCACTTACTAAAATCTAAAATCCTTAACCTTCAGTCTACTCAAATCAATTTGAGCACCCGAGAGTTTAAGGGAAAAAACATAAACTTCGAGTCATACATAAAGCCTGGTGTGAATAATACTATACATCTCAGTTATTTGATATTAAGTGAGAACACAACGCTTAGCAGAACCGGTTTCCTCTCACTAATACCTCTTTAAAACATATCTTTTTGTCAGTCATGATCCTGCAGTCAAACTGGTTAATCAATCTGATTATATTAATAATAGCAATATCATATACGCTGAAAACATGTATTTACTAAACCAACTGTCCAAAACAAATTTAGTTTTGTTTGGCTAACTACTAACCTTTGGCCGACTTGGGCCTAACAGAAAAAATAATACTTATGATCTAACAATTGTTAGATAAGTCTTCTAGATGGACTGTCCCTAACTTAATTCTCTAAGGGTCTTCTGATCCTAATGGTTTTGCGGGCTCACTAATAACCTGTCTCCTTTTATGTACATATATATTTCTTTCCGTGTGTAACCATCATTTCAGTCTACCTGTGACTAAGGCCTACACAGTGAGATTTCGGACCAAATTAGCAAGGGGCTAATTGCCAATGAGTAGGGCGCGACCCTACACCAGTCCCATCTGGCCTTCTAATCTGAGTCATTTTTTTAGGGTTAACTACCCTTCAAAAATTTTCTTGAAAATCTTTCCAAAATGATTTAAGCCTTTAAATCATACTTATACAAGGAAAATACATTCTTTGCTTTACTCTAAGCTATTTGCCATGTTATATATACTTTACCTAAAATAATGTTGATGTAATATAATGAGGATTACTTATACCTCCAAAATAAGTTAAAACCCTTTTTAACTTAGAACACTTAGGCTATATTGACAAGGTAAATCATTTGAAACCTTTGTTTAAAATCTTTAAACAACCCATTCGAAACCATTGAAAGTACCCCTCGCATAATCATTGAAAGTATCCCTTGCGAAACCATTGAAATGTCCCTTTACGATATAAGTAAACTGCTTTATTTTATAACCTTAGGCCTAAAGCCCAAACACACCTTTCGAAACCATTGAAAACATCTTCTTCGAAAGCTTTATAAACCTTAGACATCCTCTTTTCAAAACATCAAACTTGCCTTTCGAAAGCAATCGTAAACCTTCCATTTAAAATGCATTAAGTACCTTTCGAAACCATTGGGGAACTTTCCCTTTGAAATCATAGTTTAAACCTTTTGAAAATGCTGGGGAACCTCCCATTCGAAACCTATATCAGTTACCTTTTGAAACCTTTCCTTTCAAAATCTTTGGGTTTAATCTTCAAATATAAAAAAGGGTCATAAACAACCAAGTCGAAAGCAAATCTTTCATAAGCAATTCCTAAGTAAAAGAAGTGGATGGTGTCGAAACCCATCCCTTCGAAAGCATTGGAGAAGCGGATAATTTTCAAAATAAGGTAACCCTTTCGAAACAGATCTGGGTCGAAAGGTAAAAAGGCGGCAGTTAGGGGTTTCATCCCCTTCAAAAGCATTTACTTAAAACAAAAGGCGTAACCTCTTTCGAAACCATTCCTTTAAACAATTTGACCTAATCGGAAGCCAACCAAGTCGAAAGCATTACAATCGAAAGCAAAGCATGCGCATTTTCATTTAAAAGCAGAGTAGCGGTTCGACTCCATTGGAACCCTTTGTTTCAACTGCATACCTTCCGCTTATATCCAATTTGCTACGCACCAAGTCTTTGATGCCCTATTCATTGGTTTTGATGGTGGTGGTAGCGGAGGAACATGGTCGAAAGCTAGGTGCCGAAAGCGGTAAAGCAAGTGAAAAGCATGTTTAAACTTATTTTTAACTTTTTAAAGTAATCTTTTCAACTAACCTGCCTTGTTTGTCAAAATATTATTGGTTGCTAATTTTCTCTATCGAAATTTCAAAATTAAACTAATTAATTTTTTTTACAGAAAGCCCCTTCTCATTTTATAAATATATAAAACATTTAAGTCCCATACCATAAATAATTTTATATATCTATCATAACACTTAGGAAAATTCTATAAAAATCACATTAATCTATTTTAATATATTTTCTAACGTATTTAAATTTCAGACCCAGAACACATACATAATTGCCGAAATTAATTTTAAACCCAATTAACCTTTTTCTTCACTAGAAAATTAATATCAATTCCACAGTAACACAGAAAATTATGAAACTAGAAACCCATTTCCAAAATAATATTTCCGACCTCAGATTAAAATCGCAAGTTTATTAGATGCCAACTAATAGGTTTTCTAGATCAATTCTTATCATAAAGTCCATCTAAAATAGCGAAAATCATCAACGAGTTTATATATCCATTTTAATCAATCAAAACATGGCAAAATGTTTGTAAAACAATTTTGGATCTCATTCTAGTAATCGAAAACAAAACATGAGATGTAACATATTATTCACCTTTGCTTTGGTGTTAAGGAGTTGAGATTTGATCTTGGATTAAGTTGATTTGGATTCTTCCTCTTGATTTAACTAATCTTCCCCTTACTTCTTCTTCTTAATGGTGGTCGGCCTCTAGATTTGCTTTTCAGTTTGTGAAATGAATTTATAAAATGAAATAGAATGAAGTCATAGGGTATATGAATATGGTTTATTCCTATTTTTCCCTTATCTAATTCATTTTGTTTTTCTTTAGTTCATTAATTCAATTAGGCACGGCTACACCCTTATTATACAATCTCAATTCCGTTAACCAATTAATCTTTTCATTATTCTATTTAATTTAGCTAATTAAATCTCCTAAATAATGTTATATAAAATTAGGGGTGTTACATTAGTTCAAAAAACATACGAACATGATCTGAGTTGACTGCGATCTTAGCTGACTGCAATCTAAGTTGCCCTTGTAATGTGAGTTATTGATAAGGGTTATTTATATCTTTGCTATCAACCTGTAAGTGTGGATCTACGTTGGAGTGAAGTTTGGGGTAACCTTGTGTGTATCCCTTAGAATGCTTTTGGACTCCTTGCGGTACTGCTTAGGTAGCCTTCAGCATGTGCTATGCGGATCCGCTCTTGAAGGTGTTAACAATGTATAGGTTTTGGGGAATTTGATAGCATGGTCTGATTGTCCATATATTTTGGTTTGTGTGCAGCTTTTTAATTGGGATCTATTGTAATTTGACATATCCAAAGCAGCTTTTAACATCGCTGCGCAGTATCTTCACCTTTCCTTGGTCCTATATACTATGGGCTATTTGCTGCTCCTGTAACTATGTCAGATTTTTGGTTTAGTAACATAATGTAATATCAAAACTAAGGAATGAGCATAGATCTGATTTCTTTGTAGCTCGTCTCATGAGTGCGGTATTTTATTCCGTTGCATCTTCCTGTTTTTTTGCTGCAGTTCTTTTGGCTCGATCAAGTGTCGCGACCGTAGGCTGGTTTTTTATGCAGTATAGATGGATCACTTCAACTTCTTCTCTTTTCATCTTAACTTTTACAATGAGGGCAGCTCTCTCGACTACGTACCTTATTTAATTCCCCTTCAACGTAATTTTAGGGATTCAGGTGTAAAAGTTCTCATGGACACATTTTCTATCATACCGAGGAACAAAAGTTTTTCATTTTGGGATATATTACCTTTTTGGAAAAGGAATTTCCATCCCTTGAAATTAGTGGGAGTAAGATAGTTCGGATGAGATCTAAGGAACTTCTAGAGAAACCGATTATATAGATAGTAAATCAACATCCATTTAATATATGCAAACCATTAAAAGGTCTAATTAACCTCACGCACTAGAGAAATACTATGAGTTTCCTATTGATGGCGACAAAACAAATTTTTTCATTCATGATGATGATTCGCTGACGTATTGACAAGCCTTGGAGTGCAAAGATTCTGCAATGTGGCTTGATGTGATCAAATCCGAGTTGGATTCCATGTACAAAAGAAAGTATGGACTTTGGAGAATGTATCCGAAAGGGTAAAACCCAATGTCTATGGATCTTTAAGAAAAAGATCGGTGTGGATAGAAAGGTTGAAACCTATAAATCATGGTTGGTGGTGAAAGGTTTCATCGAATTCTAGGTATTGATTTTGATAAAATGTTTTCCAACCGCCATGCTTAAATCCATTTGAATGCTACTTGCAATCACCGCTCACTTTGACTATAAAATTTGGAAAATGGAAGTTAAAACATCATTTCTAATTGGTGATTTAGAAGAGACTGCTTATATGTCATAGTCAAGGGGTTTTAAAGTTAGTGGGAGTAGCAATAAGACATGTGGATTCTTAAGATCTATTTATGGTCTTAGATACACATCAAGAAGTTGGAACAAATGTTTTGATAAAGTATTTAAATAGCTTTGTCTTAGTCATAACATATAGGAAGCACACATATACATAAAAGTGCAAAATGGTGATGTAGAATTCTTAGTATTATACGTTGATGATTTAACCGATTGATAACGATGTACTGATGTTACAATCTGCGAAAGATTGGTTATTTAATAATTTATCAATGAATGGGAGAGACATCCGATATACTAGTAATAAAGCTCTATAGAGATTGATCTGGGATTGTCCCACTCTATGACCATAGACATCATACTAAGACGATTTAGTATGAAAAATCCCAAGTTCAGAAACGTTACAACGCGACATGAAATTATCATTTCAAAGGGCTCCTCGTCTACAGATAAGGAAAGATAGTGCATGATTCGGATTCCCTATGCTTCGACAATGTGATTGATTATGTATGCCGTGCTATATAAAAGGCTGGATATCGCTTTTGCACTGTGTATAGCAAGTCGATATCAATTATATTCATGAGAAAATAATTAGACGATAGTTAAAGTCATCCTTATGTATTTAAGAAATACTAAGGATTTTTTTATCGTTTATGGAAACAACACACTCCTTATGAAGGAGTTGGGTGTAGTAACCAGGCCAGTCAGAAGTAGGTTTAATTGGTGAATTTCAAAAATTTCTTTTCATTTTGGTCTTAGTAAAGTCTATGAAGCCTAAATGGAGTTTAGATCCAATCCAAAAGTTTTTAAATAAAATTTTCATAACAAGAATATCAAATATGCTTGTTCGTGTGAAGCGCATGTGAATTGTCTAATGATTCTTCTGAAATGAATGAGAAGGCATATGCTTTAAAGGAAACATAGAAACCTTTGATTCTCTCCTTTAAAATTTTATCTATTTGATTCACAACTAATTCTCATTAAATCCTTTCCCTTTCTTTATTGTCTCCAATCGACCACAATAGGTTCCATATGACCCTAATTTTTTTTCCAAAACCACTTAGAATTTAATCTATTTAAATCCAGTTTAAACCTATCGATATCGTATATCGACACACGCATTTGTAACTTTTATATGCACACTTTATTAAATAATATATGGCATTCAAACAAATAACATAAATTTTATAATATTTTAGAAATATGAATTAATTTAATATTTTTAAAAACTCACTAAGTATTTGTTCCACTTAAATCTAATATAAATACTGCACCGATGCCGTATATTGATACGCGTTTATAGCTTTTATATACGCACTTTATTAAATGATAATGGTATTCAAACAAATTAAATAAAATTTAATGATTAATATTTCATAAATATAGATTAATTTAATCAATTTACGATGATTTTAAATTAATTAAATCATATGGTTCATTCGAAGTATTCATCATTTTGGTTGTGCGATCCAAAGATGTAATTTCATCCAGGGATTAATATTGAACAATTCAAATATTAAAGTTCACACATCCAAATATCACTTTAGCCATTGGTATGAAATTTTGGCATGATGTTCAAATATCAATAATTCAAATGCCACCTTAGCTAGTGGTGTGACATTTTAACAAAAATTTTCACTTACACATCTTTCAACAAAATCCAATTGTACTTGTTATAAGTGGTACCCAGTAGCAACGATTATTTAGACCAATTCTCTTCATCAAAACTATGTCACATTAGGATTTATGGAGTTTGGTTTTGGTCGAAACTCTAACGTCGTCCATATTCAACTTTGTAAGTCCAAACACAAAATCCTTGAATTAATAATAATAATTCTTATTAATCGTACTACTCTGACCAATGACTTTGAGTTGACTACAATTGACTGTGATACTAACTTTATATAACTGAGGAGACGAATTCCTTATTGAATAGTGTTTCAATTAGAATGCTTCAACTTAGATCCAACTATAGTCATTCGATGGATGACATCCTTTGATTTAACTATATCAAAGTGGAATGTCCACATTGAAGTTCCACCGTATTCTCAAGCCGAGAGAACTACGTAACATCGTTACCTCAAGAATCTCTATTTGACTTTAATTATATTAACCAATAGAAAATTCTCGAGTAAGTCATTCAATAGTTATCTAATAACCATCAGTACGTAACCCCTTGGTGCACTTAACAGCCATGAGTAATACATTGCCCAACATTTAAGAGCTTTACATACTCTAGTCTCAACGGATTTATCGATATCCTATCTTAAAGCATCTTGATTAGGAATATTTAAAATAATATGTTATTTAAATGTGACAAATTTCTCATGATTACAACACATTGTAATTATTATCATACAACATATTATTTAAGAATTTTCTATCTAATATACTTCAAAATTAACCATTTAATTAATTATATAATTATATAATAAGTATATAATAGAAAGAAATAACTCTTTTATGTTGAGCAAAATTGGTTATCAAGTTAGATATATGTAACAAAAATTACATAATTTCCCTAAGGCATACCCTTAACTCTTTCAATCTCACACTTGCACTTTGCATCTGTTATGGAATCTTATTCCAACTTCCTCGATCGTTTTTCACAAAAATTAATCGGCTTGTACTTTGGTGAATGGGTATGCTATGTTTTTTTAATTATTTACTCTCTCAATTGACTCTCCCTAACGTTGATAAAATGCCTTTATCATGTGGAACTTTTCTACTAATGTATTTGGAATTCTAGCGAGCTCTAGGTTCTATTACGAACTGTATCATAGCATTATTATAATATAATAATATCATGTGATTCTCAACATTTGGAATCATCCTTAGATCAGTTATAAATTTTATTTATACTTCTTTTATTATAGTTCTATTCAAGGCGATGTAAGACTCTTGTTGAACCAGTCACTACTTATTGTTTGGAACATTTACATTTTAAAGTTATTAACATAAGATTGAACATGAACTTATGATTAACACACCATACTTACGAAGTTCGAGTCCTACACTCCTTCATTAGGAGTTCATTGTTTCTATAAACATTTCTTTAGTATTTCTTAAACACTCAAGAACACTCAATTTTCATGTAGTAATTTTGATTTGATTACTTGCTCTATATATCATATACATGAGCGAAGTGTGATATTGTAGAAAATATAACATGTATGATAATTCCTATTGTCAACGAATATGGAACCTATCTTACGTGTGCCATTTTAAACAATTTTAATATTGTGTATGCATATATCACTTAGGACAATCCCAATATCCTTTTGTACTGATTATAAAAGACGTCATTTTCATATCGAATGTCGAGTGTTAAATAACCAAACATGATTTTAACTTCAGTGCATCATTAACAATCATAAGTTCATTGTATACTTGTAGTTTTAGAAATATTTTTTAGCACCTATTAATATTCTTTCTTATGGACTCACGCACCCTCTGCATTTTGATAGAAATTCAAATTATTTGATTTCTCTATCGAAGTACTTAATTAAATCCGATGCTTATCAAATTACACTTTTGTATGATTTTTTGGATCATACCCAATGCTCACAAACTTAGTCATTTCTGCCACTGACTTCGAGATATTATGATTGTTATGCGCATATAGTCTATTGTAATCCATTATTTTGAAATTTTGTTCCAACATATAAGTACCAAAACTCAAATTTACATCGAGCGATTAATTTTATGAGAAAAATATGAATTAACTAAAGCACGTTAAATAAATAATCTATTACGTTAGTCTTAATAATTGCAAATTACTACCTTATCAACATGGCTTATATTCCAGCAGCATTGATCTTCTTCTTGAGGTCTCTTTGAAGTCCGACGGATCATATCCTTTCAGGTAATAATATCAAAATCATATTTTCATAATGTAATTGGAATTCATTTCAAATTTGCACATCGTGGCACATGGTAGAGTCTATACTCTTAATGGTCTATTTAAGACCGGTGAAGTTCTTTTCTTGACATTATCTAATTTCATAATTTCTCTTTGATGTGCAAAATTTATCATTAGATATTCTAATGTGCCATGTTATCCCAACTTTTGGCAAAACTGAGATACCCAAAAATCAGCTGAAAATAAATGATTACTATTCTTGAATATCAACCATGCATTGCAGGATAACCATGGATATCGATGAATTTTATCCGAGTCCGGATCGGGCCGCAATTGACAAGACATGATGAGCAAAGCTATAGAAGCCAGCATTTCAAATTTCAACTCAATCCGAGTTTGTACGCTAAAGATATGATCGATGCAAGTTAGAGAGAACACGCTGTTCGTATCCATCAGCGTTCGTATCGATCCATGTTCGAATCGATAGCGTTCGTGTCCATCGGTATAGCGCAGTTACGCCACATTCGAATCCATCAGGTTCGAATCATAGGCGAAAGTACTGTTCGAATCCATCGGTGCAACCTTTGTTCGAACCCAGTTGTTCGACTCCATCAGATTGCTTCGCCTCCATTTACGTCCGCATCGATCAGAAGTGAGTTGGTCTCGCACCTACCCTGTTCGAATCCAACATGATGAAATCCTACGAATCCATGATTTCACCCAGCATCGTATCCACCTAGTATCCTTGCTTCGAATCCATGGAAGAGGTTGTGTTCGAATCCATCCATTAATGCACGCCGCGATCGATTCGAACATGCCTCCGTTTGAATCCTTTTGTGAACAAAGCCTTCGAATCCACTTGGTCAAGGCGGCAAAAAACACGGAGTCGACCCATTCAACTCGGAGTGAGAAGCGGATCAATACGAGGAACACGTGCCACGTCAACATCCTTACGCGCAGGAGCATGGATTCGACCCTATGGATTCGAACCATATCGATTCGAACGAATCCATAGGACAAAAAACACCATCTTGAATCGATCATAACTTGAGATCTACAAGTCCAAATGCTATGAAATTTTCACAGGAGCTTGCGTATACATAGAAGAATGTTCACGCCAAGTTTCATCACGATTGGACACTTTCTTGATCGATTCGAACCAAGGGTCGAATCGATCCCAAAGTGGGCCAGGATCTCCAGAATTCGGCCGTATGGGCCCCCTCACGTGCCAGAAGTGGTCTACCAGATTTTTAGGAGAAATATCAGCCTCCTACAGCTATAAATAGAGCCCCAGGTCATTCAGAAAAGGGGGGTGAGAATTCTGAAGTGCCAAGACTCTACCGGATTCAATTCTATACCTTATCATCGCTGCTGCATTCAAGTTTGAGAGCTATAATCCATTGTAACTTGCTGTAACCAACTATAATCATCAAGAGAACATCAATAAAAAGAAAAACCTTTGAAGTGGACATAGGCCGGAGACTGCTGAACCACTATAAATCGTGTGTCCTTGTTCATTATTTCTGAATTGCTACTCACTGCTTGCTTAAATCTGTGATTTGTGTTTGAATATTGCTGATTTATATTCCTACACTGGTGCTTTCACAATACTTGAGGTTTGTGACCAATTTTGGCGCAAACATGCCATGTCTATTTTGTTTGATTAATTTTATCCATCGTTCGCCATTGTTTTTATCCTTGGATTGTATCCAAGTCCATTTACTACCAATAAGTTCTAAAATATTTTTTGTCATTATGAAGCCAATGTTTCTTAAAACAATAATTATTTCTCAGTGCATTAAAACTGGTATTCATAAACTTTTATGAACTACGTAGATATATGTATGAAATTGTTTTAGTTTACGATACTTATGTTCCTAATATAAATTGATCAATTGATACCGGTCGGTGTCAATCTCCTTTGGGGTGCTCCACATAAGATTCCTTACAAGAAATTATTACATGCAGCCTCTCGACTCATACAACCTATCAACTCCTTGATCTAGGATATATAGGGTTTTCTTATAAACTTTTATCTTGTATGATCTCGTAAACTATGACTTAAATGAAATTAATTTTGGCCTTATGTACTTACTCTTAACTACATGACCTTATAAAAATAAGTTAATTCAACTTCACTCATTATTAATAGTACTTTGTCCAACAAATTCCAATTATTCCTTATTGATACATCATTATGTATCAAAGGGAGGAGTGACTTTGAAATTGAAGAATCTTATTTGTTTTTATACTACCATTTTATTTCAATGAATTTATCATAAATACAACACTTGTGTATCAAATACACATGTTCATTTTATGTTAATTCATCTTTCATTAAGCGAAGTGGCAAAATTATTTTTGGTAATGTCAAACCTTCGACTGCATACATCTTTATATGTCAAACTAAAGAGTTCACCAACTCTTATGTCGATCCTCCTAAACGGGGGCTTTGTCCTTAATTCCAAAATAATTGTAAAAATAGATTATGGTTAGTTCTCTGTCATGTAGCTAATGCAAAAAATACTGTTATTCTATTATATTTAATTCATAATGAATATTCATAATATTCATAACAAAATAAAACTATATATATTCACTTTCAGTCAATACTGAAATTAATTATTATTTCATAAATAATATTTATTATATTTATGAATTTTTTTCATATCTTGATGCAACCATTGATAAGTATAATACGGTATGCTCCTGCTATTTCTATCATTAATATAACTGTGTATGAAATACGAAGTTCCATTCAACTTCCTAATAAAGGCTATTTATTTCTTTTACTGTAATTAGTTTACAGTCGAGAGTTTTTATTCAAATACCTTAAACTTGTAGAAATGACTTTTATAGAAAACAATTTTCTATATGAAAAGCACTACAAGAATAAAAACAATTACATTTGTTATTCCATATTAAGTATATACTAGCATTTTGTACAGTTCCCGTTTTAGATATTACTTTATAAAGCATAATTGAATATTCACTCTCTTCATCTCAACCGTGTTTTTGTTACATCCACTCTTGTACAGTAGCTTTCCTTTTCTGAATGGTCGAACCGTTCAAAGGGAAATCCGTACTGCAATCAATCATATTGAATATTTGATTTCACATTATGCTTTATTTGTTTATTTCTAATGAAATAATTTAGTTGAAATTTCACACATTGCAAACTATAACTATTCATCATAGAACATTTATATGTGATTGAATATAGATCAAATATTTATATTCTTGTATTTCTTAAGGATTCAAAACTCATTTGAAATCACGAAATACATACTATATGTGTGTATTTATTCCTTAAATCTAATGTAACGACTCAGCATTTCAAACACTTTATATTTAAATATCCAAATTATTTAAATATTTGTACCTTGAATTTAATGCGAACAAATATGAGGTTATAACCTTTATTAGTCCCTTTATAATGAATAATGGTAGGAAATTCATTTTTGGATTTATTTTAACAAAAATATATACTTTGTAGAAATACTAAAAATGTGACCAGAAAATGTTTTGTTAAAAATCATATTTTGGAACTTGTATAGCAACATATGAACACACTATTAAGTATTAAATCACCTTAGTTCATATGCAAATTAATTAAGTTGGAAGGGTTTAATTAAGAGGACAAAAGGACCCATAAATCAAGGAGTGATTTGAGGATGGTAAGTTGTGTAAGAGGTATGGTTCATGTTCTAAGGCATGGAAGGGAAAAGGAAGACTTTCTTTGGCTTGGGGGAACCTTTGGTCATTTGCCATTAATCCCTAAGGCTATGAATAAGCATCTATGGCTCTCTTCATTTCTCACTAATTGACAAACTCAAAAATCAATGTCTTCATCTTATTCTTCGTCCTCTCTAACTTTCTATAAATCTATGCAAATCAACTCCTTTCTCATCCAAACTTCTTTTATATCCTTAATACAATATTACAATACCTCTTAACAAGTTAAAGATGGAGGAAAAGGAGAAAAAGAACCCCTCCCCCATGTCATAGCCGTGAGCAATATGGTAGGGAGGATGGCTTGGCCTTGAGCAAAGGTAGGGGGTGGAGGTCATAGACGTGTGCAAATGAAGGAAGGAGAAGACCTTGGTCATAATCTAAAAGGAAATAGAGGTAATGGTAGGAGGTTGTGATGCTTGCTTGAATGTTGGTGGGAAGATGGTAGTGTTTGGTTTGAATAAATGCGAGTTATCTTGACTAGAATAAAAAATAATAACTTGTTAATTTGCCTGTTAAAAACTTGTTAATTTGCTTGTTAAAAAACCTGTCAATTTGCTTGCTATTATTAATAATAATAGACCCTATCTAAGTAAAGTTATAAACCCTTATTTCATGCTTTGAATACCAAATTAATTGTGTGGTTGTTGTGCCTTGGAAGGCCTTGATTTATATGTGGTTGAATAATGTTGAATATGGAATTGTCCGTATAGCGATAGTCGCTACAAACGCACTTTGAATCTCTTAGCTTTAACTTATGTAATTTGGTGATTTATGAACTTATATTTGTACAACTTGTATTAGTTGTTCTACATATTATTATTAGTGTTTTGGAAAGTGAGGAATTAGTTTGGAAAGTTGTTAAATTAATTTAATAAAGCTAAGAAAGTATGAAGTAAAAATAGTCGCTATATCGACACTTTTAAATTCCTTGTTTTTGGGAAATAACGTTTATTTTTGTAGAGTTTTCATTAAAGAGTTCTAATATATTTTAACAAGTAAATAATATATTATTCTTATTGTAAAATTTTTGAAGCTTAAACCATATGATATCTAGTTGAACAAAGTGATAAAATTTATAGCGAAATAGCCGCTATACGAACACTTCTGAAAAATACCTTATTTCTAGAAATTTCTATAAAATAATTAAAAGTCATTCTTTGGGAATTTTCTTCATGGTTTTTAATTACCCAAAGTATACTAAACTATTTAAGAACATTAGATCAAAATTCATTTGTTAAAGCATCGAAAACTAGGCGCAAAGTCATAGCAAAACAAGGTAAAAACATACAACAGAACTTTAGACAACATTTTTGGAAATGCTATCTTTGCTGTTTGAAACTATAAATTGAGTAAAAATGATATTTAAATTAAGTATTTTTCTCTAATCTTTTCAGGGTTGTTTTCTAACTTATGTTAGAGTATTTTAAAATTGTTTTCATATTTAAATATATTTTAAGTAATTCTTAAAAGCAAGTGGCTTTTAAAATAAAACATGTTTATTTAGATTTATTTATTTATTTTCAAATTGGTTATTTTTACATAATATTATATACAAGTAATTATAATATATTTTTAAGTAATTTAAAATTGTTTTAACATATTAATAATTATTTTAAAGGTATTCCTATATATATTAATTTTGAAAAAGGTAACTAACTTTGCTTAAGGCTAAAAGCCGATGAAGTAAGCTTATCTATTTGTGAGAGTTAAAATTGATGTCGAGTTGGGATGAAGCAATAGAGCTCTAACCTATCGGCTTCCCTCTTGAAGGAGGAATAGTTGAGTCGGGAACGTCAAAAATGGGAAAATCATGTAGTTATTACTTGTTTATAGGAATCATTAATATTATACCTAACACCGAAAGCCGATGAGTATACTTATCTGTTTGTGAGATTCAAGAATGAAGCGTCTAGTCAAGGCTTTGATGCAAGTAGTGCTCCAAATTACCTGGCTTCACTCTTGGACAAGGAATATTTATGTTAAAATGTCGAATACAAGTTAAGTATACGAAAATTGATTTGTATAAGCAATTATTTTACTAGATAATCTATTGGTCGACTATTGAACTTAAACAAGTATTATCTTAGATCTTTAAAGGATGATTTTAAAGGTGATATAAGTATGAATGGTTTTGGGTTTATTGTGATAATTTTTTAATAACATTCGTCTTTAACCTTTTTTTATTATACTTATGAGTGTAAATAGGTCTTAATAAGATTGTTTTAAAGATAAGTATAAGTGAAATGGTTTAGGTTTGTAGTAAATAACTTTTTAGTAACATTTGTTTTTAACCTCTGTAACATCCCGCCTTTTCGCACACTTTAAAACCGATACACGTGCCAATTCAAAGCATATGCAAGGGCGGATTGTTATGGGGTAAATAAGAAAAACAGAGAAGAAATAAAACAAAATAGAATCTAACAGCGGAAGGATAAAATATAATAATCAATATACAGTTCATGAAACTGTTTACAAAATATTTATAATGAATATCAGAGTTACACATACCAATACAATCAATGCAGCGGAAATTTTAGAGTGTGGTGCAATACTATAAATAATATAATACGGATTCTTCGTCTTCGTCCTCCAAAGCTAAAATCTTCGATCCTGAAACGCTCGGACTGACCCGAGCGAATTTGAAAAGACAAAAACACTCGAGTCAGAACTAAAAGATCTTATGTGAGTTAAATTAACAGAAATAAATATGAGTACAGTAACTCAAGAGATGCTCGGGATTTACATCTCCTAAGGATCCGTTAAACTATTTACTATGTAGTATATTGCGCTATTATAATAGTGTCTATTTATAAAATAAACATACTTTTTAATAGCATTAAGGAGTGACCCAATATTCCCCTTAACACGTAATAGTCCCAGTAGTCCATCCAATATCATAGTCCCTCCTGATCGGGAAGCCACCAGAGGATACCACACGGGCTACGGGAGAAATCCAAACTCGTACAAGGCTCGGTATGGTAGGTGACACGGCACAACTAGGCAATGCCAGGGTAGATATACCAATTGCGGACCCAGGCTGATGGAAACGCGTAGCCGCAGTTACCGCCCACCTCGAACAAACTCCCCAAAATCAAAATAAAAGTGGCCACTGAATCGAACCAAAGTCATAGTATAATATCGAAGAGGAGTGTCCGATCAGAGGAATGACCTCATTGGCCTGGGAATAGCTCCTGTTTTAGCCACCTTATGCCAACTCACGGGAGTCGGGTCCACGTATTTACCTTACAGGAAACGCCACCACCAACCTACTTTATTCTGGAATCGCCACCGCGTACACGGTTAGTCAAAGTGGTTTTCGGTATCGATAGAGAGTATGTCAGATATCCGATCCCGGTCTCTTTGCCAACCCATCGTTATTATAACACCGCGGTCATTTAAAAATAGGTTATACTTTAAAAATCAGAATAAACATTCCATTTCATAACCATGAATACGATATCATATCAAAACCCAAAACCATATTTTATCACTTATCCCAAATATAATTCTTTTCCAAAATCAAAATGCTTTAACTTCATAACGTCTGAAAATCAAATATTTTCAAAGCATAGTATTTTGAAAATCATAATTTAAAACCATAACTTCTAAAACTTGAATGGTTTGGACATTCAATGGTATATGAATTAAATGGTTTAACTTAAATGTTACTTTGTAAAGAAATAGTTCTCATGGCTTTAATAATACATTTCTTTATTAAAGTCTAAACCAAAATTTATATTATCTCTCTCAAGTTCCAAAACCACTTCAATTTATTTATATATACGTATATCCATTTTGAGTATCAATATTTCAAACTAAAGTTGGATTTTATTCTTTCAACAAATCAATTGTTCTATTAATTAGTCTTGAATATTCATATAAAATCCATAAATAATAAGACTTCAATTTCTAGTAATAAAATATATATATTTTTTCCCAATTCAAATTATACTATAATATTCATTTCAATTTATTTTGGGAAAAATCCAATTATAAATATCATATCTTAAAATTTCCAAACTTAACATTTAAACATATGATATAAATTATTAAACTCCATTTTCTTAATTTTCTTCCATTTTTAATAAAGATTTTTATACACCTTTTAATTTCAAAATTTCAACTTCATATGTATATATATATGGAAGAAAAATATTTATACAATATAAAATTCAAGATTATTATAAACCGTATTCCATCCAAACCATAGAAATCACATTAAAATAGTTATATATAGACCGCGGTGCCTGTATATAATTTTCTATCCTATGGTCAAGTGATACGGATATTTATCATTTCAATCCGCAATTTAAAAGATATAAAATTTTGCGGTTGTATATCATTTCAAACCACAATCCCGAATGAAAGGAAATATGCATGATAATTTGCAATTTTATGAAATACAATAAAACATCCATCAACATCACCCATCATCCAATCGCAATCATCAAGCAATCAATCAATAACAATTTATATTTGATAATATATAACAGGCAATAACTGGCAATTTTATTCAGATTAAATTTAACAACTATTAATCTAACAGTTTATATTCAGTAGTAATCTATATAACTGTCAACTATCAGTTTATAGGCAAACAAATAAATTCTAACTATCAATTAATACGCAATAAATAAATTAAATTAACAGTTAAATTTAATAAATGCAATTCAACAAATATGAGTGAAATAAACATGCCAAATACTCATAAATAAATTTCTATTCATTTCTAAAATTAATTTAACAAACATAAAAGCTTCTAGTAGTTGTGAGTGGGTTAAAACACTCACCTTTTGAATTTAAATCGAATTTAAATTCGATTTAAACCCAAAAATTTGACGGTCTCCAAATTTGTCCAAACCAGCGTCATCAAGTCCGGAATTTAATTACGATCCTAACAAAAGAAATTTCGTGTGAAACGGAGATCGTATGCGAGAGTTATGTCGAAAAATGGTGATTGAATTCAAAATTAAAAATAAACAAAATAACCAAACAAACCTAATTTTACTATGCCACGTGAGACAACAGGCCACGCACGCGAAGATCCTACAGCCAAACCCTAACCACGTCGTTCTGAAAAAAACACAGCCGCCATCCTCTGATCAAAAACGCCACATCCAAGATGGCTTCCACCACGATCGGCATGTGCCACCACGTCGGCCTCGTCACGCCGCCCCCTCCACCAACGACCGGTCCTCCCCGGCGCCTCCACGCAACCCCAGGCCGAGAGTGAAATCGGCCCCCTTCTCTTCGATTTCTGGCGAATCTAGACCATCTTGAGCCAAGCGATTACATCCCGCAGACCTGCTCGACGAGCTCTTCACAACGGCACCAACCGATCGTCGATTGGTCGATGATCCGCCGTTGGATCATCGGTAATCCATTTGAACGGCTGGAACTGATTTGAAATTTCTTGACAAACGATGGTTCAAAATGAAAAACGAACCACACCAGGAGATTACGCATATCGAAAACATCAACATATATTTTTTTTCAGAATTTTTAGAGTAGTTTGAAATTTCATTTTGTTTTTGAATTGGTTGGATCTAGGGTTTGCACCCATTGAAGAAGAAGAGGAGCTTGAAGAAAATACGCGCAGATAAATGTAATTAGGCGGAGGCTAGGGCTGAATAGCTAGGTTTATATAGAGGGTTAGAGGTAGCGTAGATAGACCGTAGAATGAACGTGCGGAACAAACTATGGCCCAAAAAGCCCGCTACGCCTCCGGAACCGAATTTCGTAAATCTATATATCCAAATAGGTAATTTAAAATATTCTGAACGCGATGGAAAAAGTTTCACGTCCAAATTTGATCGTATGAAGAAGTTATGCTGAAAACAAAATTTCCAAATTGATTTCAAATTGATTTTATTAAAATTGATTTCAAGGCGTTTCATGCCCGTACGATCAAACGACAAGTCCGATCGATACGAAACTTGAAACCCTATAATAATTCACCGATATGGATCCAATGAAACTGGTTTCATCAAAATCCGAGTCCGTGACAAAAAGGCTATTTTTATACTAATTAATAAATTAGAATTTAGTCAATTAAATCCAATCCCCATTTCTCTTTGATAATTGATGATTCTTATTATTATAAATTTTTCAATCACCTATACTAATTTAAACAAAATTTAATTTGTCGAATTAAAATTTAGAAATCCTCAAATTTCATTAATTTCACCAAAATATAAATTAAATTTCCAAAATTTAATTAAATTTACTTCCCTTTTTTTTATTGTCAAATAGATGGATTTATCGTTGGATTCATATTCCAATATATAATTATCTCCAATTCCATATGAACTTATATTTACATATTTTCTAAATATTATAGTTCAAATATTACTTCATTTAACGTTACGTATTTATTATTTATTACTTGCTGCAGTTGATTATCCATTATACTTAATATACTAAATAGATGATAAATTTTGAATACTTGTTATCCTTAACGTTTTATTTCCACTTACAAAATAAATGAAATTATTACATAAACTCCCTTAATTAAGTCAACCATTATCTTATATAACTTAACTGGTAATATATATATCCGATTGCCCTAATTGGTTTATAGTTATCAGCTAAATACATACTAACTTGTAAATAAATTCGTTAAATTGCAAATGGATCTGATCAAATTTAATAGATGGGTAAGCAAATAATAAATTTTCCTTTTTGTCAAATTCAAATCCATTCCTACTTAATTATCAAATACAATTTATTACTAAACATTGATTTTTATGCAGTTACCCTTTATTGCGTAGTATTACATCAATTCCTATAATCTTGGATTCATTCCCAATTTACCAAATTCAATTAATTATACTTTACAAATATGTTTCCAATATATAGGTATTGCCCAAATTAAATTTATTAGCTAACTCATATTAATAAACAAATGACTTATATGAATGATTAAAATTTTCAATTATCTCACTTTACTCCTAAACTTCTGTTATTGTAAACCTTAAATAATTTCATCAAAATTTAAATAAAATCCCAAACTAAATCACCCATTGCAACATGCCACTGAAATAGGAATTTTATACTAATTGTTATCATACCCATAATTACACGCTTATCACTTAGTCCCACATTTGCATAAATTTATTAAATCGGAATGTTTATTAAGGTTTATGCATTTCCAACTTGTACTGATTTTACACAATCGTCATTTACCTTACATTTCATTTCTATTCAATATATATTCATTTTATCCCATTCATTTGGGTACTGCATTGAAATATATTTATTAACTAATACTAACGTTATTATCATTAATTATAATTGGATTTCCAATTTTTATTCAATACCTTGAACAATAACTTACATATTAATCAAATCCTTCTTCTACTTAATTCAAATTGGATTATATTCCAATTCCTATAACTAGGTCTTAAGTCACCATTTACATAATTAAATTTAGCGTTTATTTCAATCTTCGTTTATAATTTAAAGTTTCTACTAAATTAAATTACAAAACTTATGAACTTTAACAAATTTAATCCACCGAATAAATTTTTCTAATGTTTATATATTTGCAATTCAATTCAGTTATTATTTCATTAATACCATTTTAATCAACTAATTATGACTTATAACCACAAACACAAATTTTCGTTATTTCAATCTATGTCATATAAACATTTTAAATTATTTACCTTTAATTACAGTTACTAGCTAACCCCTACATTTACTCCATTAAAAATCCTAAGACTTCTATTTCAATTTAAATTAGATTAGAAAACATATCAAATTAACTCATTTAATATCATTGAATTTAATGGGTCGTTACACTCTCCCCCACTCAAAACTTTTCGTCCCCGAAAAGGAAAAAGAAGGGAGAAGGAAGAATTAAAACAGTACATCTATTTCAAATATTAACTTATAATCAATAATTTACTAAAAAAATTTCCTTAAACGGAATATACTCGTTTTATAATCATTATATCCTTTTATACTTAAATAATTAAAGTTTGGAAATCATTTTCAACAAAATTCTAAGTTCAAAATTTACGGAAAATTTTGGCAGAGTCTCCTTTGTACGGAGAGACTCTGGAGAAAATATAATATCCAAATATACAAATATATTACATATATTATCAAAATATTATATCCCAACACGGGAAACTATATAAAATGGCGCTATAAAACGAAATCCGAAAACGTACCTATTTGTCGGGCAATTAAAGCTTATTATTATGGAACCAAAAGCAGTAGCAGTTGCTTCCATAACCTGCATTTCACTTATATAATCTAAAAAGGTTAAATATTTATATTAAAGTGGAATATTTAAGTGGATTCAATCATTAATCAATCAATCAGTACAACAACCATCAACCTTACAAACAGCATACATACACAAACAAAGCAACCATTTAATCCATCAAACAAATAGTTGTTTGGGTTCAAAACTTGAAATTTGTATGAAATGAAACAACTATCAAGTGCATCCTTTACTCAACAGTCTTAGATGGAACAAAGATAGATACTTATTCATTTAACCACTTCAAATTTCTTACCCAACAACATAAATCAAACAACACAATTCAAACCAACACCCAAATTTATTTATTATACATTTATCTCATGCTTCAATGGTTTGATTTTCTTTCTTTCATTTATGGAGTGATTTCTTTATTTCTTACAAATTTTCATTTTCCATTTATCACAAAATTCATTATATTTGTATTCCAATTTATTGACTAAAGTATATATCATCTATTTATACTACTTACCTTTACTTATATAGTAAAATTTCCAATTTATCTTAAGCTTATACAATTAATTCTCATTAACAATAGCAAATTAATAGAATACCTTTATTACCTCAAGCTTCACTTGTAAGATTTCTCCTTTCATTTTCTTAATAACATTGCAACTTTTATTATATGGTAAGTTATGTATGTTTTAAGAATGTAAGTGAAAATTTACAAGTTTCTTCTCCATTCTTTTAATTAATATATATTTGTTTTATAACCTACAATTTCAACTTACCTTTAATCTCATTTATTTATTTAATGTGGAAGTTTCCATTATATTTAATAGTAGTAACAGTTTAATTACCCACTTTCTATAATATTTAATTACAGTAACCCTTTTTAATTACACTTAAATTATTAACCCTTCAACCTTCATTCTTAAAAATAAGGAATTTTATTAATTAATTACTTAGGGTTTACAGTCATTTATATATTACTTACTTTCTATTATATTAGAATAGGGGGAATTAAAGCATACTTAAGTTAATAACCCTACAATCAAACTTTATAAATTAAGGAATTTCATTTTTACTTTCTTAAGGTTAAAATCACCTTTTAATAATACAACCTTTAATTTTAGTAAAATTCCAATCATCACTTAAGTTAATACCATTAAATGCTTATTTATAACAGTAATTTATTGAATACTTCATTATTTCCAAAAATTCTACTTGCATAATATTCTATTCCACTCTTAATTTACATTTCAACATTTTATACTTGGTAAGTTATTTATGTTAAAGAAAAAGCAAAAGAACTTATGCAAGTTTAATCTTAACTCTTTTAATTCATTGATTACTTCTTTTATTTCACTAACCTAAATTTTTACAATTAATAAATGGAAATTCAAGAATTAATACCGGGTCAAATTCCAAAATTTCTTTAAAATAATAGATAATTAATTTCTTACAACTTTTATATCTCTAATTACCTTTAAACAATTAAAATTTTAATTAATTTCAAAACAAATCTGCAGTAGAATTTACCACAGTGGCCTTTCCCCTTCGAGACTCGAAAATGAAAGTCGATGATGCAGCCGTCATCACCGAAATTATTTTCCAGCGACAGAGAGGAAAGTACAAAATTTATTTTCTCCAAAATCTTCTTTAAAACAATTCTTCCGAATTATACTAAATATTTATATAAGAAAATACTTATAAACCAAATCATTATATTTCATAAATCCTTTGAAAGCAAAATTTTAAAATCCCGGACTTAAGTTCTAAAATCTCCAATTTGATTTATTATAATTTCAACTTAGCTTTAATTGTTATAAATATTTTTATTTCCTAACACCCAATCTATAGCAACCAAATATATATATATATATCTTTATAAAAATATTTTTATATATAGAAAATATAATAGGCAAAATTATTTCATTCACCTATATTAAAACAAATATTATGTCGGTCTGTCCTATTAAGTGTTTAGAAATCCCTATTGATGTCATAGCGTCCCATGCATCAACCAGAATTTATAAATACAAAGCGGAACAGATTAACACAATATTAAAATCTTTTTATAACACTAACAAATACGCTCTCTCATATATATACTCTCAGCGACTCCCATAGGGTATTACTACCCTATTAACAAAGAGTCAAACCCCACAAAGCCAAGGTTTATCGCTAAACCAAAGCTCTGATACCAACTGTAACATCCCGCCTTTTTGCACACTTTAAAACCGACACACGTGCCAATTCAAAGCATACGCAAGGGCGGATTGTTATTGGGTAAATAAGAAAAACAGAGAAGAAATAAAACAAAATAGAATCTCACAGCGGAAGGATAAAATATAATAATCAATATACAGTTCATGAAACTGTTTACAAAATATTTATAATGAATATCAGAGTTACACATACCAATACAATCAATGCAGCGGAAATTTTAGAGTGTGGTGCAATACTATAAATAATATAATACGGATTCTTCGTCTTCGTCCTCCAAAGCTAAAATCTTCGATCCTGAAACGCTCAGACTGACCCGAGCGAATTTGAAAAGACAAAAACACTCGAGTCAGAACTAAAAGATCTTATGTGAGTTAAATTAACAGAAATAAATATGAGTACAGTAACTCAAGAGATGCTCGGAATTTACATCTCCTAAGGATCCGTTAAACTATTTACTATGTAGTATATTGCGCTATTATAATAGTGTCTATTTATAAAATAAACATACTTTTTAATAGCATTAAGGAGTGACCCAATATTCCCCTTAACACGTAATAGTCCCAGTAGTCCATCCAATATCATAGTCCCTCCTGATCGGGAAGCCACCAGAGGATACCACACGGGCTACGGGGGAAATCCAAACTCGTACAAGGCTCGGTATGGTAGGTGACACGGCACAACTAGGCAATGCCAGGGTAGATATACCAATTGCGGACCCAGGCTGATGGAAACGCGTAGCCGCAGTTACCGCCCACCTCGAACAAACTCCCCAAAATCAAAATAAAAGTGGCCACTGAATCAAACCAAAGTCATAGTATAATATCGAAGAGGAGTGTCCGATCAGAGGAATGACCTCATTGGCCTGGGAATAGCTCCTGTTTTAGCCACCTTATGCCAACTCACGGGAGTCGGGTCCACGTATTTACCTTACAGGAAACGCCACCACCAACCTACTTCATTCTGGAATCTCCACCGCGTACACGGTTAGTCAAAGTGGTTTTCGGTATCGACAGAGAGTATGTCAGATATGCGATCCCGGTCTCTTTGCCAACCCATCGTTATTATAACACCGCGGTCATTTAAAAATAGGTTATACTTTAAAAATCAGAATAAACATTCCATTTCATAACCATGAATACGATATCATTTCAAAACCCAAAACCATATTTTATCACTTATCCCAAATATAATTCTTTTCCAAAATCAAAATGCTTTAACTTCATAACGTCTGAAAATCAAATATTTTCAAAGCATAGTATTTTGAAAATCATAATTTAAAACCATAACTTCTAAAACTTGAATGGTTTGGACATTCAACGGTATATGAATTAAATGGTTTAACTTAAATGTTACTTTGTAAAGAAAATAGTTCTCATGGCTTTACAAATACATTTCTTTATTAAAGTCTAAACGAAAATTTATATTATCTCTCTCAAGTTCCAAAACCACTTCAATTTATTTATATATACGTATATCCATTTTGAGTATCAATATTTCAAACTAAAGTTGGATTTTATTCTTTCAACAAATCAATTGTTCTATTAATTAGTCTTGAATATTCATATAAAATCCATAAATAATAAGACTTCAATTTCTAGTAATAATATATATATATTTTTTCCCAATTCAAATTATACTAGAATATTCATTTCAATTTATTTTGGGAAAAATCCAATTACAAATATCATATCTTAAAATTTCCAAACTTAACATTTAAACATATGATATAAATTATTAAACTCCATTTTCTTAATTTTCTTTCATTTTTAATAAAGATTTTTATACACCTTTTAATTTCAAAATTTCAACTTCATATGTATATATATATGGAAGAAAAATATTTATACAATATAAAATTCAAGATTATTATAAACCGTATTCCATCCAAACCATAGAAATCACATTAAAATAGTTATATATAGACCGCGGTGCCTGTATATAATTTTCTATCCTATGGTCAAGTGATACGGATATTTATCATTTCAATCCGCAATTTAAAAGATATAAAATTTTGCGGTTGTATATCATTTCAAACCACAATCCCGAATGAAAGGAAATATGCATGATAATTTGCAATTTTATGAAATACAATAAAACATCCATCAACATCACCCATCATCCAATCGCAATCATCAAGCAATCAATCAATAACAATTTATATTTGATAATATATAACAGGTAATAACTGGCAATTTTATTCAGATTAAATTTAACAACTATTAATCTAACAGTTTATATTCAGTAATAATCTATATAACTGTCAACTATCAGTTTATAGGCAAACAAATAAATTCTAACTATCAATTAATACGCAATAAATAAATTAAATTAACAGTTAAATTTAATAAATGCAATTCAACAAATATGAGTGAAATAAACATGCCAAATACTCATAAATAAATTTCTATTCATTTCTAAAATTAATTTAACAAACATAAAAGCTTCTAGTAGTTGTGAGTGGGTTAAAACACTCACCTTTTGAATTTAAATCGAATTTAAATTCGATTTAAACCCAAAAATTTGACGGTCTCCAAATTTGTCCAAACCAGCGTCATCAAGTCCGGAATTTAATTACGATCCTAACAAAAGAAATTTCGTGTGAAACGGAGATTGTATGCGAGAGTTATGTCGAAAAATGGTGATTGAATTCAAAATTAAAAATAAACAAAATAACCAAACAAACCTAATTTTACTATGCCACGTGAGATAACAGGCCACGCACGCGAAGATCCTACAGCCGAAACCCTAACCACGTCGTTCTGAAAAAAACACAGCCGCCATCCTCTGATCAAAAACGCCACATCCAAGATGGCTTCCACCACGATCGGCATGTGCCACCACGTCGGCCTCGTCACGCCGCCCCCTCCACCAACGACCGGTCCTCCCCGGCGCCTCCACGCAACCCCAGGCCGAGAGTGAAATCGGCCCCCTTCTCTTCGATTTCTGGCGAATCTAGACCATCTTGAGCCAAGCGATTACATCCCGCAGACCTGCTCGACGAGCTCTTCACAACGGCACCAATCGATCGTCGATTGGTCGA
Organism: Allium cepa; assembly: GCA_030765085.1. Lineage (NCBI taxonomy): Eukaryota > Viridiplantae > Streptophyta > Magnoliopsida > Asparagales > Amaryllidaceae > Allium > Allium cepa. The sequence goes on from CM060943.1 coordinate 861,039,304, forward strand.
CGATCCGCCGTTGGATCATCGGTAATCCATTTGAACGGCTGGAACTGATTTGAAATTTCTGGACAAACGATGGTTCAAAATGAAAAACGAACCACACCAGGAGATTACGCATATCGAAAACATCAACATATATTTTTTTCAGAATTTTTAGAGTAGTTTGAAATTTCATTTTGTTTTTGAATTGGTTGGATCTAGGGTTTGCACCCATTGAAGAAGAAGAGGAGCTTGAAGAAAATACGCGCAGATAAATGTAATTAGACGGAGGCTAGGGCTGAATAGCTGGGTTTATATAGAGGGTTAGAGGTAGCGTAGATAGACCGTAGAATGAACGTGCGGAACAAACTATGGCCCAAAAAGCCCGCTATGCCTCCGGAACCGAATTTCGTAAATCTATATATCCAAATAGGTAATTTAAAATATTCTGAACGCGATGGAAAAAGTTTCACGTCCAAATTTGATCGTATGAAGAAGTTATGCTGAAAACAAAATTTCCAAATTGATTTCAAATTGATTTTATTAAAATTGATTTCAAGGCGTTTCACGCCCGTACGATCAAACGACAAGTCCGATCGATACGAAACTTGAAACCCTATAATAGTTCACCGATACTGATCCGATGAAACTGGTTTCATCGAAATCCGAGTCCGTGACAAAAAAGGCTATTTTTATATTAATTAATAAATTAAAATTTAGTCAATTAAATCCAATCCCCATTTCTCTTTGATAATTGATGATTCTTATTATTATAAATTTTTCAATCACCTATACTAATTTAAACAAAATTTAATTTGTCGAATTAAAATTTAGAAATCCTCAAATTTCATTAATTTCACCAAAATATAAATTAAATTTCCAAAATTTAATTAAATTTACTTCCCTTTTTTTTATATTGTCAAATAGATGGATTTATCGTTGGATTCATATTCCAATATATAATTATCTCCAATTCCATATGAACTTATATTTACATATTTTCTAAATATTATAGTTCAAATATTACTTCATTTAACGTTACGTATTTATTATTTATTACTTGCTGCAGTTGATTATCCATTATACTTAATATACTATATAGATGATAAATTTTGAATACTTGTTATCCTTAACGTTTTATTTCCACTTACAAAATAAATGAAATTATTACATAAACTCCCTTAATTAAGTCAACCATTATCTTATATAACTTAACTGGTAATATATATATCCGATTGCCCTAATTGGTTTATAGTTATCAGCTAAATACATACTAACTTGTAAATAAATTCGTTTAATTGCAAATGGATTTGATCAAATTGAATAGATGGGTAAGCAAATAATAAATTTTCCTTTTTGTCAAATTCAAACCCATTCCTACTTAATTATCAAATACAATTTATTACTAAACATTGATTTTTATGCAGTTACCCTTTATTGCGTAGTATTACATCAATTCCTATAATCTTGGATTCATTCCCAATTTACCAAATTCAATTAATTATACTTTACAAATATGTTTCCAATATATAGGTATTGCCCAAATTAAATTTATTAGCTAACTCATATTAATAAACAAATGGCTTATATGAATGATTAAAATTTTCAATTATCTCACTTTACTCCTAAACTTCTGTTATTGTAAACCTTAAATAATTTCATCAAAATTTAAATAAAATCCCAAACTAAATCACCCATTGCAACATGCCACTGAAATAGGAATTTTATACTAATTGTTATCATACCCATAATTACACGCTTATCACTTAGTCCCACATTTGCATAAATTTATTAAATCGGAATGTTTATTAAGGTTTATGCATTTCCAACTTGTACTGATTTTACACAATCGTCATTTACCTTACATTTCATTTCTATTCAATATATATTCATTTTATCCCATTCATTTGGGTACTGCATTGAAATATATTTATTAACTAATACTAACGTTATTATCATTAATTATAATTGGATTTCCAATTTTTATTCAATACCTTGAACAATAACTTACATATTAATCAAATCCTTCTTCTACTTAATTCAAATTGGATTATATTCCAATTCCTATAACTAGGTCTTAAGTCACCATTTACATAATTAAATTTAGCGTTTATTTCAATCTTCGTTTATAATTTAAAGTTTCTACTAAATTAAATTACAAAACTTATGAACTTTAACAAATTTAATCCACCAAATAAATTTTTCTAATGTTTATATATTTGCAATTCAATTCAGTTATTATTTCATTAATACCATTTTAATCAACTAATTATGACTTATAACCACAAACACAAATTTTCGTTATTTCAATCTATGTCATATAAACATTTTAAATTATTTACCTTTAATTACAGTTACTAGCTAACCCCTACATTTACTCCATTAAAAATCCTAAGACTTCTATTTCAATTTAAATTAGATTAGAAAACATATCAAATTGACTCATTTAATATCATTGAATTTAATGGGTCGTTACACTCTCCCCCACTCAAAATTTTTCGTCCCCGAAAAGGAAAAAGAAGGGAGAAGGAAGAATTAAAACAGTACATCTATTTCAAATATTAACTTATAATCAATAATTTACTAAAAAAATTTCCTTAAACGGAATATACTCGTTTTATAATCATTATATCCTTTTATACTTAAATAATTAAAGTTTGGAAATCATTTTCAACAAAATTCTAAGTTCAAAATTTACGGAAAATTTTGGCAGAGTCTCCTTTGTACGGAGAGACTCTGGAGAAAATATAATATCCAAATATACAAATATATTACATATATTATCAAAATATTATATCCCAACACGGGAAACTATGTAAATGGCGCTATAAAACGAAATCCGAAAACGTACCTATTTGTCGGGCAATTAAAGCTTATTATTATGGAACCAAAAGCAGTAGCAGTTGCTTCCATAACCTGCATTTCACTTATATAATCTAAAAAGGTTAAATATTTATATTAAAGTGGAATATTTAAGTGGATTCAATCATTAATCAATCAATCAGTACAACAACCATCAACCTTACAAACAACATACATACACAAACAAAGCAACCATTTCATCCATCAAACAAATAGTTGTTTGGGTTCAAAACTTGAAATTTGTATGAAATGAAACTAACTATCAAGTGCATCCTTTACTCAACAGTCTTAGATGGAACAAAGATAGATACTTATTCATTTAACCACTTCAAATTTCTTACCCAACAACATAAATCAAACAACACAATTCAAACCAACACCCAAATTTATTTATTATACATTTATCTCATGCTTCAATGGTTTGATTTTCTTTCTTTCATTTATGGAGTGATTTCTTTATTTCTTACAAATTTTCATTTTCCATTTATCACAAAATTCATTATATTTGTATTCCAATTTATTGACTAAAGTATATATCATCTATTTATACTACTTACCTTTACTTATATAGTAAAATTTCCAATTTATCTTAAGCTGATACAATTAATTCTCATTAACAATAGCAAATTAATAGAATACCTTTGTTACCTCAAGCTTCACTTGTAAGATTTCTCCTTTCATTTTCTTAATAACATTGCAACTTTTATTATATGGTAAGTTATGTATGTTTTAAGAATGTAAGTGAAAATTTGCAAGTTTCTTCTCCATTCCTTTAATTAATATATATTTGTTTTATAACCTACAATTTCAACTTACCTTTAATCTCATTTATTTATTTAATGTGGAAGTTTCCATTATATTTAATAGTAGTAACAGTTTAATTACCCACTTTCTATAATATTTAATTACAGTAACCCTTTTTAATTACACTTAAATTATTAACCCTTTAACCTTCATTCTTAAAAATAAGGAATTTTATTAATTAATTACTTAGGGTTTACAGTCATTTATATATTACTTACTTTCTATTATATTAGAATAGGGGGAATTAAAGCATACTTAAGTTAATAACGCTACAATCAAACTTTATAAATTAAGGAATTTCATTTTTACTTTCTTAAGGTTAAAATCACCTTTTAATAATACAACCTTTAATTTTAGTAAAATTCCAATCATCACTTAAGTTAATACCATTAAATTCTTATTTATAACAGTAATTTATTGAATACTTCATTATTTCCAAAAATTCTACTTGCATAATATTCTCTTCCACTCTAAATTTACATTTCAACTTTTTATACTTGGTAAGTTATTTATGTTAAAGAAAAAGCAAAAGAACTTATGCAAGTTTAATCTTAACTCTTTTAATTCATTGATTACTTCTTTTAGTTCACTAACCTAAATTTTTACAACTAATAAATGGAAATTCAAGAATTAATACCGGGTCAAATTCCAAAATTTCTTTAAAATAATAGATAATTAATTTCTTACAACTTTTATATCTCTAATTACCTTTAAACAATTAAAATTTTAATTAATTTCAAAACAAATCTGCAGTAGAATTTACTACAGTGGCCTTTCCCCTTCGAGACTCGAAAATGAAAGTCGATGATGCGGCCGTCATCACCGAAATTATTTTCCAGCGACAGAGAGGAAAGTACAAAATTTATTTTCTCCAAAATCTTCTTTAAAACAATTCTTCCGAATTATACTAAATATTTATATAAGAAAATACTTATAAACCAAATCATTATATTTCATAAATCCTTTGAAAGCAAATTTTTAAAATCCCGGACTTAAGTTCTAAAATCTCCAATTTGATTTATTATAATTTCAACTTAGCTTCAATTGTTATAAATATTTTTATTTCCTAACACCCAATCTATAGCAAAAATATATATATATATATATATATATATCTTTATAAAAATATTTTTATATATAGAAAATATAATAGGCAAAATTATTTCATTCACCTATATTAAAACAAATATTATGTCGGTCTATCCTATTAAGTGTTTAGAAATCCCTATTGATGTCATAGCGTCCCATGCATCAACCAGAATTTATAAATACAAAGCGGAACAGATTAACACAATATTAAAAATCTTTTTATAACACTAACAAATACGCTCTCTCATATATATACTCTCAGCGACTCCCATAGGGTATTACTACCCTATTAACAAAGAGTCAAACCCCACAAAGCCAAGGTTTATCGCTAAACCAAAGCTCTGATACCAACTGTAACATCCCGCCTTTTCGCATACTTTAAAACCGACACACGTGCCAATTCAAAGCATACACAAGGACAGATTGTTATGGGGTAAATAAGAAAAACAGAGAAGAAATAAAACAAAATAGAATGTCACAGCGGAAGGATAAAATATAATAATCAATATACAGTTCATGAAACTGTTTACAAAATATTTATAATGAATATCAGAGTTACACATACCAATACAATCAATGCAGCGGAAATTTTAGAGTGTGGTGCAATACTATAAATAATATAATACGGATTCTTCGTCTTCGTCCTCCAAAGCTAAAATCTTCGATCCTGAAACGCTCGGACTGACCCGAGCGAATTTGAAAAGACAAAAACACTCGAGTCAGAACTAAAAGATCTTATGTGAATTAAATTAACAGAAATAAATATGAGTACAGTAACTCAAGAGATGCTCGGGATTTACATCTCCTAAGGATCCGTTAAACTATTTACTATGTAGTATATTGCGCTATTATAATAGTGTCTATTTATAAAATAAACATACTTTTTAATAGCATTAAGGAGTGACCCAATATTCCCCTTAACACGTAATAGTCCCAGTAGTCCATCCAATATCATAGTCCCTCCTGATCGGGAAGCTACCAGAGGATACCACACGGGCTACGGGAGAAATCCAAACTCGTACAAGGCTCGGTATGGTAGGTGACACGGCACAACTAGGCAATGCCAGGGTAGATATACCAATTGCGGACCCAGGCTGATGGAAACGCGTAGCCGCAGTTACCGCCCACCTCGAACAAACTCCCCAAAATCAAAATAAAAGTGGCCACTGAATCAAACCAAAGTCATAGTATAATATCGAAGAGGAGTGTCCGATCAGAGGAATGACCTCATTGGCCTGGGAATAGCTCCTGTTTTAGCCACCTTATGCCAACTCACGGGAGTCGGGTCCACGTATTTACCTTACAGGAAACGCCACCACCAACCTACTTCATTCTGGAATCTCCACCGCGTACATGGTTAGTCAAAGTGGTTTTCGGTATCGACAGAGAGTATGTCAGATATCCGATCCCGGTCTCTTTGCCAACCCATCGTTATTATAACACCGCGGTCATTTAAAAATAGGTTATACATTAAAAACCAGAATAAACATTCCATTTCATAACCATGAATACGATATCATTTCAAAACCCAAAACCATATTTTATCACTTATCCCAAATATAATTCTTTTCCAAAATCAAAATGCTTTAACTTCATAACGTCTGAAAATCAAATATTTTCAAAGCATAGTATTTTGAAAATCATAATTTAAAACCATAACTTCTAAAACTTGAATGGTTTGGACATTCAATGGTATATGAATTAAATGGTTTAACTTAAATGTTACTTTGTAAAGAAAATAGTTCTCATGGCTTTACAAATACATTTCTTTATTAAAGTCTAAACCAAAATTTATATTATCTCTCTCAAGTTCCAAAACCACTTCAATTTATTTATATATACGTATATCCATTTTGAGTATCAATATTTCAAACTAAAGTTGGATTTTATTCTTTCAACAAATCAATTGTTCTATTAATTCGTCTTGAATATTCATATAAAATCCATAAATAATAAGACTTCAATTTCTAGTAATAAAATATATATATTTTTTCCCAATTCAAATTATACTAGAATATTCATTTCAATTTATTTTGGGAAAAATCCAATTATAAATATCATATCTTAAAATTTCCAAACTTAACATTTAAACATATGATATAAATTATTAAACTCCATTTTCTTAATTTTCTTCCATTTTTAATAAAGATTTTTATACACCTTTTAATTTCAAAATTTCAACTTCATATGTATATATATATGGAAGAAAAATATTTATACAATATAAAATTCAAGATTATTATAAACCGTATTCCATCCAAACCATAGAAATCACATTAAAATAGTTATATATAGACCGCGGTGCCTGTATATAATTTTCTATCCTATGGTCAAGTGATACGGATATTTATCATTTCAATCCGCAATTTAAAAGATATAAAATTTTGCGGTTGTATATCATTTCAAACCACAATCCCGAATGAAAGGAAATATGCATGATAATTTGCAATTTTATGAAATACAATAAAACATCCATCAACATCACCCATCATCCAATCGCAATCATCAAGCAATCAATCAATAACAATTTATATTTGATAATATATAACAGGTAATAACTGGCAATTTTATTCAGATTAAATTTAACAACTATTAATCTAACAGTTTATATTCAGTAATAATCTATATAACTGTCAACTATCAGTTTATAGGCAAACAAATAAATTCTAACTATCAATTAATACGCAATAAATAAATTAAATTAACAGTTAAATTTAATAAATGCAATTCAACAAATATGAGTGAAATAAACATGCCAAATACTCATAAATAAATTTCTATTCATTTCTAAAATTAATTTAACAAACATAAAAGCTTCTAGTAGTTGTGAGTGGGTTAAAACACTCACCTTTTGAATTTAAATCGAATTTAAATTCGATTTAAACCCAAAAATTTGACGGTCTCCAAATTTGTCCAAACCGGCGTCATCAAGTCCGGAATTTAATTACGATCCTAACAAAAGAAATTTCGTGTGAAACGGAGATTGTATGCGAGAGTTATGTCGAAAAATGGTGATTGAATTCAAAATTAAAAATAAACAAAATAACCAAACAAACCTAATTTTACTATGCCACGTGAGATAACAGGCCACGCACGCGAAGATCCTACAGCCGAAACCCTAACCACGTCGTTCTGAAAAAAACACAGCCGCCATCCTCTGATCAAAAACGCCACATCCAAGATGGCTTCCACCACGATCGGCATGTGCCACCACGTCGGCCTCGTCACGCCGCCCCCTCCACCAACGACCGGTCCTCCCCGGCGCCTCCACGCAACCCCAGGCCGAGAGTGAAATCGGCCCCCTTCTCTTCGATTTCTGGCGAATCTAGACCATCTTGAGCCAAGCGATTACATCCCGCAGACCTGCTCGACGAGCTCTTCACAACGGCACCAATCGATCGTCGATTGGTCGACGATCCGCCGTTGGATCATCGGTAATCCATTTGAACGGCTGGAACTGATTTGAAATTTCTGGACAAACGATGGTTCAAAATGAAAAACGAACCACACCAGGAGATTACGCATATCGAAAACATCAACATATATTTTTTTCAGAATTTTTAGAGTAGTTTGAAATTTCATTTTGTTTTTGAATTGGTTGGATCTAGGGTTTGCACCCATTGAAGAAGAAGAGGAGCTTGAAGAAAATACGCGCAGATAAATGTAATTAGACGGAGGCTAGGGCTGAATAGCTGGGTTTATATAGAGGGTTAGAGGTAGCGTAGATAGACCGTAGAATGAACGTGCGGAACAAACTATGGCCCAAAAAGCCCGCTATGCCTCCAGAACCGAATTTCGTAAATCTATATATCCAAATAGGTAATTTAAAATATTCTGAACGCGATGGAAAAAGTTTCACGTCCAAATTTGATCGTATGAAGAAGTTATGCAGAAAACAAAATTTCCAAATTGATTTCAAATTGATTTTATTAAAATTGATTTCAAGGCGTTTCACGCCCGTACGATCAAACGACAAGTCCGATCGATACGAAACTTGAAACCCTATAATAATTCACCGATACGGATCCGATGAAACTGGTTTCATCGAAATCCGAGTCCGTGACAAAAAAGGCTATTTTTATATTAATTAGTAAATTAAAATTTAGTCAATTAAATCCAATCCCCATTTCTCTTTGATAATTGATGATTCTTATTATTATAAATTTTTCAATCACCTATACTAATTTAAACAAAATTTAATTTGTCGAATTAAAATTTAGAAATCCTCAAATTTCATTAATTTCACCAGAATATAAATTAAATTTCCAAAATTTAATTAAATTTACTTCCCTTTTTTTTTATTGTCAAATAGATGGATCTATCGTTGGATTCATATTCCAATATATAATTATCTCCAATTCCATATGAACTTATATTTACATATTTTCTAAATATTATAGTTCAAATATTACTTCATTTAACGTTACGTATTTATTATTTATTACTTGCTGCAGTTGATTATCCATTATACTTAATATACTAAATAGATGATAAATTTTGAATACTTGTTATCCTTAACGTTTTATTTCCACTTACAAAATAAATGAAATTATTACATAAACTCCCTTAATTAAGTCAACCATTATCTTATATAACTTAACTGGTAATATATATATCCGATTGCCCTAATTGGTTTATAGTTATCAGCTAAATACATACTAACTTGTAAATAAATTCGTTTAATTGCAAATGGATCTGATCAAATTGAATAGATGGGTAAGCAAATAATAAATTTTCCTTTTTGTCAAATTCAAACCCATTCCTACTTAATTATCAAATACAATTTATTACTAAACATTGATTTTTATGCAGTTACCCTTTATTGCGTAGTATTACATCAATTCCTATAATCTTGGATTCATTCCCAATTTACCAAATTCAATTAATTATACTTTACAAATATGTTTCCAATATATAGGTATTGCCCAAATTAAATTTATTAGCTAACTCATATTAATAAACAAATGACTTATATGAATGATTAAAATTTTCAATTATCTCACTTTACTCCTAAACTTCTGTTATTGTAAACCTTAAATAATTTCATCAAAATTTAAATAAAATCCCAAACTAAATCACCCATTGCAACATGCCACTGAAATAGGAATTTTATACTAATTATTATCATACCCATAATTACACGCTTATCACTTAGTCCCACATTTGCATAAATTTATTAAATCAGAATGTTTATTAAGGTTTATGCATTTCCAACTTGTATTGATTTTACACAATCGTCATTTACCTTACATTTCATTTCTATTCAATATATATTCATTTTATCCCATTCATTTGGGTACTGCATTGAAATATATTTATTAACTAATACTAACGTTATTATCATTAATTATAATTGGATTTCCAATTTTTATTCAATACCTTGAACAATAACTTACATATTAATCAAATCCTTCTTCTACTTAATTCAAATTGAATTATATTCCAATTCCTATAACTCGGTCTTAAGTCACCATTTACATAATTAAATTTTGCGTTTATTTCAATCTTCGTTTATAATTTAAAGTTTCTACTAAATTAAATTACAAAACTTATGAACTTTAACAAATTTAATCCACCAAATAAATTTTTCTAATGTTTATATATTTGCAATTCAATTCAGTTATTATTTCATTAATACCATTTTAATCAACTAATTATGACTTATAACCACAAACACAAATTTTCATTATTTCAATCTATGTCATATAAACATTTTAAATTATTTACCTTTAATTACAGTTACTAGCTAACCCCTACATTTACTCCATTAAAAATCCTAAGACTTCTATTTCAATTTAAATTAGATTAGAAAACATATCAAATTGACTCATTTAATATCATTGAATTTAACGGGTCGTTACAACCTCTTTTATTATACTTTAAGTAAGTAAATCTTGTTAATGGTTGTACTTATACTGTTGAGATAAGTATATAATTACTTTTTGAAGTATTGAAAAGAGTATAAATGTATAGTGAAACGGTAGAATACTAAGTATGTATCTTTTATAAAGAAGTATTAACTAATAAAGAAAGTTTTAATTAATAAAGAGGTATTAATTAATAAAGGAAGTTTTAATTAATAAAGAAGTATTAATTAATAAGGGAAGTTTTCATTAATAAAGTAGTATTAATTAATAAAGGAAGTCTTGAAAGAAGTTTTATTAGATAAAAAGGAGTTTTACTAAATAAAGAATTATTAATTAATAAATGAAGTTTTTAAAGAAGTATTACTTAATAAAGAATTTTTTAATTAATGAAGGGTATAATTAATCAGAAATGGATTACAATTCTTACAGGTGACTTGATCGTGCTTTATATGAGTTAATAGTGCCTGTATTTTTACTTGCTTATGGGATAGTATACGGGACTTAGTTTCGTTATGCGATCATTTTCATTGTTGTTGAATATAGCCAAATTAACTTGAGAAATTCATCGATTTAGTCATGAAGAGACCAGGATCGGTAAGTGATCTACTTACCGAAAACCACTTTAAGACTATGATACGTATTCTATTTGTTAGAAGCGGATCTGTTCGAGATTTCGAAATTCATTTAGGGATTGGTGATATGCTCAAGTGATGATGACTCATGTGAAGATATCGTACGAAACCTCGACATCGAAAAATGACTAAAGCAAGAGTAGGCTACACAATCTGGGGTTTAGCTTTCCCAAGAGGTACATCAACTCTATTATGTAGAGTGCGCTTATAGATGTTGCCTCTGAGGAGTTGTTGATGCTTGGTTCATATTGTTCACGAAAGTGTTCGGATTTTGGGCCAGTTGTGTTTTCCTCATGGTATATTTTATCTAGAGATATACAACGCTCGAAAGGAATTGTAACGACCCTGCTTTTTGGACAGTTTAAACCGACGATCAAATACTCATGTCGATTCCAAACCATTCAAAACGGCTAACGACCCGCCTTTTTGGACAGTTTAAACCGACGATCAAATACACATGTCGATTCCAAACCGTTCAAAATGGCAGATAGTTATTGGGGTAAATAAGAAAAGAAAAGAAAGAGAAATAAAGGAAATGAAACAATACAGAATCTCGCAGCGGAACGATAAAATATAATAGTCAAATAAACAGTTCATGAAGCTGTTTACTATACTTTGACAATTATTTATACAACATTTATCAGAGTTATACATATACAACAGAACAATTTAAATAATGCAGCAGACAGCATGATGCACAGATAATAATAGTAATAGCATACCAAATCTTCGTCTTCATCCTCCAGAATAGATCTTCAAAAATCTGAAAAACTCAGGACTGACCCGAGCGTAATGAAAAGACAAAACACTCGAGTCAGGACTAAATACCCTTATGAACGTTAAATCAATCGTAAATAAATATGAGTGCAACGGCGTCGGAGATGTTTACGGGGTTTGACATCTCCTATCCAGTGTCAACGTGCGTGCAATAACTTAAGAGATGTTACGGGATTTTCCATCTCTCAAGGATCCGTTAAACTATCTACTATGCAGTAATATACGCTAAGTAGATAATGCCTATCAGTAATATAAAGTATCAAAATAGCGTTAAGGCGTTACCATAATCCCCCTTAACACATTTTATATTCCCAAAAGCATATACAAGACCGTAGTTTCCCCAAAACCGGAAGTCACCAGAGGGCAATCCATATACTCAAGGTACAAATCAAAACGTAGTGGTCGCGAATAGGATAATCAGTATGACAAGGTACATGAGGCGATACCAACTAGGATACTAGTAGTTGCGTGATCCGGACTGATGTTGGGCATAGCCAGCAGCTACCCCAACACCGCGAAACAACACTCCGAAATCAAGGGGTGCACCCAAATCGCATCACAAATGTAATAGATATGATATCGAAGAAGTGTGTCCGCTAGAGGTGGCGAACCTCAATGGCCCGGCGCGGCTCCTGTTTTAGTCATGTCAAGGGTCATCCAATAATCGTTCTCTTTCTTCAGTCAACGCGTTCACCAAACCATCCACTACATTCTGGATCATCACTCCGCGTATAATAGTTATTAAAGTGGTTTTCGGTATCGACAAAGAGTATGTCCATATCCGATCCCGGTCTCTTTAATAACTACGTATTATTACACCTTTGGCTCTCTTACATTTCAAATCGATTCATAATTGATATCAAAATATCATATTCGCTTCAAAAAAACAAGTCCATTTCAAATATCATCATATCTTTCAAATGTAAGATTTCGTTTCAAAATCATTTTCGCATCAATATCTCATTTCGGTTTCAAAATCATTTCGAATTCCAATTTAGGTTGCAACTTCATTTAATCCAATTCGTATTCAATTTCAAGATTTAAACATAAGCCTTTCACCTTATTAACCAGCTTAGAATTTTAGAAAATAGTTTAAGTAGTTTAAAAGTAGTTTTAAATAATTAAAATACTTTAAAATCTTAAAATGGATTTGAAATAGATAAATTTAGTTTAAAATAATTTTAAACTGGGTTAAGTAGACTTAAAATAGATTAAAATAGTTTAAGTATTCAAAATGGTTTATATAGCCGAGTAATTTGAAAAACAAAATAAAACAGCTTCAAAATCAATCCATTGCAATTATAACTTCCCAATTCGAATCAATTCCAATTTCCATTCTACCGATTCCATTTCGATGTCAATTCAATCCACGTCAATTTTTACTTCGAATTTATTCAATTTTATATTCACTTTCAATTAATTCAATTTCAATTTATATCGATTTGGAGCTTGATTTTTCCAAATCAACTTATAATACTTAACAAAATTTTCCAATAATATTCAAGTTTAATCCAAATTCCAAATATGATTCAATTCCAAACTCGATTTCAAAATGTCATTTTTATATCACTTCTACTTGGTAATATTCAAGGCTCGAATTAAGGTTAAATCTTTAAACAAATCAAATTTCGAAATTCAATCAAATCCCAAATTTTAAATTTCAAAGTCTCGAATCATATTACTTAACAATTTCTTTTAACCAAGATTTATTTCAACATTCCAAAACTCAATTATCAATAAATTCGATTTTTATAAATTTATTTCTATTTATAACCTTTAAATCAAAACATTTAAATAAATTTCAAATCGACGATTTTTAAAATTATTAATTTAGCCAATTCGGTGTCCGTATATAATTTTCTATCCTATGGCCAGTAATTATTTTATTTCAATTAAATGTCAGGGATGAGCATATATTACTTAAATTAAATCACAGTATCAAATGTATGCATAACAGGACCTATATAAGCAAATAAACATCCAAACATTCAATTATCAACCAATAGCATCATCAAAATATATCATCCAATAAACAATACAATTCATGGCAGTTTCATAGTTATCAATGTCAGGAAATTAAATCGCCATTCAATTTTAATTTCAATTTAACTGTCAATTTAATTTTTCAACGGTTAATTCAAATAACAAGCTATATGACAATTAAATTTTTATCAAACAACGACAAATAAAATTCATATCACTTCATAATGTCAATTTAACTAGCATAAAGATATTTAGTACGGTGTGAGCGTTATAAAACACTCACCTTGATTTTACGATTTCAAATTAAATCGAACGACGTTCGATTTAACCCAAAATTTTCTCTAGCTCCAAACGATTCCAATCTAGTTCCATTGCGTAATGCTTGACAAAACGATTGCAACGCAATTCGTTTCGTCACCATCCAACCTCGTACCAAAAAGATATCACATTTTAAACTTTAACGAATTTTTATATAATTTAATTACAATTTTTATTTTACAATTTCAAACCTACTATCATCATAGCCGTGAGATCTAAGCCCAAGCAGATCAGGCCGTGCACGATATCTCTTCTCCCTGGCTTTCACGCGTTCGTGCCCAGTGAGTTCGAACCCAAAACGCGCCTAAAACCCTAATCACGCAACTCACTACGAGCCACTTCACATCGATCGAACACCGCCATTGCGTAGCCCATCACCAATACCATACTCGGCCTCAATATCTTCGAGCTCGGTTGTACCACAACCTGGAAATGCATGCACGAAGTCACGGCCATCGTGGCGAAATCCCTGATGAACCACTCAATGTTTTTCGATCACCACCGCACGAATTGAAGATCTCGCAATGCTCTTCAAAACTGTAGTTGGAAGTTTTAGCTAATTGTTGACGGATGTGGAGATTTTAAGGAGGAAAGATCGAAACTTTCTGGCCATTAACGTGATAACTGGCGGCTCCGAAGTAAAATTAGGGTTTGCCTTTGTAAAAAGAAAAAAGAAAATAATGAGGTGCTTATATAGAAATTCTAACGAACACTAATTATCCCGGAATTTCTGAACTCCGATTTACGCGCGGTGACCGGCGTTTCTAGGGTTTACCCCGCGTTCCGAACGCAATGGAACAGGTTCCGGAAGCTAATTCGATCGTCTGCGCGAGATACGTCAATAAACGATCGATTTAAAATTAAATCGATTAAACGATTTTCCAGGCGTTTTAGCTTGCACCGGACAAACGATAAATCCAATTGACACGAAATTTGAAATCTTACAATAATATCACATTACGGATCCTATGAAACTGGTTTCGTCGAAATCCGAGACCGTTTGAAAAATGACTATTTTAACTCGCCAAATTAATATTAAAAACAATTTCGACGCGTTTCGAGCTGCCACGGTCAAACGACAACTCCGATTGCAACGAAAATTGAAATCCGATAATAACTAACTATTACGGATCCAATGGAACTAGTTTCGTCCAATTCTGAGACTATTCGAAAATTGGCTATTTTTCAGTCGCTAATTAAATATTAAAATATTCAATTTTCACAAATAAATTTTAAGTTCAGTTTTAAAACTTCTATAACATCACTATAACTCCAATATGATAAAATAAAATTTTACAAATCATTTTTAATCATATTAAACCCGTTACTCAATTTATCTCATAAATTCCAATTTTAAAATCTTATTAACTCAATTAAAATTCAAATATAACTTACATTCACTTTGGAAACCAATTTGGATCATATTAAATTAAATTTCAAATATTCACTCTATTTTCATATATTAAATTTCAATATCAAATTATTCATATCAAATTCGAAATTTAATTATTCAAACATTCGTAATATTAAATTTAACAAGTTTGATTATTCTTAAATCACTATCTTTTGAGATATTCAAAACGAACTTATAAAAATTAAACTTTTGAAACGAATTAAAATTATAGAACAAGTATTTCCATTATACGGTTATTCAATTCCCATTATTAAATTATTCAGTAAATTCCAAATATTAAATTTAAACAATTTCGCTTATCCAATAATTCATTATCCTTTGGAATATTGAAATTGAACTTATAAGATTCAACCTTTAAAACCAATTCACAATTTAGAACACTATTTTCATTTTACAGTTATTCAATTATTCAATAAGTTTTAAATATTTAATTTAAACAATTTACCTGTTCAATATTCAATATTTGATTTTAAATAGATTTTACTTATCAATTAATTACTCTATTATACCCAATGAATTTCAACATTTATTATCCTATTCAACTATCGATTGCAAAGGAATTCACTAAGTCGCATTCATTTTCATTACTTGGATAATTATTGTTGCAATTCGTCCCAGTTATTAGTATTCTAAATGAATTACAAATTTTTTTCCAACACCAAATAATGGAATCTTATTAAATTAGCTATTTTAATTATCGAAAATTTACGGGTCGTTACACTCTCCCCCACTCAAAACTTTTCGTCCCCGAAAAGGAAAAGAAGGGAAAAGGAACTAAGTATAGAATTCAACATTAGCTATAATTTATTCAAAGTTATCAACTTATAAAACAATGAAATTCCATTCATAAATCGTTACTACACTTCCACTAACTTACTCCGAATGGCTTTCTAAACTTAAAAGTTAGTTATCAAAACAAGCTATATAAAAAAAAAAAAAAATTTAAAACTTGAAATTTTTTCTAACACCCGGATTTTACGGAAAATTTCGGCAGAGTCTCCTTTGCGCGGCTCGATCGGTACAACTACAAAACGCCTCTACGGGCCCCAAACCAAGAAAAGAAAATCCAAAAGCCAAGTGGCTCATCAAAAATCACCAAATCCAATGATAAAATAAACACGTACCTTATATTTTTTTTATTAGCGAGCATATACGAATAATATAGCGCGAAAGCGAGCTCTAAATGCGAAGCAAGCGAAATCCGCACCTACTAAACACTCAACAACCATGAGAAACATGCATATATGAAATAATATAAATATACACAATATAGCAACATAATAACTACATGTGCCAACATTGCAAATGCAACAACAACAAATGCAACCGTCAATCAACTATCATCCAACAAATTTAAAACCAATCAATATAAATTCACTTCTCATTAATATTTATTGACTTGGGTTTCAATTTTTAATCACAGTTGATTCATTAACGTTGGATTTTACTAACATTCATTCTCAATTCAATTAGTTAACATTCACTAATTTATATTTACATTAGTTCACTTCAAATTTGAATCCAATTAATTTCTATTTAAATTCATTTAACTTCCAATTTGATTTCAATGATTTATAGCTTTAAATTTTCACTTAATGAATTATATACAATCAACTAACAATCATATAACAATCAAATCATACCCAACATAACCAAGTTATTAATTTTACATTCCATTTGGTTTATCTCTTTTATATATATGTATATCCTGTTATAAAATTTTAAAAGAATCATTTTTTTATTTGGCATCTTAAATTTCCAATATTAACTTTAATTAAGTCCGTAAGCCGTACATATATCATCCGTGAGCAATATCAATCTAATCGCTTATTCGATCACACAATTTCACTTCCAAACTAGTATCATTCACACGACTCTCTAGTGCGGACTCGGATTTTGTTTCTTGATTGGAAACTGTTACTCTCCTTGCATAGCCATATACCATGATAGAGAATTCCAGAATCAAATTAAAAATCCATATCCAGGGTTCGCCGTCGAAAATCGAGTGAAAAATCCTAACTTGGATCGATATAAATCATCTCGAAATTTTGTGCTTGAATTTGGATCAAATCGTTATGCGAATAACATAATATACGTACAATCTCACGTATTACTTTCCAATGGATTTCTATCCAATTTATCCATACAATATTATTTTATTGACTTCTAATTTTTCTCACTTAATTACTCACAATCCATTATTCAGTTAGTATATTCATTTCTTTACATAGCATACTCTTTAACATTATCTTTTCTTAAACATCATACCATAGAATTTGCTTACTCAAGTTCATTTTAATCATTCTATGTAATTTAATTAAATTCTATTTCATTTTCCAATTGATTCTTAGCTATAAGAAATTCCTTTGTTTACTTTTATTTCATTTTCATAATTTCAGTTAATAATGAATTCATTTGTGGAACATTTTATTAATTAACACTTTAGTTTATAGTCATTTCATAAAAGTCTAACTTCTCATATATGACTTCTCTTAGTTTACAGATATCTTAAAGGTTACAAATTCAATTTTTTTCTTCCTTTGCAATTTATATTTATTTTCTATGACCAATTTACAAAGATATAATACGATTCATTTCTTAAGTTCACTTACTTGCTTCACTTACCCACTCATCATTTCATGTTATTATTTAAGTATATAACCTTTTTATCACAACCAAATTTTCATTTATATACATTTTAATTCCGTTTGAGTTTTCCTTACGTGTATACTTCAATTATTTTCAGATTCTGTTTATTTGTACAACATCTCATTACATATCCAAACATCATTTTAACTTTCTAATATTTGGTAAGTCTTGTTATATGTTATCAGAATGTAAATTTGGTATTATACAAATTTATAGAATTTCATTTTACTTAATTAGAATGTACACACATTTGATTTATTTAAATCCTCTTTACCTTTCAACTTTAAAGTTTTCCCAAACAATAAGCTTAGATATCTGAATCCCCTTATTTTATAAATTCTGGTTATTCACATTTCATTCAAATAATTTGAAAATTATTAATTAACATAACTTAGAAATTTAAATGCCCGGTTCTTTTCAAATCATTTGAAATAAATATATACACTTATATCTTTAATATATCAAATCATACCTTTGGAGTTTAAACCAAAACCCATTTACCCAAAATAATTTTTTTTTTTGAAGAAAAGCAAAGCTTCTTAGAAGTCTCCCCCACTTTGAGACTCGAAAATGAACGTCGATGATGCTGCGCAGTCATCACCAAAATTATTTTCCAGCGACATAAGAGAGTACTAAATTCATTCCTTTCTTTAAAAATCCTTTCAAAATATTCCCATAAGCAATTTCCAACTAATATTACTATATATTTCTTCAAAGCTTTGAAAACCATTTGCCAAAATCTCCGGGTCTTAAATTCAATATTTTCCAATTTAAATCTATTTTAATTCATAGGTCACCTTTATAAAATATTCTTATGGGATTTTCTTTCTCAAAATATTCTACAAGTGTTTTATTACTGTTCATTTTGTAATTCCCCTTATTTATTAAATTACAATACCAAATTAATGATAATAATTAATATTATCATTCCTAACAACCAAGTATGCTAGATAAGTCACAATAATTTCCGAAATCTTTTCTTTATACACAAAATATAATTAGAGCAAAATTATTTCATTTACCCAATTTGAAAACAATACTATGTCGAATTGTTCTGTTTAAGTGTTTAGAGATCCCTATCAATGACGTTAATTACTCGTATTGACCAGAATCCATAAGCCACTCAACAAATCAACCGACACAATATAAAACATTTTATATCACTAACAAATACGCTCTCTCATATACACTCAACTCATTCATATAGTTTACCTCTATTTCAATGAGTTATTCCCCACTAGAGCCAAGGTTTATCGCTAAACCAAAGCTCTGATACCAACTGTAACGACCCTGCTTTTTGGACAGTTTAAACCGACGATCAAATACTCATGTCGATTCCAAACCATTCAAAAGGGCTAACGACCCGCCTTTTTGGACAGTTTAAACCGACGATCAAATACACATGTCGATTCCAAACCGTTCAAAATGGCAGATAGTTATTGGGGTAAATAAGAAAAGAAAAGAAAGAGAAATAAAGGAAATGAAACAACACAGAATCTCGCAGCGGAACGATAAAATATAATAGTCAAATAAACAGTTCATGAAGCTGTTTACTATACTTTGACAATTATTTATACAACATTTATCAGAGTTATACATATACAACAGAACAATTTAAATAATGCAGCAGACAGCATGATGCACAGATAATAATAGTAATAGAATACCAAATCTTCGTCTTCATCCTCCAGAATAGATCTTCAAAAATCTGAAAAACTCAGGACTGACCCGAGCATAATGGAAAGACAAAACACTCGAGTCAGGACTAAATACCCTTATGAACGTTAAATCAATCGTAAATAAAAATGAGTGCAACGGCGTCGGAGATGTTTACGGGGTTTGACATCTCCTATCCAGTGTCAACGTGCGTGCAATAACTTAAGAGATGTTACGGGATTTTCCATCTCTCAAGGATCCGTTAAACTATCTACTATGTAGTAATATACGCTAAGTAGATAATGCCTATCAGTAATATAAAGTATCAAAATAGCGTTAAGGCGTTACCATAATCCCCCTTAACACATTTTATATTCCCAAAAGCATATACAAGACCGTAGTTTCCCCAAAACCGGAAGTCACCAGAGGGCAATCCATATACTCAAGGTACAAATCAAAACGTAGTGGTCGCGAATAGGATAATCAGTATGACAAGGTACATGAGGCGATACCAACTAGGATACTAGTAGTTGCGTGATCCGGACTGATGTTGGGCATAGCCAGCAGCTACCCCAACACCGCGAAACAACACTCCGAAATCAAGGGGCGCACCCAAATCGCATCACAAATGTAATAGATATGGTATCGAAGAAGTGTGTCCGCTAGAGGTGGCGAACCTCAATGGCCCGGCGCGGCTCCTGTTTTAGTCATGTCAAGGGTCATCCAATAATCGTTCTCTTTCTTCAGTCAACGCGTTCACCAAACCATCCACTTCATTCTGGATCATCACTCCGCGTATAATAGTTATTAAAGTGGTTTTCGGTATCGACAAAGAGTATGTCCATATCCGATCCCGGTCTCTTTAATAACTACGTATTATTACACCTTTGGCTCTCTTACATTTCAAATCGATTCATAATTTATATCAAAATATCATATTCGCTTCAAAAAAACAAGTCCATTTCAAATATCATCGTATCTTTCAAATGTAAGATTTCGTTTCAAAATCATTTTCGCATCAATATCTCATTTCGGTTTCAAAATCATTTCGAATTCCAATTTAGGTTGCAACTTCATTTAATCCAATTCGTATTCAATTTCAAGATTTAAACATAAGCCTTCCACCTTATTAACCAGCTTAGAATTTTAGAAAATAGTTTAAGTAGTTTAAAAGTAGTTTTAAATAATTAAAATAGTTAAAATACTTTAAAATCTTAAAATGGATTTGAAATAGATAAATTTAGTTTAAAATAATTTTAAACTGGGTTAAGTAGACTTAAAATATATTAACATAGTTTAAGTATTCAAAATGGTTTATATAACCGAGTAATTTGGAAAACAAAATAAAACAGCTTCAAAATCAATCCATTGCAATTATAACTTCCCAATTCGAATCAATTCCAATTTCCATTCTACCGATTCCATTTCGATGTCAATTCAATCAACGTCAATTTTTACTTCGAATTTATTCAATTTTATATTCACTTTCAATTAATTCAATTTCAATTTATATCGATTTGGAGCTTGATTTTTCCAAATCAACTTATAATACTTAACAAAATTTTCCAATAATATTCAAGTTTAATCCAAATTCCAAATATGATTCAATTCCAAACTCGATTTCAAAATGTCATTTTTATATCACTTCTACTTGGTAATATTCAAGGCTCGAATTAAGGTTAAATCTTTAAACAAATCAAATTTCGAAATTCAATCAAATCCCAATTTTTAAATTTCAAAGTCTCGAATCATATTACTTAACAATTTCTTTTAACCAAGATTTATTTCAACATTCCAAAACTCAATTTTCAATAAATTCGATTTTTATAAATTTATTTCTAATTTATAACCTTTAAATCAAAACATTTAAATAAATTTCAAATCGACGATTTTTAAAATTATTAATTTAGCCAATTCGGTGTCCGTATATAATTTTCTATCCTATGGCCAGTAATTATTTTATTTCAATTAAATGTCAGGGATGAGCATATATTACTTAAATTAAATCACAGTATCAAATGTATGCATAACAGGACCTATATAAGCAAATAAACATCCAAACATTCAATTATCAACCAATAGCATCATCAAAATAGATCATCCAATAAACAATACAATTCATGGCAGTTTCATAGTTATCAATGTCAGGAAATTAAATCGCCATTCAATTTTAATTTCAATTTAACTGTAAATTCTATTTTTCAACGGTTAATTCAAATAACAAGCTATATGACAATTAAATTTTTATCAAACAACGACAAATAAAATTCATATCACTTCATAATGTCAATTTAACCAGCATAAAGATATTTAGTACGGTGTGAGCGTTATAAAACACTCACCTTGATTTTACGATTTCAAATCAAATCGAACGACGTTCGATTTAACCCAAAATTTTCTCTAGCTCCAAACGATTCCAATCCAGTTACATTGCGTAATGCTCGACAAAACGATTGCAAAGCAATTCGTTTCGTCACCATCCGACCTCGTACCAAAAAGATATCACATTTTAAACTTTAACGAATTTTTATATAATTTAATTACAATTTTTATTTTACAATTTCAAACCTACTATCATCATAGCCATGAGATCTAAGCCCAAGCAGATCAGGCCGTGCACGATATCTCTTCTCCCTGGCTTTCACGCGTTCGTGCCCAGTGAGTTCGAACCCAAAACGCGCCTAAAACCCTAATCACGCAACTCACTACGAGCCACTTCACATCGATCGAACACCGCCATTGCGTAGCCCATAACCAATACCATACTCGGCCTCAATATCTTCGAGCTCGGTTGTACCACAACCTGGAAATGCGTGCACGAAGTCACGGCCATCGTGGCGAAATCCCTGACGAACCACTCAATGTTTTTCGATCACCACCGCACGAATTGAAGATCTCGCAATGCTCTTCAAAATTGTAGTTGGAAGTTTTAGCTAATTGTTGACGGATGAGGAGATTTTAAGGAGGAAAGATCGAAACTTTCTGGCCATTAACGTGATAACTGGCGGCTCCGAAGTAAAATTAGGGTTTGCCTTTGTAAAAAGAAAAAAGAAAATAATGAGGTGCTTATATAGAAATTCTAACGAACACTAATTATCCCAGAATTTCTGAACTCCGATTTACGCGCGGCGACCGGCGTTTCTAGGGTTTACCCCGCATTCCGAACGCAATGGAACAGGTTCCGGAAGCTAATTCGATCATCTGCGCGAGATACGGCAATAAACGATCGATTTAAAATTAAATCGATTAAACGATTTTCCAGGCGTTTTAGCTTGCACCGGACAAATGATAAATCCAATTGACACGAAATTTGAAATCTTACAATAATATCACATTACGGATCCGATGAAACTGGTTTCGTCGAAATCCGAGACCGTTTGACTATTTTAACTCGCCAAATTAATATTAAAAACAATTTCGACGCGTTTCGAGCTGCCACGGTCAAACGACAACTCCGATTACCACGAAAATTGAAATCCGATAATAACTAACTATTACGGATCCAATGGAACTAGTTTCATCCAATTCTGAGACTGTTCGAAAATTGGCTATTTTTCAGTCGCTAATTAAATATTAAAATATTCAATTTTCACAAATAAATTTTAAATTCAGTTTTAAAACTTCTATAACATCACTATAACTCCAATATGATAAAATAAAATTTTACAAATCATTTTTAATCATATTAAACCCGTTACTCAATTTATCTTATAAATTCCAATTTTAAAATCTTATTAACTCAATTAAAATCCAAATATAACTTACATTCACTTTGGAAACCAATTTGGATCATATTAAATTAAATTTCAAATATTCACTCTATTTTCATATATTAAATTTCAATATCAAATTATTCATATCAAATTCGAAATTTAATTATTCAAACATTCGTAATATTAAATTTAACAAGTTTGATTATTCTTAAATCACTATCTTTTGAGATATTCAAAACGAACTTATAAAAATTTAACTCTTGAAACGAATTAAAATTATAGAACAACTATTTCCATTATACGGTTATTCAATTCCCATTATTAAATTATTGAATAAATTCCAAATATTAAATTTAAACAATTTCGCTTATCCAATAATTCATTATCCTTTGGAATATTGAAATTGAACTTATAAGATTCGACCTTTAAAACCAATTCACAATTTAGAACACTATTTTCATTTTACAGTTATTCAATTATTCAATAAGTTTTAAATATTTAATTTAAACAATTTACCTGTTCAATATTCAATATTTGATTTTAAATAGATTTTACTTATCAATTAATTACTCTATTATACCCAATGAATTTCAACATTTATTATCCTATTCAACTATCGATTGCAAAGGAATTCACTAAGTCGCATTCATTTTCATTACTTGGATAATTATTGTTGCAATTCATCCCAGTTATTATTATTCTAAACGAATTACAAATTTTTATCCAACACCAAATCATGGAATCTTATTAAATTAGCTATTTTAATTATCGAAAATTTACGGGTCGTTACAGGTATCTTCTGATCCTTGTCATAGGAGATTGGTCGATAGTTTACTTATGAGTATTACCGAGGAGGTTTCCATGGAAAATCCATTTATATGAACGTGCCTTGGCAGTTTTGAATGTACTCTAATATGTCATTGAATGTAACAAATGTGACCATTCTAACTATGTTATATATTTATTTTTTAACCCTAGACATTATTATAATAACATTGGATTTTCTAATAGAAATGGTTTGGTTATCGTATGGTAAAAACCCATCCGTATATATATGTGATATGGTCTTACGTGATATCTTTATTTTTGAAAGGTTTTATAACAATAAATAATCCAAATAATTTGAGTTTTCTCACCTTGGTTTACCAGACTGATCCGGGTGTTATTTTCTTATAATGCTCAGGTGAGCCCCATGTATATTCTAGATTTTATTGATGTTCATTTGAGCTCTTGGAGAGGAGCTGGATGATTACCTACCATTATTTTTATTTCCTCCGCATTACTTTGTTTATTTATATCAACAATTATAAGAACATGCAGTTATAATTTTCCAGGCTAATGATAGGTTAGTTTGATCCGATTATCGTATCCATATAGTTTTCTTTTTTAAAGATTATTTTGATATATGTTATTATTTCATTGTGAGATTCTAATGTGTTTGTTCTCCTCTTCATTATTTGTTTTCTTTTCTTCTTTTATTTTACCCTAACTTTCTGTCTTTTTGGCATTTAGGCGCTCGGCACACGAATATCATGGATGTATTTAGTGTCGACATTTGCGGGCTGTAAAGGTGATCTTTACAGCATTGTATTAGAGCGCAAGGTTAAGCGAGAACCTTGGCTTTGGTGGGGTATAACTCATTAAGATTTAGGGTAATGGAATGTCATATTGTGAGATCAGTGTATTATACATACGAGAGTGCGTATTTGTTAGTGCTATAAAAATGTTTTATATTGTGTTAATTGGTCTGTTGAGTGCTTATGGATTCCGGTCGATGTGCCTAATCAACGTTATCGATAGGGATTCCTAACACTTGAATAAGGCAAACTGACGCAGTATTGTTTTTGAAAATTGGTAATTTTATATATAAAAGAATAATTTTAAAATAATTAACATAGTATTATGATGTGTTTGTTGTTAGGAAATGATAATATTCAGTCATTATCATTTATTGTTTGTTTAAATCATGCTTAGCCAGTTTAGGAGCATTGATTATTGTTTATTATTTTACTAGTTGCAAGTAATTTACCTTTTTAATACATGGATTGTGTAGATAGTAATCAAGAGAATATTGAAACGACTGTGAATTAAATTTTATAGTTTGACGATAAGGCATTCTATAATAATGTTGGGTTAAAAAGTTAACTTCGTAAAAGTTGTTTTTTTTGAACTGGTACTTCATATACAACAAATCATTGGGACAACATATCCCATGTCAAATAAACGTTCGAAAGCAAGTTTCGAACTTGTGACATCCTGCACCAAAGCCGAATTAATTAACCACATGGACAAAGGTGCTTGTCACTTTGTAAAAGTTGTTTATTATAGTTTTAAGGGAAAGGTAAGATATTTAAAGATAAATACTTGTAAAATTATTTTATATAAGAAAGTAATTTTATATAAGTATGGTTTATAAAAATATGGTTTATAAACAAAAAGGGGTTTAAATTGATAATTAGAAAACTCAGGCTCCGCTGTTTTTGAAAATGAGTTTTTAAGGATTTAGGGAAAATATAAATTGTATTAGTTGAAACTATTTTAAAGGACTAATGTTTTTAAAATAGTTTGAAGATTTGTTCGAGTTTGAGATTTCTCTTAGAATCGATAAATTGATTCGGGAAATAAAGTATTTTTATATTAGCTAGTTCGTGTAACTCGAATAAAAGTAGGCGAGAGATGTGTTCGTATAGTAAGCACTTCTCTTGAGTATTACCCTTCTTAGTAAGGGGGATATATGATACTTCTTTGTAGGACCCAGTTCCTTGTATCATTTTGTTGTTACTCGATCTATACATATATTTTCTATGGGTATTAAAGAAAATATTTTGGAAATTCTATTCGAAAATGATTTTGGTTTAATCCTGAAAAGTATGATTTGATATCCAAAAAGATATATGTATATACTATAATTTCAAATTAAATAAAACCTGGTGTTTAATTCTTCAATTTTCTGTTAAGTTAAATTATGGTCGAATGTATCATTTACATTAGGGTGGTTTGGTTGTCTATCTTTTTGTGATATGTTGTTTGTTAGTTATTGAAACAAAACGAAATTTTCGAAAATTTGGACTGTCGAAAACTTCCGAATTGATATAGAAAGCTAAGTATTTTTGTAAAATTATAAAGGTTCAATTTTTATAACTCTTAATTTGAAAACATGGTAAGTTAAAACAAGTGCAAAATTTGTTAATCATCCTTGTTAAATAGAACATTCAATGTCATTGGTCAAACTAATAAACATCTTTAATTAAGGGTAATCTAAAGAAAGTAGACTCTATTCTTGACTTTGGATACCAGAGTCCTACTCTACCTAGCCACTTGCCCAACCTAATGGATAAAGAAGTCTAGAAGATTGACTCGATTATAAGATCCAAATTTAGTTTAGGCCTTTACAAAATTTTAGGAAGTAAAAATGTTAAAGAATGTTTATATAACTTGTAGGATATGGTAGTATTATACGAGTAATGAACTTAAGCCTTGAAATGTTTTCAAATAAAATTTTGTTTTAATAAAATGTTTTATAGGTGAAGATAAGTCGTTACAAAATATTTATAACTTAAGTAACGTTTTAAGAAAAGTTGCATAAATGATTTTTGAGAAATAATTTATGTAAATAAATGTGAATTAGAAAAGTAATTGGTGTATTTAAGAAACCAATGGAATAAATACGTAAGTTATACGTAGATCATTTTATTCACATAACAGTTCTTGATCTAGGATTTGAGTACATGATTTTGAGGTGATTTATATCGGTCTAAGTTAGGATTCTTTTACTAAATTCTTGACGATGAATATTTGATATGGATTTTTAATATGATTCTAAAGTTTTATTTCATATTATATGTCTATATAAGGAGAATGAAAGTGTCTAATCAAGGAACCAGATCGAAGTTTGCACTAGAGAAGTCAAGTGAGATATACTAGTTCGAAAGTGGAATTTATGTGATCAAGCAAGTGATCAGATTTGATATTGTATATGGATGGCATATTAATATTGTACGGGCTTTAATATAATAGTATACTATGTTTATTTTACTTGTGGAGAGTTTGGGGAATGACTCTTCGCATTTTTTAAGGTAGTATTAATAGTTGACTAAGTAACAACCTGAGGCTGTTAAGCTTAAGGTATGGTTAGTAGTTTATTTATCATCCTTGTGCGATGATAAGGTTTTTGAACATTGGCAAACCATTAGCTTTGTTTGCAAGAATAGTAAATACTGTTAAGTATTAATGTATGGTTAATTCTTTGGTTGGTTATGTTGGAATTTAAGGATGAAATATTTTAAGAGGATAAGAATGTACCGACCTGGAATTTCGAATACTTCGCATTTAAATAACTGAATTATTTAAATATTTGTACCTTGAATTTAACGTAAATAAGTACGATTTTATCACCTTATTAGCCCCTTTATATATAATAACTAATGTTAAGAAATTCATTTTTGAATTTTGTTTACAAAAATATATCCTTTGTAGAAATGCTGAAAATGTGAATGGAATACATTTTGTTAAAATCAACTTTTTGTTCAATATAAGTTGTATAAACATTTTGGAATATGTATAGTAACATATAAACACATTATCAAGTATAAATCATCTTAGTTCCTAAGAAAATTAATTAAGTTACAAAGGTTTAATTAAGGTAACAAAAGGACCCTTAAATCAAGGAGTGTTTTAAGGATGGTCAAATGTGTAAGAGGTATGGTTCACATGTACAAAGGCATGGAAGGGAAAGGGAAGACTTTCTTTGGCTTGGGGGTATCTTTGGTCATTTTTCATAAATTTTTAAGGCTATAAACAAGCACCTAAGGCTCTCTTCATTTTCCACCAATTCACAAACTCAAAAATCATTGTCTTCATCTTCTTCCTCCTCCTCTTTAACTTCCTAGAAATCTATGCAAATCAACTCCTTTCTCATTCAAACTTCATCTATATCCTTAATACAACATTACACACCTCTTAACAAGTCGAAAATGGAAGAAAAAGAGCAAAAATCCCTCCCCTATAAGCAATATGGTGGTGGGGAGGATAGCTTGGCCTTGAGCAAAGGTGGAGGGTGGAGGTCATAGATGTGTACAAAGGGAGGAAGGAGAAGAGCTTGGCTGTAAGTTAGACGAAAATAGAGGTGATGGCAGGAGGTTTTGATGCCTGCTTGAATGTTGGTAGGAAGATGGTAGTGTTTGATTTGATAAATGTGAGTTACCTTAACTAGAATGAAAAACAATAACTTTTTAATTTGCTTGTTAAACACTTGTTAATTTGCTTATTAAAATACTTATTAATATGCTTGCTACTATAGTAATAATAGACCCTAACTAAGTAAAGTTATAAATCTTTATTTCATTCTTTGAATAGCATATTAATTGTGTGGTTATTTTGCATTTGAATGCCTTGATTTATATATGGTTGAATAATGTTGAGTATGGAATTGTCCATACAATAGTCCGTATAAACGCACTTTGAATTGCTTAACTTTAAGTTGTGTAATTTGGTGATTTATGAACTTATCTTTGTACAACATATATTGGTTATTCTCCACACTATTATAAGTGTTTTGGACAGCGAGGAATTAGTTTGGAAAGTTGTGAAATTAATTGAATAAAGTTAAGAAATTATGAAGTAAAAATAGTCGCTATATCAACACTATTAAATTCCTTTTTTTAATTAACGTTTATTTTTGTAGAGACTTCCTTAGATATTTCTTTACTATTTTATAAATTAAATAATATATTATTCTTATTTTAATTTTTTTGAAGCTTAAATCATTTGATAGCTAGTTGAACAAAGTGGAAAAAGTATAGCGAAATAGTCGCTATATAATCACTTCAGAAAAATACCTTATTTTCGAAATTTCCATAAAATATTTAAAAGTTATTCTTTGGAATTTTTTTTCATGGCATTTAAGTACCCAAAGTATACTAACACTTTTAAAAAGAATGGATCAAAAATCATTTGTTAAGTATCGAAAATTAGGTGTAAAGTTGTAGCAAAACTTGTTAAAAACATACAACACAACTTTAGACGGCATTTTTTGAAATGATATCTTTGTTCTTTGAAACTATAAGTTGTGTAAAAATGATACTTATTTAGATTATTTTTCTCTAACATTTTTAAGGTTGTTTTCTAACTTATATTAGAGTGTTTTAGAATTTGTTCCATGTTTAATAAATTGTTAGTAATTAATTATGAATTTTTAAGAGTAAGTGGCTTTTAAAATAAAACATGTTTATTTTGGTTTTTCTATTTATTTTCGAATTAAATGTTTTTACATAATATTCTATATAAATATTTATAATATATTTTTAAGCAATTTAAAAGTGTTTTAGCATATTATTAAGTATTTTAAAGGTATTCCTATATATATAAATTTTGAAAAAGGTAACTAACTTTGCTTAAAGCTAAAAGTCGATGAAGTTGGCTTATCTATTTATGAGAGTTAAGATTGATGTTGAGTAGAGATGGAGCAATAAAGCCCTAACCTACTAGCTTCCCTCTTGAATGAGTAATAGTTAAGTTGGAAATGTGGAAAAAAGGTTAATCATGTTGTTGTTACTAGTTTATGGGAATCATTAATACTATACCTAACACTAAAAGCCGATGAGTAGATTTACGTATTTGTGAGATTCAAGAATGAAGTGTCTAGGCAAGGCTTTGATGTAACCGGTGCTCTAACTTACCTGGCTTCACTCTTGGACGAGGAATAGTTAAGTTGAAATGTTGGAAACGAGTTAAGTATACGAATATTGTTTTGTATAAGCAATTTTTTAACTAGATAATCGATTGGTTGTCTATCGAACTTAGCCAAGTATTATCTTAGATCTTTAAAAGGATGATTTTAAAGGTGATGTAAGTATGAAATGGTTTTGGTTTTTTGTGAATTTTTTTTAATGACATTTGTCTTTAACCCTTTTTATTATACTTATGAATGTAAATAGATCTTTAAAAGAATGTTTTAAAGATAAGTATAAGTGAAATGGTTTGGGTTTGTAGTAAACAATGTTTTAGTAACATTTTTTAACTTCTTTGATTATATTTTAAGTAAGTAAATCTTTTTAATGGTTACGAGTATACTGATATGGTTGAGATAAGTACATGAATACTTTTTAAAGTATTGAAAGGAGTATAAATGAATAGCGAAATAGTAGAATACTAAATATATATCTTTTATAAAAAGTATTAATTAATAAAGAAAGTCTTAATTAATAAAGAAGTATTAATTAATAAAGGATGTTTAATTAGTAAAGAAGTATTAATTAATAAAGGAAGTTTTGATTAATGAAAGAAGTTTTATTAGATAAAATGTTGTTTTACTAAATAAAGAAGTATTAATCAATAAAAAAAGTTTTTAAAGAAGTATTAATTAATAAAGGAAGATTTAATTAATAAAAGATAAAATTAGTCAAAGGGATTAAAAGTCGTTTAGGTGACTTAATCGTGCTTTGAGTGAATTGATAGTGCATGTATTTTTACATGCTTATGGGAAAGTATACGGGACAATTTTCTTATGCGATCATTTTCATTATTGTTGAATATGACCAAATTAACTTGGGAAATTCGTCGATTCAGTCTTGAAGAGGCCAGGATCGGTAAGTGTTCTACTTATCGAAAACTACTTCAAGACTGAGGTACGTGTTCTATCTCTTAGAAGTGGATCTGTTCGAGATGTTAAAATCCATTTGGGATTCATAATCAGTTCGAGTGATGATGAATCGTGTGAAGATGCCGTTCGTAGCATTGACATTGGAAAATGACTAAAGATAAAGTAGGTTTCATAATCTGGAGTTTAGCTAACCCAAGAGGGTGCAACAACTCCATTATCTAGAGTATGCTTATAAATGTTGCACGCGGGGAGTTGTTGATGCTTGGTTCATGTTGTTCATGAAAATGTTTAGATTCTGGGCCAGTTGTATTTCCCTTATGGTATAGTTTATCTAGAGACATCCGAAGCTCGAAAAGGTATCTTCTGATCCTTATCATAGGAGGTTGATCAACATTTTACTTATGAGTATTACTAAGGAGGTCTCCATGGAAAATCCATTTATATGAACGCGCCTTAGAGGTTTTAAATGTACTGTAATATGGTTTTGAATGTAACAAATGCAACCATTCAAGCTATGTTATATATTTATTTTTCAACCCTAGATATTATTATAATATGAATTATATTTTATAATAGAAATGGGTTTGTTATCGTAAGGAAAAAACCCATCCGTATTTATGTGCGGCGTATTCTTACAAGATACCTTTATTTTTGAAAGATTTATAACACTAATAGTCCAAATAATTTGAGTTTTCTCATGCTTATTTAGCAGACTGATCCGTGTGTTATTTTCTTATAATGCTTAGGTCAGCCCCTTGTATATTTCTAGATTTCGTTGATTTTCATTAGAGCTCTAAGAGAGGAGCTGGATGACTACCGATCATAGTTTTTATTTCCGCTGCATTACTTTGTTTATTTATATCAGCAATTGTGAGGACAGACAGTTATAACTGTCCAGCTGACAATAGGTTAGTTTGCTATGACTATTGTATCCATATAGTTTTCTTTTGTGAAGATAATTTTGATATTATATGTTATCATTTCGTTTTGAGATTTTGATGTTTTTGTTCTCCTCTTTCTTGTTCTTTTTCTTTTTTTCTTTTATTTTACCCTAATGTTCTATCTTTCCAGCACTTGGGTGCTCGACTTACAAATACCGTGGATGTTTTTGGTGTTGACATTCGGGGGTCAAAAAGGCGATCGTTACATCTAATTTAGGTTTCTTTCCAGTTCCACTTTATATATGCAGTTATAAGAGTATTAATTTATTTATAACTTTTATATTCATATTTACTTATATAATATATACATGTACCTTATAAATTAAACCTTCTTTAATTAATTTTAATTTTATTGATTATCATATTTAATTAATTTAATTTGAATTCCAACTTTTGAATTTTACTTCATTGATCCTTATCAATTTAAAGATGAACATAGACTATAATATTTATAGTAATTACGGGGGTGTATCATTATACATGTACATTGTTTATTAATTAAATTTTAATTAATTTAATTAATCAAATAATTTTAATTATAATAACATCAATTAAATTCAAAATTATATCTTCGTTTACCTTAAAAAATTTAAGATAAATATACACATATCATTATATATGTTTTAATTTAATTAAATAACTTTTAATTAATAATTAACTTATTTATTTAGTCCAATTAAATAAATAATTAAGATAAAATAATTCTGAAACTAAAATATTTACTTTCGAAACAACCTTTAAAATTCTATAACATTTACAACATGTCATATTTTAAACTTAACCTTTAAATTTTACTTTTTTTTGTTTTTCAAATTTCAAAACATTTTTTGAAATATTGTCCCAAGGTCCAAAATCAATTTGGGTTTTTATATTGGGAATAACCTTTGGTCTTACATAATCCTTCGAGCCAGGCCAGTAGCCAGATAGGCAGAGTACATAATTTCCAAAACCCAATCCTTTGATAATTCATTTCTAGATACCCTACAAAATGGGTAGGATTTTATCGGTTAGCTCTAACAAGGCTAATTTAGTCGGCATATACTATTTAGCTCCGATACCATAATAGGAACCAGGCCAGTTGGAAGTTGGTTGAATGGATGAATTTCAAAAGTTTCTTTCCATTTTGGTCTTAGTTAAGTTTATGAAGCCTAAATATATTTTAGATCCAATCAATAATGTTTTCAATATAATCTTCATTTTATTGAATTATGTTCAATAGGTTTTCTAGTTTATAAGCACTTCAAATATACTTACATGTTTGAAGTGCACGTGAATTGTTTGAAGAGTCTTCTGAAATGAATGAGAAAAAATATGTTTAAAAGGAACATTAAAACTTTCAATTCCCTCCTTTAAAACTTTCTTTATTTAACTCCCGGTTAAATTTCATCGAACCCACTCCCATTCTTTATCATCTATGACTGGCCATAATTGGTGGCACGTTGCCTTTAAATTTTTCCAAAATCACTCAGCATTTTATCTTTTTACATTCAATTTAAACTATCTATCGATATCGCATATCGATTCACGTGTTTATAACTTTTATATACACACTTATTA
Source organism: Allium cepa (assembly GCA_030765085.1). NCBI lineage: Eukaryota > Viridiplantae > Streptophyta > Magnoliopsida > Asparagales > Amaryllidaceae > Allium > Allium cepa. The sequence goes on from CM060943.1 coordinate 861,073,139, forward strand.
AATACCGATGGTATTCAAATAAATATTTTTTTTACATATCAATATTTCATAAACATTAATTAATTTGATTTATTTAAAAACCCACTTAGCGTGTATTCTGTTTAAATTTAATTTAAATATTCTATCGACAACATATATTGAACGCGCACTTATAACTTTTATGTACGCGCAATATTAAACATTAATGGTATTCAAACAAATCAAATAAGATTTAATAATTAATATTTCATACATAATAATTAATTAAATTAATTTGCAGTTATTATAAATCAATTAAATCGTGTGGTTCATTCCGAGTATTCATCATTGCAGTTGTGTGACTAAAAGATGTAAGTTCAGCCAACGATTAATATCAAAAATTTAAATATTAACGTTCAAACATCACCTTTGCTAGTGGGATGACATAATGGCGTAATTTATCGCTTACATATCTTTCATTAAGACCCAATTTTACTTGTTATAAGCCGTAACCAATAGTAACGATTATTTACACTAATTCTCTTTTTCAAAACTATATTACATTAGGACTTATGGATTTTGGTTTCGGTCAAAATTCCTACACCGTCCAATATTCAATTTTGTATGTCCAAACACAAAATCTTTGATGTAATAATAATAATAATTCTTATTAATTATATTGCTCTGGCCCAGGTCTTTGAATTTGAGTTGACTATAGTTGACCATGATACTAACTTCATATAACCGAGGAGAAAAATTCTCTATTAAATAATGTTCCACTTTTAATGCTTCAACTCAGACCCAACTGTAGTCATTTGATGGACGTAATACCACAATTTATCTATAATCAAAGTGGAGTATCTTCATTAAATTTCTATATTATTCTCAAGACGAGGGAACTGTGTAATATTATTTCTTTAAGATTCTCTGTTTGATCTTTGTTATATTAACCTAAACAGAACTCTCGAGTGAGTCATTACATAGTTATCCAATAACTATCAATATCACAATATGTAACCCCTCAATACCCCCATCAGCCAAGAGTAATATGCTGCTCAACACTTGGGGAACGTTATGCACTCTAGTGTTAATGGTTATGTCGATATCCTATCTCAAAATATCTTGACTAGGAATATTCAAAACAATATATTATTCTAAATGTAACAAATTTCTCATGATTACGACACATTGTAATTACTCTCACATAACATATTATTTAAGGAATTTCTACTTAATATACTTTAAATTAATTAATTAATTAATTATATCATAATACAACAAGTCTATAACAGAAAGTGTAACACTTTTTATTTTGAACATAATTTATTATCGAGCTAGATATATATAACTAATTACTTAAATGCCCCTAGGGCATACTCCTAGCTCTTAAGGGTATGCCCTAGGAGTAATTATGTAATTTTTTTCATATACCTAACTCTATAACTCATGGCTACTAGGGGAACTAACGGGTTACAAATTATAGTTGCTGGATATTTATGGAATAACTCACTCAAAAGTTTCCTGTTAGTTAATAATAACTAAAGTCAAATAGGAAATCCTGAAGTGACGGCATTGCCCAGTTCCCTCTACTTGTGAATACTATTGAAGTTCAATGTGGATCCTCCACTTTGATTGTAATTAAATCTTGACATAGCGTCCAACGAACAACTATAATTGGTTTGAGTTGAAGCATTGGACGTGAAATGCTATTTAAAAGAAAATCCGTCCCCTTAGTTATACGGGTTAGCATCAAAACTCAAAGTCAAAGTCTCTGCTTAGAGTAGTACAATTAATAATAAACGTTATTATTGAGCCAGGGACTTTGTTTAAGTACTAACTAAGTTGAATGTGGAAGATATGAGAATTTTGACGAAAGCCAAATTCCATAAGTCCTAAAGTGGTGTAGCATTGACAAATGGAACTAGTGTAAACAATCACTGCAAAATGTGCCGCTTAAATTATAAAATTGGATTTTACTGATAAAGGTGTATAAGCGATAAATTCAGTCAAACTGTCACTCAACTAACTAAGGTAACGTCTGATATTTAATATTCGAATAGTTTAACATTAATCACTGAATTAATTTACACCTACTAGTCTCACAATCGTATTTGTGAATTCTTGAAAACACCACATGACTTAATCGATTTATAAATGTTACGAATTAATTAAATTAATTAATATTCATGAAATATTAACTATTTATGTGTTAGATGTTCTGGGTGCTACTAGTAATTTATGGATGCTATTAGTGATTAATTGGGGGCATATGTAAGTGTTATATATGTATGTATCGATATACGATATCGATACATATTTAAATATGAATCAAATACAATTAATTGACGGATGGTTTTGAGATTTACTAGACCATAAAGGGTCTAATACATGGCCGACCATGATAGAGATATAAAAGGAATTTTAGACGTAGATCTAAGATGACTTGGTAAAGGTGGAGTAAAAGGTGGAGAAGTTTTCTCCCTTTTATCCTCTATATAAATTAAACCATGCTCATTCATTTAGGACTTTCTCTCTTTTCTTTCTATCATGGCCGAATTCACCATCTCCTATCCCGTTTGGTTGAAAATCTTTAGCTCAAAATACATCAATTAATAAAACGCGATGGTACATTCGATCGTTGCACAATCCGATGATTGATTTTAAGCAGTCTAGAAGGTTCACCGATCAAGATGTGTACAAAAGGATCATCTTCAAATGGTAAACACTTTGATTTACATTTACATGTTGGTTGGCCGTCATTATAACAATTTAATATGTGTATTATCATCTCACAATAATAATTATTATTTTAAAAACCTATTAAACAGTTATTTTATTTGAAACAATTTCATTTATTCATAAATTTAAAATTAAATAAATAAATAAATATATATACATAATCAATTATAATTCATCCATATGTATATATATTTCAAAATATAAGTTATGGTTTCATAAATGTCATGTATATTTTTTCTTTTTTAATAATTATTTTTTGAATTTTAAAGCACAAAATAAATTATACCCTATTTAAAAGTATATACATATATTACATAAATTATTTTAAATTAGTTTTGGGAATTTATTAATAAAAAGTTGATTTTTTTCTGGAAGAAAGATAATTTAACATATTTATATTGTTTGTTTATTTATATCATTATTTGAAACAACGTTTACATTCAATAATTATATATATAATTAATTACAATAAAATTGTTTTTGGATTTAATAATTTTCTCAGTAGCCTTGAAGTTTATGTGTGCGCGCATTAATAATTATATATATACAAGTCTATTTAAATCTATTACATACTCTTATATATTTAAGTAAAAGAATTTCAGAAAAATTATTTTCTATAGCAAATTATTTACATATATCTATATATAAACAACATGTTTAAATTAATTGATGAAACTTTATTTTAGGATCCAGATTTGAATTTGGAATGTTTTACCAAGTATAGATTTGATATTCAAATCAAAATTTGAATTAAAAACTTATTGACTTAGTCAAAATTAAATTAGATAATTTAAATTTTATTTTACATAATTAAATTTGAATATATATATATATATATATTTAAATATTATTATTTAAACTGATTAAAGATTTTTTACTTTAAGATCTAAATTTGAATTGAATTTTTTTATCAAATCTGGACTAGATATTGTCGGCTCGGTTTTTCAGTAAGCAGAAGAAGAAAGAAAGAACAAAATGCAAGAAGAAAGGAATTGAATAACGGTATATAAGGCATTGGCATTCTCTAAAATGTCAGATTAGATATCTGGTCTGACATTCTGTAAAATGCCGAACCAGATATTTGGCCCGACATTCTCCGAAATGCCGGACCAAACATTTGGTTCGACACAACACCAAAGACACCGGACCAAACATTTGGTCCGGCGCATAGGCTTTCCATGCCAAATGTTTGGTCTGACAAATAAGCACTCTAAGATAGATGTCAAATGAGTCAAGCAAATCAGGTTCTCTAAGCCAATGTCGAACCAATACCTTCTGCCCAGATGCCAAACCAAATTCTGGGAGCTATAACCCATCCCCCATGTTTCACAACTCCACTCTATAAATACCAGAGCTCCTCAACAACAATGAAGACCAAATTTTGGAGAAAAGAGGGAAAACTCTATTGAGACTTAACCACCCCAACTGCTCTAAATTTTTGCTAATTCTAACCAATCTTATATTTGTAATCAAATAAAAGAAGAATAATAAGATAGACAGTGGATGTAGGCATGTTCTGGCCAAACCACTATAAAATTTTGTGTTATTTACTTCCTTTAGCTGCTTTCCAACCCTGAGTCTATGAACTGTTTTGTGACTGCAAAAATTATCTGTTAATGCGTTGGACATTTAATAATTGCATATCAAACAACTTAAAGGTAACTTAGCCAAACTCGAATTTTGAGGTGTTTGCCCAATTTTTATGCAAACATTTTTGGTGCTTTCATTGAGAGCGGCAACATGGAAAGCCGAACACTTCTGTCCACTCTCCTTCTAGCCTTAACACATCGTTAGAACATGGCTCCCTCTAGGCGGAACGTTGACAAGGGTAAGAACACGGCCACTGCCAATACACTCAATCCCATCCAAGAGGATCAAGAAAACCAGGCCAACCATTCTCAGCTTTTAAGTTCAGCTGTCACCTAAGAAGACCTAGATAGAATTGTCAATGAGATGATTGACCGCTTCGCTGCCTAGCAAAAAGCTTTATGGACCAACTCATGATGCATTTGAGAGGCATAAAGGAATCCACTCACAACACATAATCTTGAGGTGAATCTCAATCTAGAGAGTCTTATAGACGGAAAGGATCCCCTGCGAATGAGGTTTTCAATCAAGAAGGTACAAGAACTCAAAACCAAGCCAGGACTCAACCCGAAGCCGGTCTTGAAAGATCACCAGGAGCTGTGACCGGTCAAGGGGCACCAAGCAAGGATCGACTTTGACTGACCCTGTCATGCTTCGAGCCAACCATCGTCAATCCAACCTCAACCAAGGTTCCAAACGCCATTAACATCAAAGGGAAGCCCCCACTTCTTCCAGGGCTACCCCAGAATCTGAGGAAAGGATGACATGCCTCTTCAGGGAATATCTCAGGCACAAATAACTCAAAAGAGGAGTAGGAGCAAGGGTGTCCAGCCCATTCATGAGGGACATAGAAGCGACAACCATCTATCAGGAATTGAAGATGCCCACCATGGATCCCTACAAAGGTACATCCGGCCCAATCATCCACTTACAGTGCTACACCCAACAATGCTCATGAATGGAGCAATAGAGGGTGTACTGTGTAAATGTTTCTCTCTATTCCTGTCGGACTTAGCAACCACATGGTTTTGCCGCCTGCCTCATAGCTCTTGGGAAATACTGAAGGAAAGATTCATATGTCAATTCCAAATCCACATGGAGCAGCCTAAGGATGCCTATTTCCTATCAGACATAAAACAAAAAAGCAGGAAAACCACTGCAGTAATATCTTACCCGCTTTAACGCTACCGCGGCAGTAGTGCAGGACGCCGATGAGAGGCTTACACTGATAGCACTGTGCGGAGGAGTCCACCTGGATTCAAAACTTGCAAGAAGATTGACGAAGGAAAAGTCTCTAACTCTTCAGGACTTCTTTCATAAAACTGGAAAATACATGAGATTTGAGGACGCGGAGGCCCACTGACATAGCGAGCAACCCGCAAAAGCTTCTAGCATCCAAGAAACATAGGTGCCCCACCACGAGGGGAGGGGAATAAGTAGAACAACGAAGTGAAAAATGGCCACCAAGGCAACTGTAGAAATGAAAGAAAGCAATAAGCGATAATACCGACCCAAAACCAAGATTCGATTCATACTCGCCTCTAAACGACACCATGGAGAACATTTACATGGCTACTCAACACGAGTTGAAATACAAACGCCCTCCGTACAAAAAAGAGTCCAAGGCCACAATCAGAACAAGGAAATATTTTCACTTCCACGAGTCTTATGTGCATAACACCTAAGAATGCCAACATCTGTGGGATCTCATTGAGGAGTATATCCAAAAAAAGAATCTAGAGTGATACGTACGGAAAGGATACAACTCTCCCGCTCCAGCCCACGAAGGATCTAGGAAACCCCCGCAAGGGAACAATCAGGATGGAACAGGTACGAGCAGCTCTAACCAAGAAAAGATAATCGTCCACACCATATCTGGAGGCCCGCATGTAGCTGACGGAAGATGGGGAAAAATGGAGAGGTATGGAAAATCCTTAAAGGATAGGGAAGGATACGTTCATTCCATAACTGAAGGTCGCATTACAAAACGGAGAGAAAGAATCGACATAACCTTCAGCAACGAAGATTTTGTTGGAAAACAGTATCCGCACACTGACCCTCTGGTTATCTCTACCTGGATCGGCGCGGCAGAGGTGCTTCACATTTTGGTTGATACAGGAAGCTCAGTGAATATTTTATTCAAACATGCATTCAATAAAATTAAATTGTCAATGAAAGACGTATCCTTCCCTATCCTTTAAGGATTTTCCATACCTCTCCATTTTTTCCCAACTTCCGTCAGCTACATGTGGACCTCCAGATATGGTGTGGACAATTATCTTTTCTTGGTTAGAGGGGCTCGTAATGAAAGACGTATCCACGTGCCATATGCCTTTACACAGGTTCACCGGGGAGGCCACAATGCCACTCTGGCAGCTAGACTTGTTTGTTGAGCTTGGAAGATCGGTTATGTGGACGCAAACCTTCATGCTGGTGGACGGGCACTATGCCTACAGTGCCTTCTTGGGAAGGTCCGCATTGTTAGACTTCCAGATAGTATTGGTGTAACAACCCGCATATTTATCGAGTTTGTATTTAAATATTAACTCGTTAATCAGATTTTGGTCCGAAAAGCTACTTTTTGCAAACGGTCAAATTAGGACTCGAGACCACTTCCATTGAGTTCGAAATGTCGTTTACAACTTTTTTAAGTATAAACATCGATAGGTTTGGAGTTAGTGAAATTTCACTAACTTTTCCCGCTTTGGACTTTGGGTTAGTTTAGCCTATTAAGCCCAAGTTCCAACCCTCTTCTCCTCACTCTTCATAAATTTCCTAACTAATCAAGCTTTGGCATTAATGGTGGAGGGAATGGGAAATTAAAATTCCAAAACTCAAATTCAATTGCAATCCATCTTTCTACTCCAAATTCAAGAAGAAGACATTGGATTCAAGCTTCTTGTGCTTAGATAGAAGAAGGATTGATTCTTGCTTGCTTAAAACTTCATTTTCATTGATATTTGGTGCAAAGGTGAGATTTTTATCTCACAATTCTAGCCTATAACTATATTGGACTATTAGGAATGATTCCCTATCATTTTTGCATGCATATTAGCATTTGGTTTGGATTGGATTGGCGAAAAACCCCAATTTTTAGCGTTTTGGTGAATTTTCTGCACTTAGGTCGTTCTGGCCATTTTCGTGTGTTCGGAGTTAGGTCGCTCGCGACCTAACCCTTAGGTCGTTCGCGTGTTATCGCGCTAGTTCGCACTGCCTTGAATTTTCACTTCGGAGTTAGGTCGTTTCACGTTAGGTCGTATGGGGTTTAGGTCGTAGGTCGTTTCTGGCCTTAAATCCCCTCTGCAGCGTTAGGTTGCTCAGCCTTTCCTTGTTAGGTCGTCACCACTTAGGTCGCGACAAATGTTAGTACGTTAGGGCCTTAGGTCGTAGGCCTTAGCTCGCATTTGAGCTTAGGTCGTAGGTCGCTAGCTCGTAGCTCGTATTTGAGCTTAGGTCGTAGGTCGCATCACCCTTAAGTCGTTCGACCTGATGCCTCTCTTAGGTCGCGCATCCCTTTAGGTCGCTAGGTCTTAGGTCGCGCATCGCCTTAAGTCGCTCGACCTGCTCTCACCTTAGGTCGCGCCATCTTTTAGGTCGCGTACCATTCTTTAGCCCGTTGTCCCTTTGCACCTTAGGTCGGCCTCGTTAGCTCGCAGATCCTCTAGGTCGCGTGGCCTTTAGACCGTAGGTCGTTAGGTCATAAGACCTTAGGTCGCCTGACCACTTAGGTTGCTTGACCTATTCAAATGTTAGGTCGCGAGTTCCTTAAGTCGCTCGTCTCTCTTAGGTCGCTCGCTTCGGCTAACTCGCGAACACCACTTAGTCGTTTGACCCCTTAGACCCCTAGGTCGCAACCATTAGGTCGCTCGACCATATTCCTCTTAGGTCGTTAGACCTCATTTTGTCTTCACTAGGTCGAACCCCGTAAGCGGTGGCGTTGCCCCCGCACCCCTACCTTGGGGGGTTGCCACCCCCCCTGGACCCCCCCTCCGTAGGGGATCTTATCTGAAAAACATTGAGTTGATTTCCTTGGATTTTATTCACATCTCCGTATGCGATTTTTGTGACTGCTTGTTTCTACAATTGCTTATGTGTTTTGTCACTTTATAATATAAAGGTTTCGATACTAGTAGTAAATATCAAAACTCTTTTAACAAACAATTTCAACTCTATTTTTAATAACAAAGCTCTTTTCTTAAACCGTTTTCCAATCTATTAGTATATACAAACCTTTACCTCACTCGGATGAGAAATCTAATTAAACGACTTAGTAAAACAAGTGGTATGAAACGCTTGCATTCACTTCGTCGGTTAATTCCTGGACTTGTTCGATTGAACCTCTTGTGACAATTTTATTAGTGAAGATTTACAGTTTGTTCGTAAATATTTAAGTTAAGCAAGTGGTTATGGGACATGAAGCTAAACTTCTATATTTACTAGCTTAGTGTAATTGACACTTCTCGTTGATCATGACGATCATTCTGATGATTTAGACTAGCAACTGTGCGATGTCTCTTGTTGTGAGGTTAGACTAGACACCACTTGTGTGATTCCACTCACACATACCTTTTTGCTTTTTGGTTAGTCTGGACCTTAATCTGTGTTATTCCATTCACACATGTGGGGTAGCTCCCCTTGGTCTTCGGACCGTCATGTGATAGGCCTCTTTCTCTTTTCTATGATTTCTGGACTTCTTGCATTGATTTCTAGAATTTATGTCATTGACTTGTTATGAGTACAAGTTTGGGGTATGATGCCCTTTCCGAATCTTTGAGAAGATTCTTGTGATATTGATTATCTCTTATTAATTGATCTTCTGTTGATCGTTATTTACATACTTATAGTGGTATGTCATTATGGATGTTTATGTTTATGCCATATCTTTTATGTTATATCATGTCATCTGATATTTATAGCTAGACTGACCCGTTTATTATTTTCTTAAATAATACTCGGGTCAGACCGAGATGTTACAGGTGCTTCTGCTTGACTTCTTCCCAGGGATTCATCACTCTGACTTTTGGCTAACTGTTTAGATTAGCAGTTTTTGTTGTATACACTTGAGATATAGACTCATAGTTGTATTCTTTTGTATAGCATGTGTTGCTATTCTTTTGTATTATCGTGGATCTTACTGACCACTACTCTGATGTACACTTTCATGTGTTAGTTATATATTCATATCTTCTTCCGCATTTGTGATATGGATATCTGTGACTGATTTGTGATATGATTATTTCTATGTTTGTTTCTGAAGATTATTTATAGCCACCGTGTGATAAGCAATTACATGGATGGTCGCTCCTCAACAGCCTTATTCTCCGTGCTAGTTGACAGCACTACTCCGGAGTGTTCTTGGCTAGCGTGGGTATAGAGGTGGGGCGTCACAATTGGCACCATGGTGCTTGAAGATGAAATTCCTTACCGATAATGGAATAGGAGAAGTGGGAGGGGACCAAGACGCAGCTTATGATTGCTATGTGATCGAACTTTGCCAAAATAAGAAGAAAGAAAAGAGGAAAGGCATGGGGGTCGTCCTCTATGCCAAAAATGCAGAAGCATAGCAATCAAAGAAGGCCCCTCCTCTCGAGTGTACTAGTGACCCATTCAATGAACTGGAGCCTAGAGATAGAGAGGAGGAGATCAACGCCGAGCCTGTGGAGGCTATGGAACATGTGATAGCAGACGAGCACGACAAAATGAGGTTTTTAAATATAGGTTCTCAGTTAAATTTGAACCTCAAAGTCCAGCTGATAGGATTCCTATGAAAGAACTTGGATGTATTCGCATGGACGCACGGGGACATGGTAGGGATATCCCCAGAGATAGCTTGCCATTCCCTCAATATTGACCCAACCAAGACCCGATCAAACAAAAGAAAAGAAGCATGGGGACAGAATGATCAACTGCTCTCAACAAGTAAGTAAAGAACCTATTTGCCAATGGTTTTATCCACGAAGCCATTTACCCAGAATGGATCTCCAACCTGGTCATGGTGAAGAAGCCTAATGGAAAGTGGCGAACCTACATTAACTTCTCCAACCTTAATGATGCATGCCCCAAAGACTGTTTCCCTTTAGCTCGAATCGACCGACTAGTGGACAGAACTGCAGGGCATGAGTTGTTGTCATTCATGGATGCACATTCAGGATACACCCAGATTCCCATGCATGTACCAGATCAAGAACACACTAGCTTCATCACGGATCCAAGCTGTATTGTTACAAGGTCATGCCCTTCGAGCTTAAGAACGTCGGCGCTACCTATCAGTGCCTGGTCAATAAAATGTTTAAGCAACAAATTGGTCACTCCATGGAAGTCTATGTTGATGACATCTTGTCAAATCAAGAGGATCAACGGATCTTCTGGGCTACCTAGATGGGATATTCCAAGAGTTACGCAAATACCAAATGAAGCTAAACTGACTAAAATGTTCTTTTGGGGTGTCTTCAGGTAAATTCTTAAGTTTCATCGTACATGCTAGAGGGATAGACATAAATCCTGAAAAGTAACAAGCTTTGAAAGACATCAAAATCCCAGCAACATGAAGGGAAATGCAGAGCCTAAATGGAACGGTAGCCACTCTGAGCAGGTTTATATCCAAAGCAACGAACAAGTGTGTCCCATTCTTTGAAGCCGTCAAAAAGGACAAAGGAAAGTTTGAATGGACTGACGAGTGCCACTCAGCCTTTCAGAGTTTACTCGAACCGCTGCAGAAGCCGCCAGTATTCTCCACTCCGATGGATGGAGAGAGCCTTTACTTATACCTGGCAGTATGCTCCTATGCCGTAAGCACTACACTACTACGAGAAGATGATCGCATCCAACGACCGGTACACTTCATTAGCAAAAGATTCACGGGCACAGAAGCTAGATACCCTAAGGTCGATAAATTAGCTTACTGTCTGGTCATAGCATCCAGGAAATTTCGACCTTATTTTCAATCACAATCCATTAAGGTTCTAATGGATCAACCCCTGAGACAAGTCCTAAATAAACTAGATACGTCAGTACACTTGCTAAAATGGTGCATTAAGCTAAGCTAGTATGACATCACTTACCATCCATGCACCACAATTAAAGGACAAGCCTTGGTTGATTTCAAAGCTGAGTTTACAATGCGAGATGAGGAGGTAGATGTGAAAAATGAGGAAACTGTCAAATGGAATATGTTCGTTGATGGAGCATGAAACGAGCTCGGCTCGGGGGCAGGAGTCATAATAGTCATACCTTGAGGAAGAAAGTTAAGCTATGCGCTAAGGCTAGTGTAACGTCCCGCTTTTTCGCATACTTTAAATCGACACACGTGCCAATTCAAACCATACGGAAGGGCGGATTGTTATGGGGTAAATAAGAAAAAAACAGAGAAGAAAAAGAACCAAACAGAATCTCACAGCGGAATGATAAAATATAATAATCAAATATACAGTTTATAAATCTGTTTACAAAACCATTTATATAATACATATCAGAGTTACACATACCAATAATAATGCAGCGGAACAGTGTGCAGTGCACTAGTATAAATAATAATAATATAAATCTTCGTCTTCGTCCTCTAGAGCTAAATCTTCCAATCCTGAAATGCTCGGACTGATCCGAGCGAATTTGAAAAGACAAAAACACTTGAGTCAGAACTAAAAGATCTTATGTGAGTTAAATTAACAGAAATAAATATGAGTGTAGTAACTCAAGAGATGCTCGGGATTTACATCTCCTAAGGATCCATTAAACTATTTACTATGTAGTATATTGCGCTATTATAATAGTGTCTATTTGTAAAATAAACTTACTTTTAAATAGCGTTAAGGCTTTACATTTTCCACCTTAACACGTAATAGTCCCAGTGGTCCATCCAATATCATGGTCCCTCCTGATCGGGAAGCCACCAGAGGATACCACACGGGCTACGGGAGAAATCCAAACTCGTACAAGGCGCGATAGGGTAGGTGACACGACACAACTAGGCAATGCCAGGGTAGATATACCAATTGCTATCTGGGCTGGTGGAAACGCGCAGCTACCGCCCACCTCGAACAAACTCCCACAAAACAAAAGTAAAAGTGGCCACTGAATCAATCCAAAGTCAAAGTATAATATCGAAGAGGAGTGTCCGATCAGAGGAATGACCTCATTGGCCCGAGAATCGCTCCTGTTTTAGCCACCTTATGCCAACTCACGGGAGTCGGGTCCACATATTTACCTTAATGGAAACACCGCCATCAACCTACTTCATTCTGGAATCTCCACCGCGTACACGGTTAGTCGAAGTGGTTTTCCGTATCGACAGAGAGTATGTCCATATCCGATCCCGGTCTCTTTGCCAACCAATCGTTATTATAACACCGCGGTCATTTAAAAATAATTATTCTTTTAAAACCAAAATAAAATATCCATTTCAAAACCATATAAATATGATATCATTTCCTTTTAAAACCCAAAACAATATGATATCATCTTTATTTTCCAATATATTCTTTTCCAAAATCATAGGATTTTCAAAGTAAAATATTTAGAAATCAAAAACTCTTGAATATAATATTTTCAAATTATACTATCTTGAAAATCATAACTTTGAAACAAGTTCCATTTCTCAAATGGTTAAATATTAAATTTCCTTTATAAACAAAAATAGCTTCTTTAGATTTCACCAATCAATTTCAAATATCGATTTAAACTACCAAATACCATTTCAATTCTTATGTTTCAAAGCTTTAAATATTTCACCATTTCAAAAACAAACTCATTTGACAAACCCATATATATCAAATTCAATTACTTATTATTTAGACTTGAAATGTTTACTTAATGAATTCAATATAATTTAAGTAAAACCTTTAACTTCACATAATTGGAAAATCTTTCAATTTATGAAACTTGATATATTCATTTAAATCAACCTGATATTCATTTAAACCACTTTACACAAAAATCAAGTTATAAAAATCATATCCTTTAAAAAATTTAATTTTTATTAAATTTCAATTTAACTTAATATTCATCTTCCAAATCTTATTCTCATTTAAGTCATAAAAACTCCAGAAATTAGATTTTAAATAAATGCTTAATCGTATTTGATCTTAAAAATCAAACTTTATTTTATACTTCAAATAAAATTTATACAAAGCTTAAACCCAAAAATTTACTATATATATATATATAAATAACTAATTCAATATCCCATAAACCATATATATATAGCTTTACAAAACCATAAAAACATTCCAAAATATATTATATATATATACCGCGGTGCCTGTATAAAATTTTCTACCCTATGGTCAAGTGATATGGATGTTTATCATTTCTATCCGCAATTTAAAATAAAACGCGGTGGTATATCATTTCAAACCGCAATCCCGAATGAATGAAATGCATAGCAACTTGCAATTAATAAAATAAATCATCCATTCATCCATCAAATCATACATCCATTTATCACAGTCATCATCCAATTTTAAACAATCATCAATATATAACAGGTGATAAATAATGGTATCAATTATCAGTTTATACTCAAAATAAATTTAATAACTGTTAATTGGCAGTTTGTATGCAAAAATAAACGTAAACTTAACTGGCAGTTAATATGAAATAAAATTTAACATAACTATGCCTGGCAGTTAATATGAAATAAATAAATTCTAACTGTCAAATTTATATGCAATAAATAAATAAATTTACAGTTATATTAGATAAATGCGTTTAAACAGAAATAGTGAATAAAACATGCCAAACAGTCATAAAAAAATTTCTACCCATATCTAAAATTAATTTAACAAACACAAGAAATTTTAGAAATTGTGAGTGGGTTAAAACACTCACCCTTTGAATTTAAATCGAATTTAAATCCGATTTAAACCCAAAAATTCGACGGTCTCCAAATCTGTCCAAACCAGCGTCAAAAAAATCTGGAATTTAATTACGATCCTAACAAAAAAAATCGCGCGTGAAACGGAGTTCGTATGTGGAAGTTAAATGTATTAACGCGTTTGAAAAATCAAAATTAAACTAAATTCAAACAAAATAAACCTACCAATTACCACTTGCCACGTCAGCGTTTCCTGCGCACCCCTAGTGACTAATCTCACTAAACCCATGTTCCAATTTCGCTAATAGATGAAGAAATCAAAAAGCCCCAATTCAACCTTTTGGGTTTCGAATTTTACACGTTTGGCCGTGATTTCTGGTTGTCTCAAGCGACTATTGCAAAACAGAGACTGCGCTAAGATCCGTAGATGAAAACTACAACATAATTTTTTTTCTTCCGAGAACTTTGATTTTTTTTTTTTTTTGAATAGAATTGGATCTGAAATTTGCATCCATTTAGGAAGAGAAAGAATTGAAGAAAATGAACGCGCAAATAAAAGAGAATAAATGGAGGCTAGGCTTTATAATTGGGTTTATATAGATAGGTTAGAATTAGAGTAGATGGATCTGATAAGCAAACGCGCTTAAGGATAATTTAAATTAACGTAATAATTACAAATCACCATACTATGAAGACATTTACGTTATTTCCCATTTATTACTTTATTTAACACAACCCTTAATTTACATCTATTGCAATGTTTTCAAATTTAATTGAATGAACTAATTATATCACTCCTAATAATTGTTGTAAGACTCTAAATCCCACATTTGTAAGTATATATTATTTCCACCCAAATATTATAGATATATACAAAGTATAGGTATCCATTAAATCATTATTTATTATATATTCAAATTAACTAAATTCACTATTGACGTCCGTTTATATTTATTACCAAATATCCATTTCTTTCCCAATAAATTTGAATCCATTCATTTAATATAACAAATCAAATTTCCATTCACACCTTATTATCAACCCACAATTTATTGCAATTCATTATTTTAGATAGATTTTATACAATTAATATCAACTTTACATTAAATTTCTATCCAATGAATATTTATTCATCAATCAATTCAATATTTACTTTTCTTTCCCTCTATTTGATACTTAACCTAGTATACATTTAATGGGTAAACATAACATTGAATTATAATGCATTTCTCATGCATGCTTCATTTCATATAAATTCCTATTTATTAACTAAGTCACACTAACAAAACAATTTTTTTTTCCAATCGATTACCAGTCTAGACTTAATATATTAAATAAACGGTTAACCTAAAACGATTGTTACCCCTTTAGCATTCAAATTCACTTACGACTATTATTAACACAATGTTGCCATTTGATTTATATATATTTAAATAAATTATATGAATGGGTAAAACTTTAAAAATTATCTTACTTGCAAATTTACTCACAAACATCCTAAATTACCAACTTGCAATTTATTTTTAATTACTAAATTTGCATTGATTATATCAAGTTGAGATTTAATACGTATTATTTCCTCAAATAAATAAATCTTTGGATTTAAATTCCCAAAACCATAAATTATGTCCCACCATAAATCTATGCTTTTATTATTTTACGTTCACACTCCCGTTACTCTATAATAAATCACCAAGTAACGATATCCTAAACCAACATTAATTTATATATCAATCCTTATAACTCAATAAATTTGTCAAATATGAATAACCTTAACAATACTTACTCATATTATCTTACTTACAATAATGTAATATTAAACGTTGAATTTCATTTATTTTGCAATATTTCAATTTAATTAATAAATACTGCTCCTATACTTAAATCTATATTAACAAATCGTTAGATTTGGATCGATAGAAATCGGTTTACCAAAGCTTACGTACACATTACGTAAATAAACAACTATATAAATTTGCCACCTATTAGCTCTAATTTTTATTCTTAAGTTTGTTACTTATCAATTTAGATTATACTTCCATCTATAATGCAAATCCAAATCTCCTCTAACTGCATAAATTAGGGCAATTTATTGCAATTGATTTCCCATTAAACTTCATAAATTAACAAATTAAAACCTAAATAAAAACGTTTATTTATTTAAAAATCTTGTTGTTTAATTTAATTGACCATTCACAGATATAATTTACATTGTTCTCCAATTATTACTTAAATACATCACACAACGTTAAATCTATATTCAATACAATTTGTTACCAAAATTAATTTAACGAAAACAATCACGCTCTTAAAATTTCTCTTCATTCATTAATTGCTAATTGTTATTCAATTAAACCCATTCATTTGATTTCCCTATTATGCATCAATTATAAACCCATCATCTTAAAGGTGATGTCTACATTTTATACTATAAATTTACCCTTTTATATTGCAATATCAATGAATGCTCACATACAAATTTAGATCTTAACTCCAATTAATTATTCCATTTAATCCATTGATTTATTAAATTTAATTACTGCAATTCATTGTCTTACATAAATTTGAATCTATTTCCAAATTTTCACTATTCCAATTAATTGAAATATAAAATTAAATTTGTAAAAGTTTAATTACCCTTGATCCATCAAATTTCAACATTCTCTCTCATGTAAACAAATAAGATTTCTGTTTCTTCCTAAATTTAAATTAGAAATCCTATAATTTAATTCATTTTAAACATCGAATTTACACGAGTCGTCACACTCTCCCCCACTCAAAACTTTTCGTCCCCGAAAAGGAAAAGAATGGAGAAGGAAGAATTTAATAATATTACATCTTATTCAAATATTAACTTATAAAAATAATTTACAACATTTGTTACCTTAAATAAAATATACCATTTTAAAATCATTATGTAAAGAAAAAAAAAAATTCTAAGTCCAAAATTTACGGAAAATTTTTGGCAGAGTCTCCTTTGTACGGGGAGGCTCAGGAGAAAATATAATATCAAAATATAATAATTATATTACATTTATTATCCAAAATATTATATTCCAACTCCCGAAATATATATAAATAGCGCTATAAACCGTAATCTGAAACGTACCTATTTGTCAGGCATTTTACGGTTAAGTTATGGAACCAAAAGCAGCAGCAATTGCTTCCACAACCTGCATTCCCCTTATAAAGATCCAAAGGGTTAACAATTTATATAAAGTGAAATTAAGCGGTTTCAAACACTAACAACCAATCAGTACAACAACCATCAAAACAGCATACACAACAAATCCAAAACAACCATTCAACAAACAAACAAATAGTTGTTCGGATTCAAAACTTGAAATTGTACGGAATGGAAATAACTATCAAGTGCATCATTTACTCAACAGTCTTAGATGGAACAGAATAGATTATTTATTCATCCAACAATTTCAAATTCCCTTACCCAATCAACCATAAATCAAATAATAGAATTCAAACCAACAAACCAAATTAACTTATTATAAATTTATTTCATACTTTAGCTGTTTAATTTCCTTTCTTTCATTACGTCATTTATTTTCGTTATATTTCTTTCTATTTTGTTTAGAAATTAACTTCAACCCTTTTTCTTAAGTTTACAATTTCCCTTTATTATATTACACTCATTTATTTTCACTTACTAATTATTATTATTCATTCATTTATTATTGCATGACCTCTTTTATTTACACTTTAATTACTTAAGTTTATAATCATCTATTTGTCATACTTACCTTTATTATATTTTACTTGGTAAAATTTCAATTATAACTTAAGTTTATAACATTAAATTCTCATTTAACAGCAATTTCATTGAATACTTTTACTACTTGTATAATATTCTATTACAATCCCTTATTAAACATTTCAACTTTTAATATTTGGTAAGTTATATATATATATGTTATTTAAGGATGTAATTGAAAGTTATGCAAATTTTTTCACAATTCTTTTAATTAATTAATGGTTCAATAATTATATCTTTGTTTTATAAGTTACATATTTCAAATTACCTTCAATTTCTTTTATTATATTGTTTTTAATTATAGTAACATTTTAATTACACTTAAATTTATAACCTTATAACATCAATTCTTATAAATAAAGAATTTCATTAATTCATTTACTAAGGTTTACAATCATTTATATACATTACTTATCTCCCTATTATTAAATTTTTACTTTAATTAAAGGTTCCAATTATTAATTACTAACCTTTCATTTCACTATAATAATTGAAACAATTTATTAACAGAAATTTAAGAATTTAGATATCGGGTTAAATTTCAAATTATTTTAAAATAACAAATAAATATATTCTTACAACTTATATCTCAATTTATATTTAAAACAATTCAAAATATATAGAAATATTTTTTTCAAAAAAGAATCGGTAATAAAACTACTACAGTGGCCTTTCCCCCTCAAAACTCGAAAATGAATGTCGATGATGCGTGCACTCATCACCGAAATTATTTTCCAGCGACAGAGAGGAAAGTACAAAACTTATTTGCTCCAAAATCTCCTTTAAAAAAATCTTCCGAATTATATTGAAATATTTATATAAGAAAATACCTATAAACAATATTATTATATTCCAAAATTTATTCGAAAGAAATTTAAAAACCCCGGATCTTAAGTCCTAAATTTCCAAATTTCGTTGATTTTATTTTTCAATCTTATTTCTATTATTAATTATACACTTTATTACCTAACAACCAATCTATTACAGCCAAATATAGATATTATTTTGAAAAATTATTTTATAGAAAATATAATAGGTAAAATTACTTCATTCACCTATATTAAAAACAAATATTATGTCGGTCTGTCCTATTAAGTGTTTAGAAATCCCTATTGATGTCATAGCATCCCATGCACCAACCAGAATTTATAAATACGAAACGGAACAGATTAACACAATATAAAAACCTTTTTATAACACTAACAAATACGCTTTCTCATATATATACACTCAGCGACTCCCATAGGTTATTACTACCCTATTAGTAAAGAGTCAAACCCCACAAAGCTAAGGTTTATCGCTAAACCAAAGCTCTGGTACCAAATGCAACGTCCCGCTTTTTCGCACACTTTAAATCGACACACGTGCCAATTCAAACCATACGGAAGGGCAGATTGTTATGGGGTAAATAAGAAAAAAACAGAGAAGAAAAAGAACCAAACAGAATCTCACAGCGGAAGGATAAAATATAATAATCAAATATACAGTTTATAAATCAGTTTACAAAACCATTTATATAATACATATCAGAGTTACACATACCAATAATAATGCAGCGGAACAGTGTGTAGTGCACTAGTATAAATAATAATAATATAAATCTTCGTCTTCGTCCTCTAGAGCTAAATCTTCCAATCCTGAAATGCTCGGACTGATCCAAGCGAATTTGAAAAGACAAAAACACTTGAGTCAGAACTAAAAGATCTTATGTGAGTTAAATTAACAGAAATAAATATGAGTGTAGTAACTCAAGAGATGCTCGGGATTTACATCTCCTAAGGATCCGTTAAACTATTTACTATGTAGTATATTGCGCTATTATAATAGTGTCTATTTGTAAAATAAACTTACTTTTAAATAGCGTTAAGGCTTTACATTTTCCACCTTAACACGTAATAGTCCCAGTGGTCCATCCAATATCATGGTCCCTCCTGATCGGGAAGCCACCAGAGGATACCACACGGGCTACGGGAGAAATCCAACCTCGTACAAGGCGCGATAGGGTAGGTGACACGGCACAACTAGGCAATGCCAGGGTAGATATACCAATTGCTATCCGGGCTGGTGGAAACGCGCAGCGCGCAACTACCGCCCACCTCGAACAAACTCCCCCAAAACAAAAGTAAAAGTGGCCACTGAATCAATCCAAAGTCAAAGTATAATATCGAAGAGGAGTGTCCGATCAGAGGAATGACCTCATTGGCCCGAGAATCGCTCCTGTTTTAGCCACCTTATGCCAACTCACGGGAGTCGGGTCCACATATTTACCTTACAGGAAACACCTCCACCAACCTACTTCATTCTGGAATCTCCACCGCGTACACGGTTAGTCAAAGTGGTTTTCGGTATCGACAGAGAGTATGTCCATATCCGATCCCGGTCTCTTTGCCAACCAATCGTTATTATAACACCGCGGTCATTTAAAAATAATTATTCTTTTAAAACCAAAATAAAATATCCATTTCAAAACCATATAAATATGATATCATTTCCTTTTAAAACCCAAAACAATATGATATCATCTTTATTTTCCAATATATTCTTTTCCAAAATCATAGGATTTTCAAAGTAAAATATTTAGAAATAAAAAACTCTTGAATATAATATTTTCAAATTATACTATCTTGAAAATCATAACTTTGAAACAAGTTCCATTTCTCAAATGGTTAAATATTAAATTTCCTTTATAAACCAAAATAGCTTCTTTAGATTTCACCAATCAATTTCAAATATCGATTTAAACTACCAAATACCATTTCAATTCTTATGTTTCAAAGCTTTAAATATTTCACCATTTCAAAAACAAACTCATTTGACAAACCCATAAATATCAAATTCAATTACTTATTATTTAGACTTGAAATGTTTACTTAATGAATTCAATATAATTTAAGTAAAACCTTTAACTGCACATAATTGGAAAATCTTTCAATTTATTAAACTTGATATATTCATTTAAATCAACCTGTTATTCATTTAAATCACTTTACACAAAAATCAAGTTACAAAAATCATATCCTTTAAAAAATTTAATTTTTATTAAATTTCAATTTAACTTAATATTCATCTTCCAAATCTTATTCTCATTTAAGTCATAAAAACTCCAGAAATTAGATTTTAAATAAATGCTTAATCGTATTTGATCTTAAAAATCAAACTTTATTTTATACTTCAAATCAAATTTATACAAAGCTTAAACCCAAAAATTTACTATATATACATATATAAATAACTAATTCAATATCCCATAAACCATATATATATAGCTTTACAAAACCATAAAAACATTCCAAAATATATTATATATATATATCGCGGTGCCTGTATAAAATTTTCTACCCTATGGTCAAGTGATACGAATGTTTATCATTTCTATCCGCAATTTAAAATAAAATGCGGTGGTATATCATTTCAAACCGCAATCCCGAATGAATGAAATGCATAGCAACTTGCAATTAATAAAATAAATCATCCATTCATCCATCAAATCATACATCCATTTATCACAGTCATCATCCAATTTCAAACAATCATCAATATATAACAGGTGATAAATAATGGTATCAATTATCAGTTTATACTCAAAATAAATTTAATAACTGTTAATTGGCAGTTTATATGCAAAAATAAACGTAAACTTAACTGGCAGTTAATATGAAATAAAATTTAACATAACTATGCCTGGCAGTTAATATGAAATAAATAAATTCTAACTGTCAAATTTATATGCAATAAATAAATAAATTTACAGTTATATTAGATAAATGCGTTTAAACAGAAATAGTGAATAAAACATGCCAAACAGTCATAAAAAAATTTCTACCCATATCTAAAATTAATTTAACAAACACAAGAAATTTTAGAAATTGTGAGTGGGTTAAAACACTCACCCTTTGAATTTAAATCGAATTTAAATCCGATTTCAACCCAAAAATTCAACGGTCTCCAAATCTGTCCAAACCAGCGTCAAAAAAATCTGGAATTTAATTACGATCCTAACAAAAAAAATCGCGCGTGAAACGGAGTTCGTATGTGGAAGTTAAATGTATTAACGCTTTTGAAAAATCAAAATTAAACTAAATTCAAACAAAATAAACCTACCTATTACCACTTGCCACGTCAGCGTTTCCTGCGCACCCCTAGTGACTAATCTCACTAAACCCATGTTCCAATTTCGCTAATAGATGAAGAAATCAAAAAGCCCCAATTCAACCTTTTGGATTTCGAATTTTACACGTTTGACCGTGATTTCTGGTTGTCTCAAGTGACTATTGCAAAACAGAGACTGCGCTAAGATCTATAGATGAAAACTACAACATAATTTTTTTTCCCGAGAACTTTGAATTTTTTTTTTGAATAGAATTGGATCTGAAATTTGCATCCATTTAGGAAGAGAAAGAATTGAAGAAAATGAACGCACAAATAAAAGAGAATAGATGGAGGCTAGGCTTTATAATTGGGTTTATATAGATAGGTTAGAATTAGAGTAGATGGATCTGATAAACAAATGCGCTTAAGGATAATTTAAATTAACGTAACAATTACAAATCACCATACTATGAAGACATTTACGTTATTTCCCATTTATTACTTTATTTAACACAACCCTTAATTTACATCTATTGCAATGTTTTCAAATTTAATTTAATGAACTAATTATATCACTCCTAATAATTGTTGTAAGACTCTAAATCCCACATTTGTAAGTATATATTATTTCCACCCAAATATTATAGATATATACAGAGTATAGGTTTCCATTAAATCATTATTTATTATATATTCAAATTAACTAAATTCATTATTGACGTCCGTTTATATTTATTACCAAATATCCATTTACCTTTCCCAATAAATTTGAATCCATTCATTTAATATAACAAATCAAATTTCCATTCACACCTTATTATCAACCCACAATTTATTGCAATTCATTATTTTAGATAGATTTTATACAATTAATATCAACTTTACATTAAATTTCTATCCAATGAATATTTATTCATCAATCAATTCAATATTTACTTTTCTTTCCCTCTATTTGATACTTAACCTAGCATACATTTAATGGGTAAACATAACATTGAATTATAATGCATTTCTCATGCATGCTTCATTTCATATAAATTCCTCTTTATTAACTAAGTCACACTAACAAAACAATTTTTTTTTCTTCAATCAATTACCAGTCTAGACTTAATATATTAAATAAACGGTTAACCTAAAACGATTGTTACCCCTTTAGCATTCAAATTCACTTACGACTATTATTAACACAATGTTGCCATTTGATTTATATATATTTAAATAAATTATATGAATGGGTAAAACTTTAAAAATTATCTTACTTGCAAATTTACTCACAAACATCCTAAATTACCAACTTGCAATTTATTTTTAATTACTAAATTTGCATTGATTATATCAAGTTGAAATTTAATACGTATTATTTCCTCAAATAAATAAATCTTTGGATTTAAATTCCCAAAACCATAAATTATGTCCTACCATAAATCTATGCATTTATTATTTTACGTTCACACTCCCGTTACTCTATAATAAATCACCAAGTAACGATATCCTAAACCAACATTAATTTATATATCAATCCTTATAACTCAATAAATTTGTCAAATATGAATAACCTTAACAATACTTACTCATATTATCTTACTTACAATAATGTAATATTAAACGTTGAATTTCATTTATTTTGCAATATTTCAATTTAATTAATAAATACTGCTCCTATACTTAAATCTTTATTAACAAATCGTTAGATTTGGATCGATAGAAATCGGTTTACCAAAGCTTACGTACACATTACGTAAATAAACAACTATATAAATTTGCCACCTATTAGCTCTAATTTTTATTCTTAAGTTTGTTACCTATCAATTTAGATTATACTTCCATCTATAATGCAAATCCAAATCTCCTCTAACTGCATAAATTAGGGCAATTTATTGCAATTGATTTCCCATTAAACTTCATAAATTAACAAATTGAAACCTAAATAAAAACGTTTATTTATTTAAAAATCTTGTTGTTTAATTTAATTGACCATTCACAGATATAATTTACATTGTCTCCAATTATTACTTAAATACATGTTCTCCAATTATTACTTAAATACATCACACAACGTTAAATCTATATTCAATACAATTTGTTACCAAAATTAATTTAACGAAAACAATCACGCCCTTAAAATTTCTCTTCATTCATTAATTGCTAATTGTTATTCAATTAAACCCATTCATTTGATTTCCCTATTATGCATCAATTATAAACCCATCATCTTAAAGGTGATGTCTACATTTTATACTATAAATTCACCCTTTTATATTCCAATATCAATGAATGCTCACATACAAATTTAGATCTTAACTCCAATTAATTATTCCATTTAATCCATTGATTTATTAACTTTAATTACTGCAATTCATTGTCTTACATAAATTTGAATCTATTTTCAAATTTTCACTATTCCAATTAATTGAAATATAAAATTAAATTTGTAAAATTTTAATTACCCTTGATCCATCAAATTTCAACATTCTCTCTCATGTAAACAAATAAGATTTCTGTTTCTTCCTAAATTTAAATTAGAAATCCTATAATTTAATTCATTTTAAACATCGAATTTACACGGGTCGTCACACTCTCCCCCACTCAAAACTTTTCGTCCCCGAAAAGGAAAAGAATGGAGAAGGAAGAATTTAATAATATTACATCTTACTCAAATATTAACTTATAAAAATAATTTACAACATTTGTTACCTTAAATAAAATATACCATTTTAAAATCATTATGTAAAAAAAAAAATTCTAAGTCCAAAATTTACGGAATTTTTTTGGCAGAGTCTCCTTTGTACGGGGAGGCTCAGGAGAAAATATAATATCAAAATATAACAATTATATTACATATATTATCCAAAATATTATATTCCAACTCCCAAAATATATATAAATAGCGCTATAAACCGTAATCTGAAACGTACCTATTTTTCGGGCATTTTACGCTTAAGTTATGGAACCAAAAGCAGCAGCAATTGCTTCCACAACCTGCATTCCACTTATAAAGATCCAAAGGGTTAACAATTTATATAAAGTGAAATTAAGCGGTTTCAAACACTAACAACCAATCAGTACAACAACCATCAAAACAACATACACAACAAATCCAAAACAACCATTCAACAAACAAACAAATAGTTGTTCGGATTCAAAACTTGAAATTGTACGGAATGGAAATAACTATCAAGTGCATCATTTACGCAACAGTCTTAGATGGAACAAAATAGATTATTTATTCATCCAACAATTTCAAATTCCCTTACCCAACCAACCATAAATCAAATAATAGAATTCAAACCAACAAACCAAATTTACTTATTATAAATTTATTTCATACTTTAGCTGTTTAATTTCCTTTCTTTCATTACGTCATTTATTTTCGTTATATTTCTTTCTATTTTGTTTAGAAATTAACTTCAACCCTTTTTCTTAAGTTTACAATTTCCCTTTATTATATTACACTCATTTATTTTCACTTACTAATTATTATTATTCATTCATTTATTATTGCATGACCTCTTTTATTTACACTTTAATTACTTAAGTTTATAATCATCTATTTGTCATACTTACCTTTATTATATTTTACTTGGTAAAATTTCAATTATAACTTAAGTTTATAACATTAAATTCTCATTTAACAGCAATTTCATTGAATACTTTTACTACTTGTATAATATTCTATTACAATCCCTTATTAAACATTTCAACTTTTAATATTTGGTAAGTTATATATATATGTTATTTAAGGATGTAATTGAAAGTTATGCAAATTTTTTCACAATTCTTTTAATTAATTAATGGTTCAATAATTATATCTTTGTTTTATAAGTTACATATTTCAAATTACCTTCAATTTCTTTTATTATATTGTTTTTAATTATAGTAACATTTTAATTACACTTAAATTTATAACCTTATAACATCAATTCTTATAAATAAAGAATTTCATTAATTCATTTACTAAGGTTTACAATCATTTATATACATTACTTATCTCCCTATTATTAAATTTTTACTTTAATTAAAGGTTCCAATTATTAATTACTAACCTTTCATTTCACTATAATAATTGTAACAATTTATTAACAGAAATTTAAGAATTTAGATACCGGGTTAAATTTCAAATTATTTTAAAATAAGAAATAAATATATTCTTACAACTTATATCTCAATTTATATTTAAAACAATTCAAAATATATAGAAATATTTTTTTCAAAACAGAATCGGTAATAAAACTACTACAGTGGCCTTTCCCCCTCGAAACTCGAAAATGAATGTCGATGATGCGTGCACTCATCACCGAAATTATTTTCCAGCGACAGAGAGGAAAGTACAAAACTTATTTTCTCCAAAATCTCCTTTAAACAAATCTTCCGAATTATATTGAAATATTTATAAAAGAAAATACCTATAAACAATATTATTATATTCCAAAATTTATTCGAAAGAAATTTCAAAACCCCGGATCTTAAGTCCTAAATTTCCAAATTTCTTTGATTTTATTTTTCAATCTTATTTCTATTATTAATTATACACTTTATTACCTAACAACCAATCTATTACAGCCAAATATAGATATTATTTTGAAAAATTATTTTATAGAAAATATAATAGGTAAAATTATTTCATTCACCTATATTAAAAACAAATATTATGTCGGTGTGTCCTATTAAGTGTTTAGAAATCCCTATTGATGTCATAGCGTCCCATGCACCAACCAGAATATATAAATACGAAACGGAACAGATTAACACAATATAAAAACCTTTTTATAACACTAACAAATACGCTCTCTCATATATATACACTCAGCGACTCCCATAGGGTATTACTACCCTATTAGTAAAGAGTCAAACCCCACAAAGCTAAGGTTTATCACTAAACCAAAGCTCTGGTACCAAATGTAACGTCCCGCTTTTTCGCACACTTTAAATCGACACACGTGCCAATTCAAACCATACGGAAGGGCGGATTGTTATGGGGTAAATAAGAAAAAAACAGAGAAGAAAAAGAACTAAACAGAATCTCACAGCGGAAGGATAAAATATAATAATCAAATATACAGTTTATAAATCTGTTTACAAAACCATTTATATAATACATATCAGAGTTACACATACCAATAACAATGCAGCGGAACAGTGTGTAGTGCACTAGTATAAATAATAATAATATAAATCTTCGTCTTCGTCCTCTAGAGCTAAATCTTCCAATCCAGAAATGCTCGGACTGACCCGAGCGAATTTGAAAAGACAAAAACACTTGAGTCAGAACTAAAAGATCTTATGTGAGTTAAATTAACAGAAATAAATATGAGTGTAGTAACTCAAGAGATGCTTGGGATTTACATCTCCTAAGGATCCGTTAAACTATTTACTATGTAGTATATTGCGCTATTATAATAGTGTCTATTTGTAAAATAAACTTACTTTTAAATAGCGTTAAGTCTTTACATTTTCCACCTTAACACGTAATAGTCCCAGTAGTCCATCCAATATCATGGTCCCTCCTGATCGGGAAGCCACCAGAGGATACCACACGGGCTACGGGAGAAATCCAAACTCGTACAAGGCGCGATAGGGTAGGTGACACGACACAACTAGGCAATGCCAGGGTAGATATACCAAATGCTATCTGGGCTGGTGGAAACGCGCAGCGCGCAACTACCGCCCACCTCGAACAAACTCCCCCAAAACAAAAGTAAAAGTGGCCACTGAATCAATCCAAAGTCAAAGTATAATATCGAAGAGGAGTGTCCGATCAAAGGAATGACCTCATTGGACCGAGAATCGCTCCTGTTTTAGCCACCTTATGCCAACTCACGAGAGTCGGGTCCACATATTTACCTTACAGGAAACACCGCCACCAACCTACTTCATTCTGAAATCTCCACCGCGTACATGGTTAGTCAAAGTGGTTTTCGATATCGACAGAGAGTATGTCCATATCCGATCCCGGTCTCTTTGCCAACCAATCGTTATTATAACACCGCGGTCATTTAAAAATAATTATTCTTTTAAAACCAAAATAAAATATCCATTTCAAAACCATATAAATATGATATCATTTCCTTTTAAAACCCAAAACAATATGATATCATCTTTATTTTCCAATATATTCTTTTCCAAAATCATAGGATTTTCAAAGTAAAATATTTAGAAATAAAAAACTCTTGAATATAATATTTTCAAATTATACTATCTTGACAATCATAACTTTGAAACAAGTTCCATTTCTCAAATGGTTAAATATTAAATTTCCTTTATAAACCAAAATAGCTTCTTTAGATTTCACCAATCAATTTCAAATATCGATTTAAACTACCAAATACCATTTCAATTCTTATGTTTCAAAGCTTTAAATATTTCACCATTTCAAAAACAAACTCATTTGACAAACCCATATATATCAAATTCAATTACTTATTATTTAGCCTTGAAATGTTTACTTAATGAATTCAATATAATTTAAGTAAAACCTTTAACTTCACATAATTGGAAAATCTTTCAATTTATTAAACTTGATATATTCATTTAAATCAACCTGATATTCATTTAAATCACTTTACACAAAAATCAAGTTATAAAAATCATATCCTTTGAAAAATTTAATTTTTATTAAATTTCAATTTAACTTAATATTCATCTTCCAAATCTTATTCTCATTTAAGTCATAAAAACTCCAGAAATTAGATTTTAAATATATGCTTAATCGTATTTGATCTTAAAAATCAAACTTTATTTTATACTTCAAATCAAATTTATACAAAGCTTAAACCCAAAAATTTACTATATATATATAAATAACTAATTCAATATCCCATAAACCATATATATATAGCTTTACAAAACCATAAAAACATTCCAAAATATATTATATATATATACCGCGGTGCCTGTATAAAATTTTCTACCCTATGGTCAAGTGATACAGATGTTTATCATTTCTATCCGCAATTTAAAATAAAATGCGGTGGTATATCATTTCAAACCGTAATCCCGAATGAATGAAATGCATAGCAACTTGCAACTAATAAAATAAATCATCCATTCATCCATCAAATCATACATCCATTTATCACAGTCATCGTCCAATTTCAAACAATCATCAATATATAACAGGTGATAAATAATGGTATCAATTATCAGTTTATACTCAAAATAAATTTAATAACTGTTAATTGGCAGTTTATATGCAAAAATAAACGTAAACTTAACTGGCAGTTAATATGAAATAAAATTTAACATAACTATGCCGACAGTTAATATGAAATAAATAAATTCTAACTGTCAAACTTATATGCAATAAATAAATAAATTTACAGTTATATTAGATAAATGCGTTTAAACAGAAATAGTGAATAAAACATGCCAAACAGTCATAAAAAATTTTCTACCCATATCTAAAATTAATTTAACAAACACAAGAAATTTTAGAAATTGTGAGTGGGTTAAAACACTCACCCTTTGAATTTAAATCGAATTTAAATCCGATTTAAACCCAAAAATTCGACGGTCTCCAAATCTGTCCAAAGCAGCGTCAAAAAATCTGGTATTTAACTACGATCCTAACAAAAAAAATCACGCGTGAAACGGAGTTCGTATGTGGAAGTTAAATATATTAACGCGTTTGAAAAATCAAAATTAAACTAAATTCAAACAAAATAAACCTACCTATTACCACTTGCCACGTCCGCGTTTCCTGCGCACCCCTAGTGACTAATCTCACTAAACCCATGTTCCAATTTCGCTAATAGATGAAGAAATCAAAAAGCCCCAATTCAACCTTTTGGGTTTCGAATTTTACACGTTTGACCGTGATTTCTGGTTGTCTCAAGCGACTATTGCAAAACAGAGACTGCGCTAAGATCCGTAGATGAAAACTACAACATAATTTTTTTTTCTTCCGAGAACTTTGAATTTTTTTTTGAATAGAATTGGATCTGAAATTTGCATCCATTTAGGAAGAGAAATAATTGAAGAAAATGAACGCACAAATAAAAGAGAATAGATGGAGGCTAGGCTTTATAATTGGGTTTATATAGATAGGTTAGAATTAGAGTAGATGGATCTGATAAACAAACGCGCTTAAGGATAATTTAAATTAACGTAATAATTACAAACCACCATACTATGAAGACATTTACGTTATTTCCCATTTATTACTTTATTTAACACAACCCTTAATTTACATCTATTGCAATGTTTTCAAATTTAATTGAATGAACTAATTATATCACTCCTAATAATTGTTGTAAGACTCTAAATCCCACATTTGTAAGTATATATTATTTCCACCCAAATATTATAGATATATACAGAGTATAGGTTTCCATTAAATCATTAATTATTATATATTCAAATTAACTAAATTCACTATTGATGTCCATTTATATTTATTACCAAATATCCATTTACCTTTCCCAATAAATTTGAATCCATTCATTTAATATAACAAATCAAATTTCCATTCACACCTTATTATCAACCCATAATTTATTGCAATTCATTATTTTAGATAGATTTTATACAATTAATATCAACTTTACACTAAATTTCTATCCAATGAATATTTATTCATCAATCAATTCAATATTTACTTTTCTTTCCCTCTATTTGATACTTAACCTAGTATACATTTAATGGGTAAACATAACATTGAATTATAATGCATTTCTCATGCATGCTTAATTTCATATAAATTCCTCTTTATTAACTAAGTCACACTAACAAAACAATTTTTTTTTCAATCAATTACCAGTCTAGACTTAATATATTAAATAAACGGTTAACCTAAAACGATTGTTACCCCTTTAGCATTCAAATTCACTTACGACTATTATTAGCACAATGTTGCCATTTGATTTATATATATTTAAATAAATTATATGAATGGGTAAAACTTTAAAAATTATCTTACTTGCAAATTTACTCACAAACATCCTAAATTACCAACTTGCAATTTATTTTTAATTACTAAATTTGCATTGATTATATCAAGTTGAGATTTAATACGTATTATTTCCTCAAATAAATAAATCTTTGGATTTAAATTCCCAAAACCATAAATTATGCCCTACCATAAATCTATGCGTTTATTATTTTACGTTCACACTCCCGTTACTCTATAATAAATCACCAAGTAACGATATCCTAAACCAACATTAATTTATATATCAATCCTTATAACTCAATAAATTTGTCAAATATGAATAACCTTAACAATACTTACTTATATTATCTTACTTACAATAATGTAATATTAAACGTTGAATTTCATTTATTTTGCAATATTTCAATTTAATTAATAAATACTGCTCCTATACTTAAATGTATATTAACAAATCGTTAGATTTGGATCGATAGAAATCGGTTTACCAAAGCTTACGTACACATTACGTAAATAAACAACTATATAAATTTGCCACCTATTAGCTCTAATTTTTATTCTTAAGTTTGTTACCTATCAATTTAGATTATACTTCCATCTATAATGCAAATCCAAATCTCCTCTAACTGCATAAATTAGGGCAATTTATTGCAATTGATTTCCCATTAAACTTCATAAATTAACAAATTGAAACCTAAATAAAAACGTTTATTTATTTAAAAATCTTGTTGTTTAATTTAATTGACCATTCACAGATATAATTTACATTGTTCTCCAATTATTACTTAAATACATGTTCTCCAATTATTACTTAAATACATCACACAACGTTAAATCTATATTCAATACAATTTGTTACCAAAATTAATTTAACGAAAACAATCACGCCCTTAAAATTTCTCTTCATTCATTAATTGCTAATTGTTATTCAATTAAACCCATTCATTTGATTTCCCTATTATGCATCAATTATAAACCCATCATCTTAAAGGTGATGTCTACATTTTATACTATAAATTTACCCTTTTATATTCCAATATCAATGAATGCTCACATACAAATTTAGATCTTAACTCCAATTAATTATTCCATTTAATCCATTGATTTATTAACTTTAATTACTGCAATTCATTGTCTTACATAAATTTGAATCTATTTCCAAATTTTCACTATTCCAATTAATTGAAATATAAAATTAAATTTGTAAAATTTTAATTACCCTTGATTCATCAAATTTCAACATTCTCTCTCATGTAAACAAATAAGATTTTTGTTTCTTCCTAAATTTAAATTAGAAATCCTATAATTTAATTCATTTTAAACATCGAATTTACACGGGTCGTCACAACTAGAGTTCGCTCCAACCAATAATGAAGCTGAATATGAAGCAACGATAGCTAGCCTAAAGATCATTAAAGAAATGGGGGTTAAATAAATATGCATTCACAGTGACTCACAACTGATTGTGAACCAAATCTTTGGAGAATTCCAGACTCGTGGACAAAAGCTTGCATTTTACCTCAAAAGGGCCAAAACCCTCCTCGATGAGCTAGATTACTAAGTAATAAAACACATCCCACGAGGAGAAAATCAAGAGGCAGACCCCCTCGCCAAAGAGGCGAGCGTAAGGACCAAACCAGTGCCAGGAGCAACCCCTATCATGAGTTAACCCACACCAAGTTTCGAGTGTCTTCAAATCACGGTGACCGTAATAAAAGAGGAGACATGGATGTCCCCCATCATCGGATACTTACAAGATGGAACCTTACCAACAGAACGGAACGAGGTTGGGAGAATCCTAAGGAGAGCATCCTACCACACCATCCAGAACTTCATATTGTACCGTCGTGGTTTTTCCAACCCACTACGAAGGTGAGTCGATGGGAATGAAGCAAAAGATATTCTTAATAACATCCATCAAGGGAGTTGTGGCGATCACACCGGAGGGCAAACACTAGCCATGAAAATTCTTCGCTATGGATACTTTAGGCCCACGCTAAACAAAGCTGCAGCCAAGTTCGCTAGGAATTGTGACAAATGACAAAGATTTACTAAAATCCTGAGATTACCACCTACCGGCTTGATCCAGATGGTCAGCCCCTTGCCCGTTGCAATTTTGGGGATTGATCTAATTGGGGAACTCCCCATGGGTCGAGGAGGGGCATGATATGCCATAGTGGCAGTGGATTATTTCACCAAATGGGTGGAAGCGGAGCCTTTGAACAGAATTTCGTCTACCAAGGTAATAAAATTCCTAATACGAAACGTCCTGTGCAGGTATTGGGTGCCGTAGAAGATCATATCGGACAACAGACTCCAATTCGATAGTGAAGAATCCTCTAGTTAGTGCCAGGAACATGGGATTGTTCGAAGCTTCTCGGCTGTAGCTTTTCCCCAAGCGAACTGGTAGGTCGAAGCGGTAAACAAGGTTTTGAAAATGCTGATAAAAAAGAAACTAGAGAAGTCTAAGGAGGCATAGGTCAACGAACTGCCTAATGCAATATGGGCCTACCAAACTTCCTACAAAACCACGATAGGGCACACACCATTCGCATTAGCATACGGAGTCGAAGCCATGCTCCCAGTCAAAATAGTCATCCCATCGCACCGAAGGATGCATTACAATTTGAAAGAAAATGAGGAGCTCTTGATCATGTCACTCGACTTGATCAAGGAGAAGAGAAACGACGCCACCCTTAAAGCCTCCGCTCATGGACAGAAGGTGGCAAGGTAATATAACTCCATGGCGAAGCCTTGAGCGCAACAAGAAGGAGACTTGGTACTCAAGCGGGACTTCCCACTGCCAAGAGCACTTGACCCAATTTGGAAAGGGCCATTTTTTGTTCATAAGGATCTTCATAATATAGTTTGCATCATGTCAACAGTAGACATGGAGGTGGTTGGGAAAGCATGGAATCTTCAACACCTCCGCCGCTATTTCTCTTGAACTGTAAGGAATCATGTTTTAACTGAAATAATAAAAGAAAGACATTGGATGTAGGTATATTCAGGCCGAACAACTATAAATATTTGGTGCCTCGCATTACTTGCCTTATTTAAACTTTCTTTCCTTTAATTTTTTATCTGATGACTATTCCTACTGCGAGCAATCGCAAGCACTTACCGGCAGTAGTGAAAAGAAGATAGCCACAACAAGAGGCATAAAACAAGTCCTGGCAGCTCACTACTGACGATCAACAACCTCAAGCCGGTAATGATGAACCGACTATAAGCCATGGATTAGGCACGATTTACAGCCTAGGCAGTTCATCATTGGCGTTCGACTCGCCGGTAACTGCGAACCGATTATAAACCCCACGATTAAGGCATGGCTACAGCCAGGGGTAGTTCGTAGTTGACGATCGACGTTACGCACGCCGACAACGAAAAATCGAATAACACTCACGATGCGGGCAATAGCCCGGGTAATTATCGTTCGCGATCGACCCTGAACATAGCAGCGTGTTTGTGGTTCCCTATGTCTCAGAATGCAATAATGATTGACTAAGTCGTAAAAGGTTCATGAGTAGACAATGCAGACTATAAAAATCACGCATCACAAAAGTCATTCCAGACAAACATACAAAGAACAAAAGTCAAAAATTACAACATTAAAATCTGTATGTACAAAAATTTTCATCTATATAATGCAGAATGACCATACATCCTCCAAAAAGCATACAAAAAAAGAAGGGGAAAGTTTCCTTGACTAAGCGGGAGAGACATCCTTGTCACTCGACCCACTCTCTCCGACCATGTCCTTCGGAAGCTCAGATCGCTCAGAGGACTTGACCTCTCTTTGCGATGCCCAATTAGCACCCTTTGGTGGCATGACTTTTCTTGAAGCCATCCCTACACGATGCAAGTTAGAAAGATCATAAGTTTTACAGCCTGAGATAAGTAATAACGAAGCTAAAGTGAAAAGACGAGATACCTATGGTAATGTTGTGTGGGTCGCCAAGCCCCTCGAAATCCGAACCCTCTTCACTATCCTCATCCCCCACCAACAGCTTGTGCCCCTTAGCGATGGCCTTGGTCTCTTCCACCTTGAACTTGTGGTTCACCATCCCAACATCATACACGGATCCTTCCTCCTGCACAACCGTAGCCTTAGTCTCCTCAATAAGCCAAGCGTGGATCCCTGCCATCACTTGTCATCCATCCACTGAAGGTTCCCCTGCTTCTAGAACATATAGTAGGTGTCCTTCAGCATTTGGTTAACTGTCTCACAAAAGTCGCTGGACTTGTCGACTTCAGCTTGGAGGGATGCCAATTTATTCATGTACTGTTCTTTGTCCTTCCTCTGCCGGGCCTGCTCTGCCTTCAGCATATCGATCTCAACCTTGTACACATCCTTTTCCTTCCGCTACTTACCTTGAAACTTCTTCAGCTCAACCAAGACTTCTTGGGATTTCTTCATCATACCCTTGAGAGAGCGGATCCGCTTTAGATCCTTCTGCCTAGCTTTGTCCACTGAACTTATAGCCTCATCGATCTATGCGTTGCATAATTTAGTAGCCACTCTCATCGCTTCTTTCATGGCTTTCTTTATCTCGGCTGTGCGGAACGCTTCAACTGCCTCCAATTTCACATCCTTCTCCCTAAGCGCTCTACGAAGATCCTCCACCTCCGGGCGTAACTGTACAATAGTACTCCCAACTTCCTCACTGGCCCTGGCTAAACGAGATTGGTAATCAATAATTTTTCTAGTCTCTTCAGTAATCTGGACCATTCTTATTGTCAGATTGACGAAGTCAAGAGTTTTTGTCTCATCTAAAATTCAAACCAAAGGATTTCGAGGCAGAAGGAACTCAGTATCAGAATCCGTTAGATGGAAATCTACATAGCTAGGGTTGATATCAAGGTAACTCTCAAAAGGGTTCCTCATCGGCGGTTGAAAATTTAAGAAATAAGCATTGACATTTTCTTCCCCTAAATCACCAGGTGGATTTTGGTGATGGCATTGGGAAGAAGTTTGAGAACCAGCTGAGGAAGCATCTTTTTCTGGAGACCTTGTGTTTTTCTAAGATGTCTCGTGGCTCTCTCCTCTACCATGCCCAACGTAGTCTCCTCGACATTCTCTTGTGCAGTCTTTTCCTTTTGGGAGGCAGTCTTAGTAGGAACGGAGGCCCTTTTCATCCGTTTGAACTGTTCAAGTCACCGAGACATTTCATTCCTCTATAGATTTCTTCTTTTCCTTGCAAAGTGAATAACAACTTTAGAACAGGGAAACGAAGAAAGCATAAACACAAAGTATGCAAGACACTTAGACATTCCAAGCTACCACAAACCCTTAAGAGTGACTAGATCAAAAGGTCGGGATGGGGTCTTACTCAAGTGGGGAATACACTGGGACGGGACTCCACTCAGAGGAAGGACACACTATGACTGGAGTTCATTGGACCGAGGAGGAAGTGGAGACCACGACTCGTCTAAAAATAAAAAATTGTCAAGAAGTACCTCAAAATCCATATAGAAATCAAAAGTACTTGGAGAAAGCCCGAACGTCTCATTGAACCCCGGTCAGCTTCGCATTGGGAGAACCGACATTCCACTCTAATCATCCGTAGCCACATTCTCTTGAGAGGGGTCAACGACAAAAGTTGGCCAAGGTACCGGCTCGGATTGATCTAACTGCTCAGGCCACTCCCGCACAGTCTCAGCATTCTTCAAGAGAGTCGTGCCCAAATCTTCGCTGCCAACAAACTCCACATCCTAAGAAGCTCTCCTATTTCTTCGCCCTAGAATCTCTTTCCGACCATTCCTTATCCTCGCAGTCAACCTCCAAACGAGAACCTTCTTCGTCATCAGGAGAAGGAGCGTTCCGTATGCGCAAAGATTTCCCTGATCGGGGAGGACGAAGTGCATTTTTATTACACCTCAACTTCTTCGGGGCTCCGCCCCTTTACCCTCTTCCTTCGGTTCCTTTCCTTTGCCAACGTCTCCCCCTTCTCCTTCGGCTCCCATTACTCTCTTAGCTGAGCTTGGCCTGATCTTAAACACGGATTGACGGGGTTCAATTAGGTTGTAAAAACGATAGGTTGTGTCACGGAGCAAGAACGAGGCTTCCCTCTCAGCCTCAGCGATAGTTAAGATTTCCTTGGCCATCTTCTTCAAACCTTCATCCTCTGCCGCCTTTACACATGAAAATACGAAGCACTAGGGAACCAAGTCGACAAAAAACTTAGAATAGGATATAAAGGAGACTTACACCTAGAAGTGAAAACATGTTGAGGGACAACATCATCAAGCACAAATAAGTACCCCTTCTTAAACATACTAAACTTTGAGTATAAATCGAGAACAGGCTTGAATTTATGAGCTGACTCTAAGCTAATGAAGGGGATCTCCTTTCGGTAACTTCTCATGTTGTGCAAGTACCGGATCTCTATATGGGTAGGAGGTCTGACGCAGCGGATTAATCAAACAAAACTTCAATCGATGAAATGTAGCAATCGGTGAGTTGAAGATACCAAAATGCCCAAGTTCGTTGATCCAAAGATACCGAACTCTAGCTATCTCAAACACGTTGATAGCGCACTATACCGTGTTCAAAGATCTACGATTCTTCGCACGTTGATCTAGCGCACTAGATTCCGTGAATCGGCTTCAACAAACGTGGATTCGAGCGCACTCGAATGACGTAAGTGGAGATAGGAGATTACACTCAACTACCAATTGGTATGAAAGCACAAAGCTAACAAAAGAGAATTTTATTCCAAAAATCAACAACCACAAAATGTACAACACACGCGTATTTATAGGGTTTTCACAACACAGCCCTTGAGTCGTGACCGACTCATGACTCACGACCTACGACTCATCATAAGTCGTTAACGACTTAGCAACACACCACACCTTTATGCATTACACGACTTACCATACAACACGGTATACGACTCATCAAACCATTCAAGTT
Organism: Allium cepa; assembly: GCA_030765085.1. NCBI lineage: Eukaryota > Viridiplantae > Streptophyta > Magnoliopsida > Asparagales > Amaryllidaceae > Allium > Allium cepa. Next base: position 861,110,895 of record CM060943.1, read on the forward strand.
ACACGACTCAAGAAAACATAACGACTCAACTTATGAACGACTTATGACACAACCGACTCACTATTACAACACACCAGACATAATACGCGACACAACAAGATACGACTCAAAGACTCGCGACCTTACAACACAAGGCCGACTCAACACCACATGGATACAACAGTTAGGTCGTATACGACCTAACGACTCAAAGGCAACAAACTACAACACATATGCTCATATGGCCGACTTAAGCGCATGCCGACTCAAGCCCCAATCTCCCTGCGCATATCTCCTCAACGGCTTAGTTAGGTCGTGACTGCTTCCTCTTCTGTTAAGTCGTAGCCGACTTAAACTCTTAAGTCGTAGCCGACTTAAACTCTTAAGTCGTAGCCGACTTGAGTCCTTAGCTCGCAGATAATTCAACGCGGCTGCCTCAACTCGTAGCTCCTCTTCCTTAGGTCGTAACTCGTTATCCTTCACCCTGTTAAGTCGCGAACGACTTAAGGCCTCTTTATTAGCTCGTGAACGACTTAACCCTTGAGGAATTGTAGATCGTGCTGCATCATCCTCCCCTGGTTGAGAAAAATTCGTCCTCGAATTTGTAAATTCTTTCCCATCAGATTGTCCATCTCCATAATACGGCACAAGATGTTTAACATTGAATACGTCAGAAGTGTATACATCCTCCGGCAGTTTCAACTTATAAGCATTCTCATTGATCTGTTTCACAACTTCTACTGGACCAATTTTTCTGGCTTTCAACTTATTATAAGCGCCCATTGGAAAACGATCCTTTGTTAACACAGCATACACCAAATCACCTTTATTAAATTCAACATTTCGTCTCTTTAAATCTGCAGCTTGCTTATACTTCTCATTCGACTTTTCCAATCGTTCCCGAACGATCTTATGACACTCCGTCAATCCTTCAATAAAATCAACAGCTCGTTTAACCGTCCCCTTTGCTTGTGGTACCACCGCTAAATCTAACGGTCCCCTGGGTAAAATTGAATAAACAATCTGAAATGGACTGAATCCTGTGCTACGATTCACTGCATGATTATGAGCAAATTCTGCCTGGCATAGCTTCATGTCCCAACTTCTCAAATTATCCTGTACAAGACAACGCAACAAATTTCCCAATGACCTGTTAACAACTTCTGTCTGCCCATCAGTTTGTGGATGGTAAGCGCTACTAAAATTCAGCTTTGTTCCGACCATCTTCCACAAACTCAGCCAAAAGTGACTCAGGAAACGAGTATCTCGATCAGAAACAATAGATTCTGGTAAACCATGAAGTCGATAAATCTCCTTGAAAAATAACTGTGCCACTCGAACTGCATCTGCTGTCTTCTTGCAAGCAACAAAATGTGCCATCTTTGAAAACCTGTCCACCACAACAAATATCGAATCATTTCCCCTTTGAGTTCTTGGCAAACCCAAAACGAAATCCATGCTAATATCAACCCATGGCTTAGATGGTACTGGTAATGGCATATACAATCCTGCATTCGTTGCTGTTCCTTTTGAAACTTGGCAAATATGACATCGCTCCACGAATCTTTCAACCTCTTTCCTCATCGACGGCCAAAAGTAAGACTGCGAAATTAACTGTAAAGTACGATCACGGCCAACATGTCCTTCCTCGTGCAATTCCTTCACAATCTTCATCCTCAAACTACAGTCCGGAATACATAAACGATTTCCTTTAAACAGAAAACCATCAACCAACATGAATTCATCGGTACTCCCATCCTTCACTTTTTCAACATATTTCACAAAGTAAGGATCTTCTTCAATCATCTCTGGCAACATTTCAAACCCCGTCACTTCCACCTTCATTGTCATTAGTAAATGACTCCTCCTACTCAAAGCATCTGCTACTCGATTCGTCACCCCTGATTTGTGCTTAACGACAAAAGTAAACTGCTGTAAATATGCAATCCATGATGCATGTCTTGCTGAAATCTTATCTTGCCCCTGTAAATGTTTCAAAGCTTCGTGATCAGTGTACAGAACAAATTCCTTCTGAAATAAGTAATGTCTCCAATGCTTAACAGCCTGAACAACAGCATAAAATTCAACGTCATATGTACTGTATCTGATCTTTGCCCCTGACAGTTTCTCACTAAAATAAGCAACTGGCTTTCCATTCTGGCTCAGAACTCCTCCAATTCCAACCTTCGAAGCATCAGTATGCAATTCAAACAATAACTGAAAATTAGGTAGAACAAGAATTGGTGCAGACGTCAACAATTCCTTGATCCTTTCAAAGGCAACCCCCGCTTCCTCTGACCACACAAATTGTTTCCCTTTCATGCAATCAGTCACTGGAGCCATCACGCTACTGAAGTGTGGGATGAATCTTCGGTAGAATGACGCTAGCCCATGAAAACTTCTCACTTCTGTAATTGTCTTTGGTTGTGGCCAATTCCTGACTGCTTCAACTTTGCTTTGGTCAACTTGAATACCTTTCCCTGAAACAACATAACCCAGGAATAAAACACTAGGTGTCATAAACACACATTTCTTTGTAGCAGCATAAAATTGTTCTTCACGAAGAATAAACAACACTTCTCTCAGATGTAGAACATGTTCCTCCGTACTCCTGCTATAAATCAAAATATCATCGAAATAAACCACGACGAACTTTCCAATGAATGGTCTAAAGATTTGATTCATCACCCGCATGAATGTACTAGGTGCATTAGACAAACCAAATGGCATAACCAACCATTCGTATAACCCCTCTCTCGTCTTGAAAGCTGTCTTCCATTCATCTCCAGGTCTGATACGAATTTGATGATAACCACTCTTCAAATCAATCTTTGAAAATATAGTTGCCCCACTCAACTGATCCAACAAATCATCCAACCTCGGCATAGGAAATCTGTAACGAACAGTGATCTTATTCAAAGCTCTGCTATCAGTGCACATTCTCCAAGTTCCGTCCTTCTTTGGTACTAACAATGCAGGTACAGCACACGGACTCAAACTTTCCTGAATACGACCCTGTTCAAGTAATTCTTCCACCTGCCTTCGTAACTCCTCATGTTCCTTCGGACTCATTCTGTAATGTGGTCGGTGTGGTAACACTGCTCCCGGAACAAGATCAATCTGATGTTGAATGTCTCTAAGTGGTGGTAACTCCTTTGGCAACTCCTCTGGAAAGACATCTTCAAACTCTTCCAAAACTGGCTTTGCTTCTTCGGGAATCTCAACTTCTTCACTACTCTCTCTCCCAATCAACAAAAACACTTCCGGTTCTTCCTCCACTTCTTTAACAAACTCCTTCAAAGTCAACAGAGTTTTCAATTCTTCAATCTCCTCCAGTTTGTTCTCCTTCTGCTGTTGCTTCTTAGGAACCAAAGTGATTTTAGTACCCTCGAACATGAAACTGTAACTGTTGGCACGACCGTCATGCTGAACTGCTCTATCAAACTGCCATGGCCTGCCCAATAACAAGTGACAAACATCCATGTCCACAACATCACACCAAATTTCATCTTTGTACTTCTTCCCAATCGAAAAATTCACACAAGCTCTTCGACACACTTTCACTTCACCTCCTTTTCTTAACCATGCTAGCTTGTATGGTTTAGGATGCTTCTCGGTCTTCAAATTCAACTTTCTCACTGCTTCTGTAGAAATAATATTATCACAACTTCCTGCATCAATAACAAACTTGCAGACCTTTCCCAGAATAGTACATGTCGATTGGAAAATATTGCTTCTCAGCCAACTACAATCCTCCTCTTGCTTAGGTGTCAAACAACTTCTCCTCATCATAAGATTACAACCTTCATCACCCGACACTTTTTCTTCCTCCTCAACATAAGGTACATTTGAATACTCTGCCTCCTCACCATCATCTGCTTCAACCTCTGCAACCATGGTTCTCTTCTTCGGCTTCGGACATTCGTTGCTTTTGTGACCCAACTCTTGACAATTATAACATTTGAAAACACTACTAGCCTTCGCCTTCTCAACCTCCTTGACCACTGGCTTTGTAACAGGTTTAGGAACATTAGAACTTCCGCCAACACCCCTTGCTTGATTATTGGAATTAGTAAACACACCACCTCCACGCCTTCCTTGTTTCTCCCAAGCTAACGCTTTCTGATGTGCCTCTGCTACTGATCTAGGATCAAACATATTAACCATATCTTGGATCTGCATTCTCAAGCCCCCAATGAATCTAGCAGTTAGCTGTTCTTCTGTTTCCATGATATCATTCCTGGCGATGAGTTGGTAAAATTCATCAGCATAATCACTAACAGATTTTGTCCCTTGCCTCAGATTCTGCAACCTCTGGTACATAAGTGATTGGTAGTTATAAGGCAAAAATGTAGATCTCATCAACTTTTTCATCTTCTCCCAAGATTCTATCTTTGACTTCCCCATTCGTTCTCGAGTAAGTTTAGTTTGCTGCCACCACGCCAAAGCTCTCCCCCTCAACCTAGTAGCAACCAACTTCACCCTTCGATTCTCCGGCACCTCCTTGAAATCAAAGATTTCCTCCACATTAGACAACCAATCTAAGAACTCCTCAGCAACCATCCCGCCTTTAAACTCCGGAATCTCCATTTTCATACCCGACTCCCAACGACGGTCATCCTCCACATCACGGTAAGAATTTCGAACTTGGTCTCGATCTCGATAATGAATACTTGCTCTATCACCCTCTTCAACAAAATCAAAGGTACGCCTACATCGATCTCGACTAACATCATCCCTTCTCTCATGCATGCTTCTTTGACTATGTCCCTCTTCATCTCTATATACTTCATGGTCAAATTCTCGATGACTTCTTCTTTCTTCATGTGCATAGTCATGATGATCTCTTCGTGATGAAATTGATGTTTCTCTTCTATCTCTACAAGAATGTGGTGATACCCTCCTCGCTTCCGTAACCAATGGCGAAACTCGGTTTCCTCCATGGTTCGAGTTTGGTGATCTCCTCCTTTGATTCAAATCATTCATCAATCTCTCCAATTTACCAATGCCTTCATCAAATTTTTCATTAATACGTTGTTCCATAAGCTCGGCTTCTTCTCTACGATACAAAGCTTCAACGTTTTGATGACGATTAGCTCTCCTTGGTGGCATGGTTAAAATTTTCACAAACTTCAACAAATTGAACACAATACTTCAAAATTTCACACGATAAGGCAATCTAGGCTCAACTGTCTCGGCAATGCTTGTCTCGGCCTTGACTCTTCTCAACTTTGCTTGGCTCGGTCAAGACTTGCCTCGGCTCACTCCAAAACCTTCAAAACTTTGGCGCGCAAATCACCAATTCAAAATCCAAACAAAATCCAACTCCTCGATCCAAAATGAAATGGATCAAACTCTCCAAACTTGATGCAACTTCAATATGAACACGATGAACTACTTCAAACTTCAAAAACTTGGCTCCAAGAATCAAACTTAGCTATGATTGGCTAAGTATGGCTCTGATACCAATAATGACGCAGCGGATTAATCAAACAAAACTTCAATCGATGAAATGTAGCAATCGGTGAGTTGAAGATACCAAAATGCCCAAGTTCGTTGATCCAAAGATACCGAACTCTAGCTATCTCAAACACGTTGATAGCGCACTATACCGTGTTCAAAGATCTACGATTCTTCGCACGTTGATCTAGCGCACTAGATTCCGTGAATCGGCTTCAACAAACGTGGATTCGAGCGCACTCGAATGACGTAAGTGGAGATAGGAGATTACACTCAACTACCAATTGGTATGAAAGCACAAAGCTAACAAAAGAGAATTTTATTCCAAAAATCAACAACCACAAAATGTACAACACACGCGTATTTATAGGGTTTTCACAACACAGCCCTTGAGTCGTGACCGACTCATGACTCACGACCTACGACTCATCATAAGTCGTTAACGACTTAGCAACACACCACACCTTTATGCATTACACGACTTACCATACAACACGGTATACGACTCATCAAACCATTCAAGTTACACGACTCAAGAAAACATAACGACTCAACTTATGAACGACTTATGACACAACCGACTCACTATTACAACACACCAGACATAATACGCGACACAACAAGATACGACTCAAAGACTCGCGACCTTACAACACAAGGCCGACTCAACACCACATGGATACAACAGTTAGGTCGTATACGACCTAACGACTCAAAGGCAACAAACTACAACACATATGCTCATATGGCCGACTTAAGCGCATGCCGACTCAAGCCCCAATCTCCCTGCGCATATCTCCTCAACGGCTTAGTTAGGTCGTGACTGCTTCCTCTTCTGTTAAGTCGTAGCCGACTTAAACTCTTAAGTCGTAGCCGACTTAAACTCTTAAGTCGTAGCCGACTTGAGTCCTTAGCTCGCAGATAATTCAACGCGGCTGCCTCAACTCGTAGCTCCTATTCCTTAGGTCGTAACTCGTTATCCTTCACCCTGTTAAGTCGCGAACGACTTAAGGCCTCTTTATTAGCTCGTGAACGACTTAACCCTTGAGGAATTGTAGATCGTGCTGCATCAAGGTCCCAGAAGGCGCTTCACAAATATCAGATACAAGCATGTCTAGATTGCATAGTAGTTGGTTATAGCTACAGAGGAGCGACTTTAGATAGACCATGAAACTGGAGATCCAGCGGGTAAGCGTAGGAATTGCACCACACATGCAGTGATATTTACTATATGCCATGTATCCTTCGAGGGAGAGCATCCCCTGTCATTTGGACCAGGTAGTAGCATGTCCCAACGAACGATCCTGGATGTCGTAGCTATGGAGTTAAGCTTCTCAATTTTCAGCACGCTGGGATAACACTCAGAAGGCTTCACCGGTGTCTAGTTGGGAGCGTAGCATTCCATCAAAGAATATGCAGAGCTAAGTTGCTTTTGGGGGATTGGCGGGAACATCAGAAGAAGAAGCGCTAGCCCCGGTAGGCTGTGATGACACATGCTTAGATCGAAGCTCGCTGTCAGACGACATTTTCCTGCACAAGGAAATAAAAAGCAGGCATATGTTTAACACACCAATAGTTACACAATCGCAGCAAGAGTAAAGTAGTAGCAATGGATTTAACACATTAGAAATCGTGCAATCGTAACCAGAAGGTAAACGCTCTTGGAAAAACTCCTATAGTTTGGGTCGGTTAGTATCATACACCGAACTAAACCCTCTAAAGCTCAAACTACTAATCCTAGACTCCCCACTTGACTCGGCTTAGGCTAATTTGGTCAGGCATCACTTAACACGCCATCTGAAACCAATTGACATCATGATGCCGAGCCAAATCAACCAAGCACTGTGCGATGACTGCTTGGATCCAATCGGCCAACCGCCTTCATCTCGCACCGAAACCTAACCCAACACGAAACCAATAACGATTTGAAAGAACTCCTTCCACCCTCAATAATTTACTACTTCAATTTCGAATCCTTCACCTTTTTCGAATCAAACCAACGATTGTAGTATCCCAAATGAAGTGCCTTCTCCCCTCAACAAAAACTACCAGGTAAACCTAAAATCGAAACCATAAGATACCACAAAAAACCCTAGGAAAGAGAGCAAATTGAAGAACTAACCTTGCCTCAGATGCTGTTGAAATGGGAAATAGGTAAATGCGAGCACTTGGAGCTACAGGAGATACGAAATAAATTAGGGAAGTTTCCAAGTCTGGAAGTAGAAGAAGGAAATAGAAGAAGGAAATAAGGAAGGATGGTAGAGTATTTATAGGAGGAAGAGCAGAGGAGTGAGAGAAGACGAAGAGTCTTTTTGGTTCGGTAAAAATAGCTCACCGGCTAAGAAAGGGTTGAGTCCAAACCAAACAAAGCACATCATATAGGAATACGATGTACTTTGGGGGCAAGTGTTGGCTTATTTTTTTAGCACGTAGAAGAAGAAAGAAAGAACTAAAGGAAAGAAGAAAGGAATTGAATAACTATGTAGAAGACAAGAATGCCGGACCAAACATCTAGTTCGGCATTCTCTAAAATGTCAGACCAGATATTTGGTCGGCATTATTTGAAATGTCGGACCAAACATTTGGTCCGGTGCACAGGCTTGCCGAACCAAATGTTTGGTCTAAGAATCTCCAAGCAAGATGCTGGACGAATTAAGAAAATTAGGTTCTCCAGCCAATGCCGAACTAAAACCTCCTGCCTAAATGCCAAACCAGATTCAAGGAGCTATAACCTATCCTCTACGCTTCACAACTTCACTCTATAAATACCAAAGTTCCTCAACAACAGCGGGGACCAAATTTTAGAGAAAAGAGGGAAAACTCTATTGGGACTTAACTACCCCAACTACTCTAAGTTTTTTCTCTTTCTAATCAAACTTGTATTTGTAATCAAATCAAAGAAGCATGATAAGATGGACAGTGGATGTAGGCATGTTCTGGCCGAAACACTATAAAATTTTGTGTGATTTACTTCCTTTAGCTGCTTTTCAACCCTAAGTCTATGAACTGTTATGTGACTGCAAAAATTATCTGTTAACGCATTGGACATTTAAAAACTTCGTATCAAATAACTTAAAGGTAACTTAGCCAAACTCAAACTTAGAGGTGTTTGCCCAATTTTTGTGCAGACAAATATTTTAACTTTAAATTTTGAATCTAAAACTTATTTACTTTGTCAAAACTAAATTAGATAACTCAAATATTACTTTACATACTTAATTTAATATATAGAAATAATATATGTATATATATTTACATAAAAAAATATTTAAACAATAATTTAAGACAATCAATACATATTTAAAAGGTGAACATATACGTAATAGAAGTAAATCCCACCATGTATATACATATACATTAACCATGTACACAATTGCAATGTTGCACAAGCAAGATATACATTATCGATATATTCGTCAACTATATAAATATTTATTAGTTAGATTTACTAATTAAATAAATCAAAATTAAATTGGATTTTGTTTAAATCAATTGGATTTTATCTAATACAACCCTTTAGATTTCATAGGCCCAATATGATCCTAAATAGAAATTATTTTTTGAAATCTACCTATTGCACCCGCTTTTAACCGACCCATTTCCTTCAATGGTATCAGAGCCCTAATAGTCTATGCGGTCTAAATTAGCAACTATAGAGCCAACTAAAAAAGCTACCTATAATTTGGAAATCTAGAATAATAGTATCTAGGCTTGGGGTTGAATAATCAAGTATTCTCCCCTCATTGGCTATTAATCTGACTCAATGATGGAGTAAGTCCAAAACGTTGGCCCAATTGTAAAGGCCTAAATGTATTTGGGCCTTGGGATAGTTTCAAAATTCAGTTTGAAAACTTAAATACATATATTTGAATTTGAAAATTAAATATAAAAATAAAATAAATTTTTTAAGAGTTATAAAATATTTTTCAAAATTGTTTTTAAAATAAATTATTATTTCCTAAATTAAATAATAATTTATTTAATAGGATTGATTAAATAATAAATATTTAAAAATTAGTTAATTAAAATAAACGTCTGTACTGATATATATATACACATCTATAAATATTATAGCTATATATCTATATCTTAAATTGTTAAAGGTAAATTAAAAAATAAAATTTTCTAATTTATAAAATAATTTAACTAATTTTTTAATTAAAATTTTTAACTACCAAAAAGAAATATTAAGTATAAATTAATCAAATGTTAGTTAATAAGACACACACACAAACACACACACACGCAGATATATATATCTATATATACATACATATATTGATATATGTGTACGAAACTATAAATGTTATAGTTAATATTTTTCTTAAATTATTTAGGATGAATAAACACAAAAATTCGAATTTTAAAAATAATTTAATTAATTAGTTAATTAAATTTATGAATTAAACTTAATTAAATATGATTTAATTCATAATGTACATAAGAATATTATATAAGTTAGTTAAACTATAAATAGTTATAAACGATTTAAACTTATATAATATGACTGTATAAATCATGAGTGGAACGACAAAAAACCCAACTTAAGTTTAAGGAACAGATACATACGTATTGTATGCTTACTGTAAGGACCCGCCTTTTCGACCCTCAAAAGTTGACACTAATACATCCACGGTATACACGTGTCGAGCATTAGAGTGTTGAAAAGATAGATTATTGGGGTGAAAGAAAAGAAAATACAGAACAAAATCTCACCTCGTGTGTGACGACCTGATATTTTCAACCATTTGCATCCACAAACGTCAGACTTGAATTTCTCTAAATATCAGATTGTTAATTTAAATTTGTCAAGACTCAGTATATACAGTAAATAAATCAATCACAGAATCACAGACACAGAGTAATATAATAATAATGTAGCGGAATAGATAAATAGTAGTTCATGAAGCAACTGTATAAATATCAGAGTTAGAAATAAAATACAACAGAATATCTCAAATACAGTGAAGTCTTCGGTACGAATAGATAACCTTTTCTGAACAAATCAACTGGAAAGCTGAAAACTGAACCAATAGTTGGATCTCCAAACGAAGCTCCAAACTCCAAAAGTGAGTCTCAAACACTATATCACTCAGTCTGACCCGAGCGTAAAGCACAACAGAAAACACTCGAGTCAGGATTAATATTCTTATATTAATAAATCCAACTCAATTGAAATATCAACTAAAATACAATTAACTTAAAGGATGTTTGGGATATTCATCCTCTAAGGATCTATGGAACTATCCACAATGAAAAAAATATAAGCTATCAACAACCAACCGTCATTACAACACCGTGGTCCTTTCAAATTATTTTATATTTCGAACCCAAAGTATCATTTCCATTTCAATTATATATATATATACGCATATACTTAGTTCCAAAAAAATTTGATTCAAATCAACTTGAGTTCCAATTCCAATTTAATCCAATCTATATTTTTCCATTTTAATTCAATTCAGTTTCTAAATAACGAATTCAAATTATATTGATTTCAAATACAGATCTGAATCATAAAATAAACTATTTAAATCCCAATGTATTTCCAAGCTTTAATATTCAACATTTTCAAAGCTAAATTTAATAGTTTCCGATAGATCTTGATTTGACTTCATTATTATCAGCCAAGGAATATTCACTTAATAAATTCAATATCATTTAACTAGCCTTAAATTACATTTTTACTAAATGTTTCCCTAAATTTATTTAACGAGAAATATTCATCAAATTACTTAAATCAAGACCAAGTTATAAATCATATCTTAAATCTCAATTTCAATAAGTTTCAAATCGGCTTAAATTAAATAAAATTCTTTATTGAATACAACAACTAAATTCAACTTATTTTCCTCACCTTAACTTATTCAAATTATTACCAAAATCTATTTTGAAATATAAATTTGAATACCTAAACATATTATATGTATTAGGTTAAATTAAGTATTATTATTAAATCCATATATATCATTACCATTTATATATAATCATTTAAGGATCAACATTTATTAAAACCATATATTTCTTTCCAAAACCATAGAATTTATTTTTAAGATTTATATATGGACCAACGGTGTCTGTATATAATTTCCTATCCTATGGTCAAATGATACAGATATTTATCATTTTAATCCGTAATTTAAATATATACGAGTAGATATCATTTCAACTCGCAATCCCAAATTCAATTCAAATGGAAATCACTTGGGTTTATCATTTCAACCCATAACGATTTTCTCCTATTCTAATGTCCATTCGGGTGTGTATCATGTAACATCCTGCCATTTCATACGCTTTAAATCGATGGTAAACCACACACGTCAGACTTAAACCGTACAGAAAGGCGGATTATTATAGGGTAAATGAGAAAAAAAGAGAAAGAAAAAAAACAAATTAGAATCTTGCAGCGAAACAATAAAATATAATAATCAAATAAACAGTTCATGAAACTGTTTTACAAAATATTTGATTATACTTATACATTATATATCAGAGTTACACATACTAGAGAATAATCAAAAATAATGCAGCGGAATAAAATGGTGTAGTGGAATCATATAGTATAAAATATGAATAATAAAATCTTCATCTTCGTCCTCCAGTAATAGGGTCTTCAAATCCTGAAATGCTCAGGCTGACCCGAGCGAATTGAAAAGACAAAACACTCGAGTCAGAACTAGAAGATCTTATGTAAGTTAAATCAACGATAAAATAAATATGAGCGGAACGACGTCAGAGATGTTTACGTGATTTGACATCTCCTATCCAGTGTATAACGTGAGTGCAGTTACTTAAGAGATACTCGAGATTTACATCTTCTAAGAATCCGTTAAACTATTTACTATGTAGTAATATTTCGCTATTATAATAATGTCTATTAATAAAATAAACTTACTTTTAAATAGCATTAAGGCTTTATATTTTCCACCTTAATACGTAATAGTCCCAGTAGTCCATCCAATATCAGCGCATCTTCAGATCGGGAGACTACCCTAAATACTCCACGGTTTACGGGAGAAAACCAAACTCGTACAAGGCATGACAGGGTAGGTGACGCGACACAACTAGGCAATGCCAGGGTAGATATACCAATTGCTACTGGGCCGGTGGTAACGCGTAGCGCGCAGCTACCGCCTACCTCGAGCCATACCCCCAAATCAAAAAATAAAATAAAATCAAAAGCGGCCACCGAATCAATCCAAAAGTCAGAGTATAATATTAAAGGGATGTGTCCGATCAAAGGAGCTACCTCATTAGCCCGTCAGTCGCACCGGTTTTAGCCACCTTATGCTAACTCATGAGGGTCGATTCCACATATTTACCTCAAAGGAAACGCCGCCACCATCCTACTTCATTCTGGAATCTCCACCGCGTACACGGTTGTTAAAGTGGTTTTCGAAGTTGGTAGAGAGTATGACAACTTTCGATCCCGGTCTCTTCAACAACCAAACGTTATCATAACACCGCGGTCATTTTAAAATAATTTATACTTCAAAATCAAAATATGATATCCATTTCGAAACCATATAAATACGATATCATTTCCATTTTCAAAACCAAACCGATATGATTTCATTTTAAAAATCATAGTATTTCAAAGTTATAAAATTTCGAAACCAAAAACTTAAAACTATAACACTTCCAAAACGTAATACTTTGAAATTAATAACTTTGAAACATAACTTCCACCCTTTCATAGATTAAGTATAAAAATATTTTATTAAATAAACTAGCTTCTTAAATTTCACAATCAATTCCAAAACATCCCGAATTTCTAAATTTTAAATTTAATATATTTCAAAGCTTAAATATTCGATATTTCAAAACCAAATTTTATAATTCATATATATATATACCAATTTCACTTGTACTATTATTTAGTTTTGAAATATTCGCTCACTAAATCCATTATCCTTTAAATAAAACTTCAAATTCCAATAATTGAATATTCCTCAATTTATTCACTTAAATCACCTTAAATACGAATCAAGTTATAAAACCATCTTCTTTTAAAATCTGATTTCAATAAGTTCCAAATGGATTCTTATTAAATATAATTCTTAATTAAATAAATCCCAAATCAATTTCAAAACTATCTTCTCAACCTTGATTTATAAAAATCAATATAAACTCTATATTTAAAATATAATTTAAGTAAATGCTTATACATACTACATTTTAATAAAATCAAACTTTGTTATTAAACTAATTTTACTTTAAACAAATTTTATTCATGGCTTAAACTAATAATTTAACTATATATAAAAGAACATTTATAAAATATCCAAATCAATATCTCATAAATCATATATTTCTTTACAAAACCATAGAAATCATTTCAAAATATTTTTATATATAGGCCACGGTGTCTGTATAAAATTTTCTAACATATGGTCAAGTGATACGGATATTTATCATTTCGATCCGTAATTTAAAATAAAAATTATGGTTATATCATTTCAAACCGCAATCCCGAATGAAATAAAGTGCATAACAATTTGCAGTTTAATACAATATAAAATACAACATCCATTCATCCAATATCTATCATCAACCATTTATTACAATCATCATCCAATTCAAACAATAGCATCAATATAGAATAGATAATAAGTACAAGTAATTACTGGCAATTTATATTTAATAATAAATTGATTTAACTGGCAGTTTATATGCAATAATAAATTGAATAATAATTTAATTCAATAAATTAAATTTAACTAGAATGATGATAAAAATATGCCAAACAGACATAATTAAATTTCAAATCACATCACAAATTAATTTAACACCCATAAGAAATTTTAGAAGTTGTGAGTGGGTTAAAACACTCACTTTTTGAATTTAAATCCAATTTAAACCCAAAAATTGAACAGTCTCCGAATTCGTCCAAATAAGCGTCAAAATGTCCAGAATTTCAATATGATCCTGAAAAAAGAAACCGCGTGCAAATCAGACATAGTATGCAGAAATTATTGATATTGGAACGATTTAAAAACGCAAATTATAAATAACAAAATAAATAAAAAGAAAAGAAAAGAGAGCGTATCACCTAGCCACGTCAGCATCATCTACCCTACAACTCATCTAAAATCGCATTTGCACTGAAGCCTGCCTCTCTCCGTCCCGTTCGCACGCAAGCAGCTGACCACGTTGAACGAAAATCTTGCCCCCAGGCCATTGCTAGCCACCGCCACTACCCGCCAGGAGAGGGTCCGACCTCCACGACGTCGCTCTGATCCCAAACGAACAGCAGCCGCCAGCAAATTTCGAACCCTAGTTGAATTTTTGCCGACGATCTAGCCATCGATTTGTGAAATGAATCATGCCGATGAACTCTCCATCGTCCATTCTCCAAAACCCAGAAATGGTTCGTCGATCAGTCGATGTTCATCGATGACGATGAACGACCGTAAATTGTTCTTCAATTTCTGGACAAATAATGCGTCGAATCAAAAAACGAGTTGCAGATCCGAGTTACGCTCTTCGAGAGCTTCGAATTGATATAAAATTTGGCATATTTTGTGGAGTCTGAAATTTGACTTTGATTTTGAATTGCAGTTGGAATTAGGTGTTTGTCTGCCATTGAAATGAGGAGGTGAAAGAAATTGTATGTACAGATAAATGATATTGAGAAACAATTAGGGTTTATAACAGGGTATATATAGGCAGAGTTGAAATAGAATCGATGGGGCCAATTGATATACACGTTGAATAATAAAATGGCCCGAAAAGCCCGTTCTGACTCAGGAACGAAATTGGATCAACCCATATATCAAAATAGATGTTTTTAACATTTTAAATGCGATGAAACATGTTTCACATCCAATTCCATCGTATGGAGAAGTTATGCTAATATCAATTAATCTCATATTGGTTTCAATTAATTTCGATTTCATTTATTTCAAGTCGTTTCGAGTCCGTACGATCAAACGACAAGTCCGATCGTTACGAAACTTGAAATCCTACAATAATTCACCGATACGGATCCGATAAAACTAGTTTCATCGAAATCCAAGTCAGTGGCCAAAATGGCTATTTTTCCATTAATTAGATAAATTAATAATTAATTAATTAAATCAAATTTTCAATTTAATTGGGTAATTGACAAATTTCAATATTTTTAATTTCTTAATCATTTACAATGATTTAAACAAATTTAAATGTCAATTTAACATTGATTCATTCATCAATTTCAGCGTTAAATTTCATTTTCTTACATTCAGAAATTATAAATTTAATTCACAATGGTTCCAATTAATTTACTTTTCATTCTATTATTCAATTCATTGATGTCAAATGGATGAAATTAAATTTGGACTCAAGATCTATAACATTAATATTCTCCAATTTCAACTAAATTTTCAATTAACGAAATAATTAAATATTTAGTTTGATTCATTTGCAATTAATCCAATTATTGAATGTTTATTTCAATAAATTGTTTTTATTTGATTTCAATATTTATAACCTTATAATTTGTTTTCATTAATTGGTATTGCATTGAAATTTTTTATTTATCAGCTTACATCAACATTATTACCTTTAGTTGCAAATTGATTACCAATTTTATTCAACACCCTAAATAACTAACATATTTTAATTCAATACTTACTCTTGTTTACCTATGTTTCATTTATAACACATTATATTATTCCCACTATTTCAATTAATTTGAATTCCATTCAAGTACCAATTTATTACTTTCATACTTTCCATTATTTTATTAATTGTCATTAAAGAAATGTTCATTATTGGTCACCAATGATTATACCAACTCATATCACACTAATCCTATTCAATTCCCATTCATTACACAAATTTATATTAAATAAATCAACATTTACATTTGTTACTTACATTCAACATATAACCAAGTTATACCATTTTATATTATTTCATTTATTGCAATTTCATTCAATTTATACAAAATCAGCTTTAATTAACTTCGTTGTTACATTTCATCCTAGTTATTATTTCTTTATTCATTTAAAATTTTTATTTGTTTCAATATTATTCCATTTATACATTTAATGTTTGTGTTAGGTTTTATTATATTCCATTTATAACTAAGTAATACATTTAAATTATTTGATTAAATTGGCATGTTCATTCAAGTTCGTAAATTATTAACTTGCATTAACCTATTTCCTTAATTTACATTCAATTACTGTTAGCAATGTGTTATTCATTAATTAATGCAATACTTACTTTTATTTTCTCATATTCAATTTGTATCCAGGTATAACACTTTCACTACTTCATTTATTAGAATTTTAATTAACTTTGCTATATTTCATTTTTAGCGTTCATTCCAAAATTAAATTATAAAGTTTTTATTTGTTACTAGATTTAATTAGAAAAATTCTAATTAAATTAACCAATTTATTTATCAAAATTTACGGGTCGTTACACTTTCCCCCACTCAAAACTTTTCATCCCCGAAAAGAAAAAGAAGGGAAAAGAAAGAACTAAATAAACAATACATCTTATTCAAAATTATTAACTTTATAAACAAATAAATTTACAAAATTAATTAATTTAAATAAAATATACCAATTTATAACCATTAAATCTTTTATACTTAAATTAATAAAGTTTGGAAAATATTTTCAAAAAATTTCTAAGTCCCAAATTTACGAAAAATTTCGGTAGTCTCCTTTGTACGGAGAGGCTCGGGAGAAAATATAGTATCAAAGTAACAAAATATCACATATAATTTCCAAAATAATATATCCCAATAGGGAAAAACAATATAATAACGCTAGAAAACCATAAATCCGAGAACGTACCTATTTGTCGAGCAATTAACATTTAGTTATGAAACCAAAAGCAGTAGCAATTGCTTCCATAACCTGTATTTCACTTATATAATCCAAAAATGTTAACAATTATATAAAATGAAATATGTAAAGTTGTTTCAATCAATAACAAACAAATCAATCAACCATTACTTGCAACAAGCATACAACCATCACAAAAAAATCAACACACATCAATTATCCATTCATACCAAACAAACAAATAGTTTTTCGGGTTTAAAACTTTAAATTGTACAGAATGAATAATAACTACTAAGTGCATCATTTACTCGACAGTCTTAGATGAAACTAAATAGATTATTCATTCACCCGAACAAATTTAAAGTATCTTTGCCCAAACAGCTATAAGTCAAACTACCAACAATTTCAACCAATAGATCAAATTCATTCTTATTAATTTCATTTCATACCTTTATTATTTCATTCCCTTTTTTATTTATATAATGATTCATCCTTTAAATTTTCATTTACTTCTTGTAACTTTTATTTCCATTCACTCATTCAGTGTTTATTTCATTCATTTTCATTTATCACTTACAATTATTCATTTTCATTTATTAAGGTCATGTAAGCTTCTTTTTTTATTGCATTACATTTATTCATTTCTCAATTTCATTTATTCATTTAGTGCTTACCTTTCTATTATATTTAGTTATAGTAACATTCCAATTACAACTTAAGTTTATAACTCTATAACATCAATTCTTATAAATAAAAGCAATTTATTGAACACTCTCATTACATACTTTTACTTGTACAAATTTTCCATTACAAATCTTTAACATTTTAACTTTTACTATTTGGTAAGTTATATATATATGCTTAAAGAATGTAATAGAAAGTTACACAAGTTTTCTTTATTTCTTTTAATTAACTAAATGTTCAACAATACTATTCTTTGTTTCATAGGTTACAATTTCAAATTTCCTTTAATCCCATTTATAACTTAACATTAAATTTCTTATTTCATTCAGAGGTTTCAATTATTGGAACAATTCCATTTCACTACACTAATTAAAACTATTAATTAATGGAAATTTAAGAATTAAATACCGGGTTAAATTTCAAACCATTTTAAAATAATAGATAAGTGTATATACTTATAGCTTATATATATCTAATTATATTAAAACAATTTAAAATTTATTTTGGTTATCAAAATAAATCTGCAGTAAAACTACTACCGTGGCCTTCTGTAACGATCTCGGATTTTGATTTATTTTAAATTTATAATCAAATTAATTTTTGAATAAAATTTTTGAAATTTATTTATAAATTAATTTGAGCATCTCCGAATTCAAATTAAAAAAATGTGTATGTTTATTTTTATTGCAAATGTAAAATAAGAAATAAAAGTTTAAGATATATGGGAAAATTAATAGAATAAATAAATAAATACACATAGTAAAAATTCAAACAACAAAGTAATAAACTTTGTAAATATAACGTGACTACATTGGAGAAATTATAACAACATAATAAATATAGAATCTCATTGTTAGGTGCATTTCCACTACCGAGCCAACCCCCTCTCTCATGCCTGCCGAACCACCTCATTACCAACCTAATCCACCTACCACCGGTCCAAACCCAACTCTTCACCGGACCAACCTACTCCACCTATCACCGAATCATAGAGTCACCGGACCACGTCCCACCGAACCAACCCTCTCCCAAGCATGACCGAACCAATCCACCCCCGGACCATATGCCACCGAACCAACCCTCTCCCAAGCATGAACGAACCAATCCACTACCGGACCATGCGCCACCGAACCAACCCATATGCCCACCCTCCACCGTACCAAGCTACATTCATCTACCACCGGACCGAAACACTACCGGACCAAGGCGTTGCCGAACTAATGTTGCTAGGCCAGATTGCTTCAGCCCAGGCCCACCAGCTGCTATATACATCCAGGACCCCTCCCCCCAGCCTCACTCTATAAATAGAGGGGCAGGGGTACAACAATGGTAGACAAATTTGAGAGCTCAAGCACGGATAGAACTTTCAAACAACTTTCAGTTACTTGTAATCAGAGCTTTGTACTTGTAATCTGAATAGAAAAGGAGAATAACATATAAAGTGGACGTAGGCACGTTCTAGCCGAACCATTATAAATCTGTGTGTCTTTTACAGTTTAGTCCATCTATTTCATATATTTGCATAAACCACCCAAACCATTCAGAACAACATATAATCAACTAAATCATACGACTTGGAGGTGTTTGCCCATTTTTTGTGCAAACATCTTTGGTGCTTTCACTGAGAACGGGAGCTCGAAGCTTCAGCTTCTCCCACTCAACCCTCTTCCTATCAACATCGTTCATTGCTTGGAAAACATGCCTCCCGGACGGAAGAAAGATGCTAACAAAGGAAAGAACATCGTAACTGGCAATATCCCAGATCCGGTGACCAGAGACCAAGACAATCGTCCAGTTCCAACAGCAAATTTAAATCAGGCAAATCCGACAGCCCCTGCTACGGAACAACCAATTACAAGGGCGGATCTGGATAGGGTTGTGGCTGAAGTAACTAACCGCTTCGCATCTCAACAAGAAGCCTTAGTGGACCAGCTCATGTCACGCTTAAGGGATGCTGAAGAATCCAACCGCAACACTGAATCATGGGGTGAGTCCCGGTCTGGAGGATCTGAGAGGCGACAAAGGTCTTTCTTCTTCGAAGAGGCTAACAACAGAAACAACCATGGTAGGAGCCAAGCCCGGACTCAGCCCAAATTCCGACCCGAGGAAACACTTGGAACCGAACCCAACGGGGGAGGTGCCAGGCAGGGGTCGGATGTAGCTGAGCCTGTCATGCTACCTAACCATGAAAACACTAGTAGACGGGGCCGAGCTGGAGTCCTGCCCGAAGTTGGACCCGAGGAAGTGCTGAGAACAGAACCCAACATGGGAAGATCAAGGCAAGGGCCAACTGTGGCTGACCCCAGCATGCCCCCAGAAGACCAGAGGCAGCCATTGAAGAATGTTAGGAGTGGCAGACGATACCATCCCTACAAGTCGTTTGGATGGAATCAGTCCCGCAGGGAAGAACCAAACTCATTTCTATCTGCTCCAAGTTCTGATGAAAGGATGGCGCGATTGTTCAGAGAGTGCGTCCAACGGGAGCAAAGGGATCGGAGGATATGTGCTAGGGTAACCAGCCCCTTCACCCGCAATATCGAAACCGCCATCACCCCCCGGGAATGGAAAATGCCAACAATGGAACCTTACAAAGGAACCTCTGACCCCATAGTACACTTACAGAGATACACCCGGCATATGCTCATGAGCGGAGCAACGGAGGGAGTATTGTGTAAATGCTTCCCACTTTTCTTAGTAGATCTAGCTACCTCTTGGTTCTGCCACCTACCCCAAGGGTGCATCAGCTCATGGGAAATGTTGAAAGAAAAGTTCATCAGCCAGTTCCGCATTCATGTGGAACAACCCAAGGATGCTTATTCCTTATCTAATATCAAACTGAAGCCCGGAGAGACAGTGCAACAATATTTAACCCGATTCAACGCCGTAGCGGCCACAGTCCAAGATGCAGACGAGAAACTTATCCTAATGGCCCTCTGCAGTGGTGTACATCCGGATACTAAATTTGCTAGAAGACTAACCAAGGAAAAACCAGCTACTTTACCTGATTTCTTCCATGAAGCTGGAAAGTATATGAGACTGGAAGACGCTGCCACTGAGAAGCAGTTAGAGCAACAGACTAAGACAACTCCAGACAAGGTTCCCGCTGCAGCAAAGGATGTTGGGAGAAGTGACTCTAGAGACAGTGCTGGGGGCAAGAAGGGAGAAAAGCGCTTATACCGACCAGGACCAAGATTTGACTCCTACACTCCTTTGAATGAAACAATCGAAAACATCTTCCTAGCCACTCAAGACAAAGTTAGATACAAGCGCCCCCCGCACAAGAAGGAGTCAGATAACGCACTCAAGTCTGGAAAGTTCTGCCGATTCCATGAATCTCATGGGCATGACACCAATGAATGCCATCATCTTCGGGACTTGATCGAAGAGAACATCAGAAGGAAAAGACTAGAGCGCTATGTGAAAGGTCAAAATAGGACTTCAACTCCTGTCAATAAAAACCCAGGGCTGCCCCTCCCGGAAGTAGGCGGAGGAAATCGCAACACCAGCGGCTCCAGTCAAGAGAATATAGTGGTCCTTACCATATCAGGAGGACCACACATCGCCGACGAAAGCTGGGCAGAGATGGAGAGATACGGTAAGTCACTTAGAAACAATGGAGGCTACGTCAATTCCGTTACGGAAGAACGCCACCCGAAACGGAAGGAGAATGATGACATCACATTCAGTAGGCGTGATCTAGAGGGAAGGCAGTACCCTCACATGGATCCCATGGTCATCTCTGCCTGGTTCGGTCCAGCCAAGGTTTTTCAAATTCTAGTGGACACTGGAAGCTCAGTAAATATCCTATTCAGGCATGCTTTCGATAAAATGAAGCTGTCAATGAAGGATGTGTCTCCCTGCAACAAACCGCTACATGGTTTCACTAGGGATGCGAAGATGCCTCTCGGGCAACTGGACCTCTTTGTCGAAATAGGAAGTCATCCCCGCTCCGTTGTGCGAAAACAAACATTTGTGCTAATAGAGACCACTCGGCCTACAACGCCATTTTGGGAAGACCAACCTTGTCTAACTTCCAAATTGTCCTAGCCCCGTGGTGCCTGAAGATGAAATTTCCAACAGACAACGGAATAGGGGAAGTAGAGGGGAATCAAGACGCCGCTCGAGATTGCTATGTGACTGAACTTTGCAATAACCACAGAAAAGATAATGGGAAAAATGCAGAGACTACTCTCTGCATAAAAAGCTTGGAAGCATAGTAACTAAAGAAAGCCCCTCCTCTTCGATATACCAGTGATCCTTTCAATGAATTAGACCCCCGGGACAAAGAGGAGGAGGCCACCGCCGAGCCTGCAGAGGCCATGGAATTTGTATCTGTAGACACACATGACCCAAGTAGACTGCTAAGAGTCGGGTCTCAGTTAAGAGCGGAATTAAAGGATCAACTCATTGATTTTCTTCTCCACAACACGGATGTATTCGCATGGACGCACGCTGACATGACAGGAATCTCCCCAGACGTAGCATGCCACGTGCTGAACATCGATCCCACCAAGGTGCCAGTAAAGCAGAAAAAGAGAAGCATGGGGGTGGAACGATCAGCAGCCCTCGAGGAAGAAGTAAAGAACCTACTTGCCAATAACTTCATACGAGAAGCCATCTACCCAGAATGGATCGCCAACCCGGTACTGGTAAAAAAGGCTAATGGGAAGTGGCGAACATGCATCGACTTCTCCAACTTAAATGACGCTTGTCCAAAGGACTGTTTCCCACTCCCCCGAATCGATCAGCTCGTGGACAGCACAGCCGGACACGAACTCTTATACTTTATGGACGCATACTCAGGATATAACCAGATCTCCATGCACGCCCCCGATCATGACCACACTAGTTTCATCACTGACCGGGGATTGTACCGCTACAGAGTAATGCCTTTTGGACTTAAAAACGCTAGAGCTACTTATCAGCGCCTCGTCAACAAGATGTTTGCGAAACTAATAGGACGAACTACGGAAGTTTATGTGGATGACATGCTGGTAAAATCGAGGAAAGCCAACGATCATATAAACCACCTGGAAGAGATGTTTCAAGTACTTCGCCAATATGGAATGAAGCTGAACCCCCTAAAGTGTTCCTTTGGAGTATCGTCGGGAAAATTCTTGGGATTCATCGTCCGTGCCAGGGGGATTGAAGCAAACCCCGAACAAGTTCGGGCTTTGCAAGATATCAAGATACCATCCACTCGAAGAGAGATGCAAAGCCTAAATGGGAAAGTGGCCGCCCTAAGCAGGTTCATCTCTAAAGCAACCAATAAATGCATCCCTTTCTTCGAAGCTCTAAAGAAAGAAAAAGGAAAGTTCGAATGGACTGACGAATGCTCGACAGCCTACCTTAACTTAATCGAACACCTCTAGAGACCACCAGTACTCTCAACTCCAAATGAAGGCGAGGAACTATACCTATACCTTGCTGTATCGTCCCACGCTTTAAGCGCCGCTTTGGTGAGAGAAGACAACCGCGCGCAGCGGCCCATATACTTTGTAAGCAAGAGATTTACAGGGGCAGAGGCCAGATGCCCTAAACTTGAAAAGCTAGCGTACTGTTTGCTAATCACGTCACGGAAACTGCGACACTATTTCCAATCTCATTCCATCAGAGTTTTAACCGATCAACCGCTAAGGCAGGTACTCCATCGCCCCGACACTTCTGGGTGACTACTTAAGTGGTGCATTGAACTGAGTCAATATGATATCACCTACCATCCTCGCACCGCTATCAAGGGGCAAGCCATAGCTGATTTCATTGCTGAATTCACTACTAACGAAGGTAAGGAGCAATCTGAAATAGCAGAAGATATCAAGTGGAATCTCTTCGTAGATGGAGCATCAAATGAACAAGGCTCGGGGGCAGGTGTTGTGATAATCACCCCCAGGGGAAGGAAGCTGCACTACGCCCTAACGTTGGAATTCGCTGCGACTAATAATGACGCAGAATACGAAGCATTGATAGCCGGATTAGAACTTGCCCTGGAGATTGGAATCGGTTC
This sequence comes from Allium cepa, assembly GCA_030765085.1. Taxonomy (NCBI): domain Eukaryota; kingdom Viridiplantae; phylum Streptophyta; class Magnoliopsida; order Asparagales; family Amaryllidaceae; genus Allium; species Allium cepa. Next base: position 861,134,805 of record CM060943.1, read on the forward strand.
TTTATGTCTCTATAGTGATTCTCAACTTATTGTAAATCAAATACTGGGAGAATTCCAGACTCGAGGAGAATGACTCACAGCATATCTAAAGAAGACCAAGCTGCTGCTCAATCAATTGGATCACTATTTAGTCAAACACATTCCTCGAGAAGAGAATCAGGAGGCCGACGAACTGGCAAAGCAAGCTAGCATGAAGGACGGCACCGCTTCCCAAACAATAACCATCTCAAAGCAACTAGCCCCGAGTTACGAGCCAATGAATATGATAGCTGCAATCGAAGAGGAAACTTGGATGACTCCCATCCGGAAGTACTTACAAAGTGGCACACTGCCCGACGGGGGTAACGAAGCTAAGAAAATCTTAAGGAGAGCTTCCCGCTACACATTACAAGAAGGCATCCTCTATCGGCGCGGCTTCTTTAATCCCTTATTAAGGTGTATCGCTGGAAGGGAAGCCAGGGAAGTCTTGTCCAACATCCATCAAGGAAGTTGCAGAGATCACACCGAAGGGCAGACCCTAGCAAAGAAAATACTCCGATACGGATATTACTGGCTCACGTTAAACAAAGACGCCTTAGACTTCGTCAAAAAATGCGACAGATGTCAGAAATTTGCTAAGATTCCTCGACTACCCACAAATGAGATACTCAAATGACCAGCCCTTGGCCCTTTGCAATATGGGGAATTGACTTGATTGGCGAACTGCCAATGGGCCGAGGCGGAGCCAAATATGCCATAGTGGCAGTTGACTATTTCACCAAATGGGTGGAAGCGGAGCCTATAAATAAAATATCTTCGGCAAAAGTTATTAACTTCTTGATCAAAAATGTTTTATGCTGGTACGGGGTTCCACTCAAAATCATATCGGACAATGGACTTCAATTTGACAGCGAGGAATTCACCGACTTGGTGCCAAGAGCACGTAATTCACAAAAGCTTCTCATCTGTGGTTTACCCCGCAGGAAAACGGACAAGTCGAAGCTGTCAACAAAATCCTCAAAACCCTAGTCAAGAAGAAACTTGAAAATTCAAAAGGCGCTTGGGTGGATGAACTTCCTACGGCACTATGGGCCTACCGCACATCTTACAGAACATCAACAGGGCATACTCCTTTCTCTTTGGCATACGGATCGGAGGCCATGCTCCCAGTTGAAACTGTAGTGCCTTCCCACCGTAGGATCCACTACAACCCAGAAGAGAACGAAGAACTCCTCCACATGTCTTTGGGTCTAATTGAGGAGAGAAGAAATGATGCAGCACTCAAAGCAGCAGCTCACAAGCAAAAAGTAGCAGCACAATACAACTCCAAAGTCAAGCACCGCAGCTTACAAGAAGGAGATCTTGTCCTCAAGCGGATCTTCCCGCGCCCTGGAGCGCTAGATCCAATCTGGGACGGACCCTATGTAATTCATAAAGATCTCCACAACGGAGCTTATATTTTGTCAACAGTGGACGGAGAGGTGTTCTAGAGGGCATGGAACATCCAACACCTCCGTCGATACTTTTCTTAACTTGTACTGCCCATATGAAGTGAATTAACAAAGAGAATCAGTGGACGTAGGCATTTTCGTGCCGAACCACTTTAAAAATCTTGTCTCTTTTTAACTTGTTCCTTTATATCTTGGCTGCTTGTTAGGCTTTATCCTTTTCTGTTGAACAAAATCATGCATAACGACATTTCCATTCTGGACGCTTCACGGCATAACCTCACCTGGACAAGACCCAACAGGTACTATGCGAATCTATGCACTCGCCAATGAGACACTTTTGCTCCAGCATCGCTCTGCTGCGGGTTAACTCATTGCTCGTGACTGCCCTCAAAGCCAACTGCAATGAGCCGATTATAAGCCATCAAGAAGGCCGACTATAGCCGATGGCAGCTCATTACGGCGTTCGGCTCGCCGGCAACTATGAACCTATTTTAAGCCCCAACATAAGGTGTGGCCAGCCAGGGGTAGTTCATAGTTGACGATCAGCACCCACGCTAGTCGGCCACCGTAAATCGAATAATACCCACGATTACGGGCCATAATGGCTCGGGTAGTTACTGTGCGCGATCTCGGCTCCGATATGTCTTAAGTGCGGCTGTGGTAAAAAAGATAAACTCTCTGCGGAGGCGTAAGATGGGTGACAAATGTCCCCAAGACCCACAGCTAGGGAAAGTGACTACAAAACCCGTTTGCCACGAACTTAAGCATATCGACGGCCTTCCGTGATTAGAAGTTTTACTGTTTCCTACATTTCCATTTCATTTAAAAGCTTTTCTCCTATCCTATATAACGGTCCCTAAAGTACAGGACACCAAATAGGAGACTCGCAAATTGGATGACAAGACACTCAGCTGCATTCCATACTCAATTACACAAGACATTCAAAGCTACCGTCTACAGCTAAAACTTGAAGGGCGGTACTTTCTTCTCTTATACACAAATATGTAAACATAATTTATTCGCACATCCCACAAACATTGCAAGATATGAAATTACATTCTAAGCAAGAACTTAGCGTTAAACACAATTGAATCACTAGCACATGCACGGCTATATTTCTTATGCAACACATCAAAGTAACAAAAGCATTCAAATATAGCAGAATCAGTTTATGTTATGAAATTACATGTCAAAAATAAAGTCGTTCATTACAAATGGTATAATTACAACCCAAAAGTACATTAATGTTTTGGGACTAATATATACAGGAATGCCAAAAAATAATCAGCTGCAGCAGGGCTCCGCCTCTATCCTGCTCGCCCTTCGGGATCTACTTGACTACAGGGTCAGAACTTCCAGCATGCTGGCCAGGGGTCCCACCTGTCCGATTCAGAAAAAGAATCCATCAGATAAATGATACACAATCAAGTTAAGGAAAGATTGAGAGGGAAGACTTACCAGCATCTGCTCCCTGATCATCATCACCTAGCTGCACGCCTACCTCATCCGCAGCGAGCAGCCGCATGCCCTCCTTAACCGCCACCTTCTCTTCCTTAGTGAATTGGGCCGTAACCACATCCATCCTGAAAGCCGCACCACCTTCCTTATCCGCATCGGCCTTAGCCTCCTCCAAAGCCCGAAGATATATCCTAGCCATGACCCAGGGATAGTCGTCCATCCAGGACAGGTTGCCCTGTTTCCAAGTTCGGAAATACATGTCCTGGAGCATCTCATCCATCATCCCCTCGTTCTCCTCAAACTCTCTCATCCAGGCCTCAGAAGCCGACAGCCGTGCGACGACAGCATCTCTCTCCAATCGGTATCTCGAGCAGTCAGCCTGAAGAGATTTCCGCATCACTTCCATCTCCTCCTTCAGCTTGGCCTGAGCAAGCTCTACGGCCTCAAGCCTCTCAGATAACTCCTCTACCTGCTCAAGATCCGCTCCCCGAACCTCATCCACCGTTGCGATGGCCATGTCAATTCATTCTTTGCAAACAGTCTCCATTTTTTGCAACTCAGCCTTGCTAGCCTCTTCCATGGTTTTCTTTAGTCGTCTGGAGGCCGCCTCATGCTGGGATATCTGGATAGCCTGATCGGCAAGCTGTTTGGCCTGATCAGAAACCATTAGCCACAACCGAATGTTAGCACTTCCGATTTCCTCTCCAGCCTTGGCCAGTCGAGCGTGATGCTCCATTAGCCTCTTGCTCTCTTCAGCCACCCGATCGATGTTTGCCTTGGCCTCATCCCCCATGGTCACAATCCGAGTAGTAAGCAAATCGAGGTCTAAGGACTTAGCCTCATCAAGCACCCGTACCATGGGATTGCGGGGAAGAAGATGCTCACCCGTGGCCTCGTCAAAAGAAATGTCCTGAAAACTCGGGTCCAAATCTGGGTGGCCGGCAAATGGGTTGCGAACCAAACCAGGGTGGTCTATCGGGGTGACGGTTGGATTTTCGGACGGATGTGGGAAAGGCATGAACTCAGTATCTTCCTCAGTAATATCATGGATAGGCTGGACTGGAGGCTAAGGGCCAGGTGAAGGTTCAAACAAAGATCGGCCCCTCTTCCTCTTTTTCATATCTTCTTCAATAACTCCGAGAAGAGGGCGATAACCAACCACACCTCCAGGACGGCTAGTTGACGGCTTCGGTTTGGCGAAAGCTTTGAGTAGCTTGTACTGTTCAAGGCGGTGCCGAATATCTGATGTCTTGGCCACATTACCCGTTCCTGGAATAAAAACCAAGTGTTACAAGCATGCATGAGACTATAATTCAAGAAACATATGGAGTTAAAAAAGGAGTTAAGAATTCACCTTGAGCCGCTGGAGTTGCCTTAGCTGAAATACTCTCAGAAGATAGACTGGCACCCATCCCAGCCTTATCAGACTTCTTCGATTTCTCCACCAAGGCCGGCCCTTCCCCCAACCCCTCGAAGGCCTGACGGAAGGCATCATCCGTCCACTCTTGAATCTCACCTGCTTGCCCAGAAGTCAAGGCACCAACGCCACTACTACTCTGCCCTTCGCTGTACCACCGTCACCTTCTCCATCACCTTCGCTCTCCTCCTCGCCTCTTTCTTCCTCCCCACTTTCCTCCTCCGGAACATTTGGGCATGTGCTGGGAGAGGGTCCATCAGATTTCTTAAGCTTCTTTCCCCCGATGACTGGAGGTACCGAGAAAGGTCTCCTCTTGCTACTCTTCGCAGTGGCCCCGTCTTTAGCTTTGGCAGCCCTCTCCTCGGTTGTATCTCTCTGCTTAACCACAGATTGACGTGGCAAAATCAAGTTGTGCTCCAGGAGAGTGGCATTCCTGATCAGGTAAGAAGCCGACCTATCCCGTCCCGAAATGGCCTTTATTTCAGCAGCCATCCGAGCCAAGGAATGATTCTCCACGACCGCAAAGCCACCTGTCGCTAGCAAGAAATAAAAGCATATAAGAGGAAGCATTGGGGTCGAAACAAGGAAAATATAAATGAAGTTCAACTTACAGCCGGAAGTGAAAAGACGGAAGGAAATAGAGTCATCCTTGATGAAGAACCATTCTTTCTTGAACATACTGAGCTTCGAATACAAATCCAAGACGGGCTTGAAGGGCACGGCCGCTTCAAAGCTGATATATGGAGACCCCCTCTTATAGCCTCTCAAGTTGTACAAATACCGGATCTCCCGGTTGGAAGGGGGACGCCCATATTTCCTCTGAAAAATGATGAACAAGCACACCAGGATAGCATAGGAATTGGGCTGAAGTTGGAATGGAGCCACCTTCAAATAGGTAAGAAAGCTGACTATCCAGGCATTGATTGTGGGAATGGCTCCGCACATACAATGGTATCGGCTGTAAGCAAAATATCCTTCAGAAGGATCGTACGGCATCACACCATCTCCCGGCAACAGCATACTTGCCCTGTCAATCCCAAAGGAGCGAGCGATGACATCAAGTTGCCCTTCTTTGAGGGAGCTCGGATAACAATCGGGAGGAGAGTTCAGAAGCTCTTGGGGGCCATCCGTCCACTAATGACCTCGGGGCAGGTCCCTGTCGCGCTGGTCCTGGCTGGGCAGGGGGCACAACGGGAGGCTCACTTTGGTCCGTAGATTTTCTCTTCTCTGATCGAGTTTCAACTTTACGAGACATTTATCTGCAACACCAAAAAACAAACGCACTGTTAAAATGGGGAGTATAAAGATATAAGAAAACAAAGGCACGTGGTCTGGAATTTCGCTCGAATTCAAAACTCAAGGGATGAAGGTTTTCAGGTTCATTCGGTAGCACAAGACCGAAAGGCCATTCGGCACTCACACCACGGAGCTCATTTGGTAAAGCAAAGCACAAAACTCATTCGGCACTTGAGCTCCAAGGAGTTCATTCGGTGGTACAGAGTAAAACCTCATTCGGCAATTCAAAGACAAAAGGTCATTCGGCATAGTAGACCCTCACCTGGTTCGGCAAAAGTAAGAATTTATTCGGCTAACACGTTCGATTCGGCAGGGACGATGGTTTGATTCGGCAAAACAGGGAGTTGGTTCGGCTAATGGGAAAACGAAAGCGTTGAGCCCCTATTTATAGGCAAATATTAATGACCGGACCAGGTGGTTCGGCGATAGAAACCGGATGGAAGCACCCAAGTTCAAAGCAAACCACGCCATGTACATGCACATGCCCTACTTTGGGGGGCAAGTGTTAGGTGCATTTCCACTACCGAGTCAACCCCCTCTCTCGTGCCTGCCGAACCACTTCATCACCAACCTAATCCACCTACCACCGGTCCAAACCCAACTCTTCACCGTACCAACCTACTCCACATATCACCGAATCATAGAGTCACCGGACCACGACCCACCGAACCAACCCTCTCCCAAGCATGACCGAACCTATCCACCCCCGGACCATACGCCACCGAACCAACCCTCTCCCAAGCATGACCGAACCAATCCACCACCGGACCGTGCGCCACCGAACCAACCCATATGCCCAGCCTCCACCGGACCAAGCTACATTCATCTACCACCGGACCGGAACGCTACCGGACCAAGGCGTTGCCGAACTAACGTTGCCAGGCTAGATTGCTTCAGCCCAGGCCTACCAGCTGCTATATACATCCAGCACCCCTGCCCCCAGCCTCACTCTATAAATATAGGAGTAGAGGTACAACAATGGCAGACAAGTTTGAGAGCTCAAGCACAGATAGAACTTTCAAACAACTTTCAGTTACTTGTAATCAGAGCTTTGTACTTGTAATCTGAATAGAAAAGGAGAATAACATATAAAGTGGACGTAGGCACGTTCTAGCCGAACCACTATAAATCTGTGTGTCTTTTACAGTTTAGTCCATCTATTTCATATATTTGCATAAACCACCCAAACCATTCAGAACAACATATAATCAACTAAATCATATGACTTGGAGGTGTTTGCCCATTTTTTGTGCAAACACTCATTTAAATTTCAAAGCAAACAAGACAAATAAAAATATATTCAAAAAAATAAGTATGAAGACTTGCAAAATGAAGCAACAAAAGAAAATAATATATGTTCATAAAAGTTGTAAACAAATCAATTTGATATGGATGTGTATAAAAAGAAAAAAAATCAAAGGACTTGAGTAATTAATGCAACATACCTCTAGCATATCAAAGTATTAAATGAAAGACCATATCTGCCATAACTTTGGTACAAACAAAATTATAAAACCCTGTACACTTTCTTTTATATATCAACCTGTAGACTTGCTTCCTCATAAATCATCTCCATTTCAGTTCGATTATCACAACTGAGTAAAATGGAAGCAAGCATCATCTTTTAAACTTAAACAAAATCCAAATTTAAACAACACTTCAATTCAACAAAACAGGAAAAAATAACAACTGCAGTTTCAACAAGAAGGCTCTGTTCATCTTCTCAAAACAAAGGTGAGCAACATATTTGCTTTCTTTTTATTTGAAAGGCATAAATCAGTTGCTTATCTATAAATCTGTGAATATGTTTGTTTATATATACGGATCCTCTGAATATATTTAAACTGGAAGTGTTTTATACAGGCTGTTGTTAGCATATGTTTTCTGTTCTTAGATTTTAAGTACAAATCTTAATTCAAAAACATCTCTTCAAAATCTACTCAGTGTTTGGGTTTAGGGTTAAAATAAAAGTTGTTTGTTTGATTTTAAACTAAGTTTTAAAAATTTATTTTTGTTCAAACAATTTCATATTAGCTCTGGAAATCAAAGGAATCTAAGTAAACTTTAAATAAGTTGAATTTCAAACATTTTAATTCACAAATCCAGGTTTGTAATCTGAATTCATGCACTATAACATGAATTTTAAAGCCTTAATCATGATTTTTCAATTTAGGATTTGACAGCAGTTCAGATTCGTTCAAATTTCATTCTTTTGGCGATTCCCGATGATCTGGATGATTGGAGGGGTCGGAATTTTGGATGGTGATGGAGAAGCTTACGGCGAGGCGGCGAAAAATAGTCGGAGACGTTCACGTTCGTCGTAGGGTTGGCGGCGAACATTTTAAAATTCTAAACCTAGTTTTTACTGTGCTTAATGATTCGATCGCCATAGCTTCTATGGGTGATTGAGTGGTTCGTGCTTTTGGTTGCTGATAGGGGGAGCAATGATGAGTAGATGGTCGGCGACCACGTGCATGTGCACGAGTTTCTGGAATCTAGCATTTGGTTGTTTTGAGTGGATGCAGAGATGATCTCGAGATTGGTCTCAGGATTTACTCGAGTGATTCAAGTATTTACACGAAGTAAATAGAGTCTGGACTCGTAACAAAGTTTTAGTGGCTCGGGTCATTTATTTTGGTGATAGGTTTACAGACCTGTAAGTTTAAAATTTAAATAGATTTTAAATTATTAAGCAAGGATTTAAAATATGTTTAAAATCAAAGTTTAAACATAGATTCAAGTTAAATTTAAATCTTAGCTGGAAACGAATTAAGTTTTTTTAGTCAATTTGTTTTAATAATTTAAAAGTATTTAAGAAGTAAAGTATATTTATGAGAATTTGAATTTAAAATGGGGTTTGAAATTATAAGAAACAAGTTAAAACAAATTTTGTAAACAGGTTTGAAATTAAACTAAGTTTTATAAATTCAAAGGTATAAATAAGTTTAAATGTTAAAGTTTCCTCTAATATGTGAATTTAATAAGGAAATTGATTTAAACTCTTTTAAAATTTCTTTATAATAAAATATTACTTCAGCAAGTAATTTAAAGGATTTTAAAATTAGTTTAAAACTTTACTTAAGATAAATGAGGGTTCATTTTAAATCTTGGGTTTAAAATGAAATTTAGAAAGGTAAGTTTGAAATAAAAAAGGGTTTCAAACATATTGGTAAATGATATTTAAATCACTACTAAGAATGAGTTCACCTTAAATTTAATAAAAATTGAATGATTTGTAATACATTAATTGTTAAGTTAATTAGAATGGATAATTAATGTTTTGTATCAATTTAATTAGTAATTGTAAGTTTGACTTTATTAATTAAGGTTTAATTTCTTAAAATAATTAATTAATTGGTTAATTAATTATGTAATTGGTTTAAAGATTAATTTAATTAATATGATTAATTAAGAATAATGTAATTAATTAAGGTGATTTATAAATTAATTTATATCAAACGATTTGTAATTAATTAATCAGAATTGGATAATTAATTCATTTGTAATTAATTTAATTGGAAATAAATTGAATTAATTAGGATTAAATAATTAATTAATCCTGCTTATAAATGATTATTGGATACTTGACCTTACCTGTGAATGATTGTATTGTATGAGACGTCTTCGATTGATTGTCCTATCTGATCTGTGATATTTTGTTCTGTGGATTGAGCTGTGTACAATTTATTCATCTATTTACATTTGTATATTATCTATGAATCTGTGAATGGACGATAAGCGTTATAGTTTATATCGCTTATCAACTATATTTCTGTGTTTTAGTCTGTGATGATTGAATGATGTTGCACTATTGTGTTAAACCCCTGGACTACACTTATACACACACAAATATGGATTTCACGAGGAAATCGATTAAGTCACAGATTTTGAAACAGTTTAAAAATTGAATATTTAAATCCAAATGGTTTTGGAAATGAACTGGGTTTAAAGAGAAAAGCTTTTGAAATGGAATTTCAAATATGAAATATATTTTGAATAACCTAATTAAGTTTTTGAAATTTAAATAATTTGATTTAAACTTAAATTCAAGATTTGAAATTGAATTCTATGATTTGGAAACTAGATTTTAGAAAGGCTATTCAACTTATAAATGAGTTTATATGGGTTAAACCATTTTTAAATGTATTGATTTGGAAATTTGGATGTATATTCAAAGACTTTAACTCGTGCAAATAAAATTGGATTTTTCTGAAACGAAAACTGTTTGTTTTCAAATAATTAAAGCTTTCACATAAGTAATGAACTTCCAAATTGTATTAAAAGGAATTTCAAGTTAAAAAATGAAAATGATTTTCCAAGTTATGGAAACGGTTTGAAAGCTATAAGTTAAATCTTTAATTTAAAGATTTTAAATGAATTAATCCAATTGAAATGGAATTGTTCTGAAATCCGAAAATGAATCTTTGTGAAACTGGGTGAACTTTGTGAAATAAGTCTTCTTGTTTAAAAGATGGGAAATGGATAGTGCCTTCGTTATGGATAGAATTTGAGGACCGGTGGTGAAGACCGGGTATTTGCAAGAACGATAGGATAACCTATCGATTGTCTTTGCACTGAGTTGCTTCGGTATAGAGATTCCCTTAGTGATGGGAAGTCCAATCGGGATTGTGAATACCCGAATTGCAAGGACTTCTTCGGAAGTGCCTTCGGTTCTGTTCGAACTCAGAACAGACTTGTATGGATTGTATGTCTGACATTACATTTTGAGATATAAAGCAGATTTCTTTCAAATACATTTCTGTTGGTGGCGGAGAATTTATTCTCTTAGCTTAACACCCTTATCTGAGACGTACGAGCTCAGATGTTATGTAGTTGATGGTTATTAGCGATATACTCCCAATGTGGTAGTGGGACATGCTGAGTGCGGCTGTTTATTTGTTGATCAAAGCATGGCTTTTATGAAAAGCGTAGCTTTGTGGACGAGACTTCGTCGAACCTCACAACCCGGTTGTGGTCGAAACAGGAATCGTAGTAGAAAGGTTATTTGAGGATAGCGCCCTCTGAGGGTATGTCATTTCCTTCTGGATTATGAGTGGTACCATGGTATGGAGCCCAGATACTTACTTTGTGGTTGCTGCAAACTTATTATTTTATGGTTGCTGGTTGAGAGGATCCTCAGATAAAGTTTGTTTACAACCGGGGGATGGTATACTCGTGTCAATAGTTCCCCAGCTAGAGGTAACCCGGCCTTGTCGAGCAGAGATCCGGTTAGGATCCGGGGACGTCCCTCCGGAGTCGTTCCATTTTATTTGGGAAGTTCCTTTGCTCGACCATTTGTTGGAAATCCATTCATCCAATACGAGCCTCGTATGGTTTCAGTTGTAGAACCTGCCATTTACGTATGGTGGCGCCCCACTGTTTAGATGGTAGCTGTAGTAGGCATACGATACTGGTCGTATGTTGGCTAAGATTTATATTGTACTTTCAAAAGGTTTTCTACACTTTTCACTTATAGTAATAATATCAAAGAAATTTGCGTATCAAGCATGTTTGACTATCATAAGGAGAAATCTCCTCCGATTCTGCATTTGCACTATGTGTGTGTGCGGGAGGCCTTATGTTAGTTCCATTTTCTAAAAAGCATTGCGAATCTATTTTAAAATATTTCTTTGTTTGTTTTTTTAAAAATAAACTGTTTTTGTTACTCATACCAGTCCCATGACTGACCTGGAGTTTATTGTTTCTTTCCAAAACTCTGGGTGCTCACCATTTTCCACACGGGCAGTCTAGAGTTGGGTCTTTCAGATAGCTAGGTTTAGTAGATTATCTAGAGCTAGTTCAATCTTTGGATGTGGATGAGACTTTCTTGTCTTAGTGCATCGTGATGTTGGATCGAGCTGCTGCTGGAGTTATCTCTGGAGGACTATCTTAGAGTTATGTGTTCCACTGTTGATGTTATCTATTTTCTTTTCCACTGCTATTTTATTGTATCATATCTCTGTTGTATATTGATGTCTATTGTATCATCTGTTGTATCAGATATTGTATCAATGCTGTATATCAATGTATTATTCTTTTTCTTCCGTTGTGTTGTTTACTTAATTGTGTTATAAGCTCCGGCGACTCAGATTTGAATGGTCGAATCTACGACATTCGAGTACGATGTAAAGTATGGATGTCGATTTTCGAACGCAAAAAATCCGTATCGTTGCATTTGGTATCAGAGCTAAGGTTGAAACTTTAGCTCAGGCGTATAACACATTAAGTAACTCATTAGAGATAGGGTGAAGTATATCCCTAGGATGAGTGTATCCCTAAGATATCCGTTTGAATGCCTCAGTAAATTCTTTTACTATCCATTGATAGTGAGTATGAGTGCAAGAAGAAGATGAGATAGGGGACATGGGAGTACCACTATTAATGGTCAATACCCTGCAACAGTGGAAATAATTTTCTCTATCAATCTCCTTTGATTCGATTTCAATTCTTTCGATTGCTTCGTCACAGCTCCAGAAAGAAGTTTTGGTGTGATGATGCTCTACGAATCGTTGTAGGAAATTTTTACTTCGTATCTTCATTGGTTTCATATCAGTTTTGATTTAAACCTTAATAAATATGAAAAGGATTTGGAATTGAAAATTTAAACAAATTGGAAATTTTAGATTGAGTTAAATTGATTAATAGAATATGAAGGATTATTTGAATTGTATCAATAAAACGATTTTGTTTAAAACCAAATTTGAAATTCTATTATAATTTCTCGGGTTGATCGGAGTCCGAAGAGGGACAAATTGGTATATATTTTGAGGTATTCCGAAATGAGTTTAGAATCCATATCTGATGTTCGGAAATTATGGAAGATTAAATCCATTTATCTATCATTTGGGTCTCGATATAATCTACGAATGGTTAGTTATCCCTTTGAACTAACCAATGCCACTGCTTATTTCGCAAATCCGGATAGCCCGAGTATCTTGTGAGTGTTAAATAGATTCGTTCTTGTATCTATTGTTAATACTCTGATTTGTAAGCCAAATACAGAATAGATATTCAGTTTGATTTGATGAAATATTCTTCATCTATCTTTGTTGTTTTCGTGCCTGTAAATTTCAGGGACGAAATTTCTTAAGGAGGGGAATCTGTAACGATCCCAGATTTTGATTTATTTTAAATTTATAATTAAATTAATTTTTGAATAAAATTTGTGAAATTTATTTATAAATTAATTTGAGCATCTCTAAATTCAAATAAAAAAATGTGTATGTTTATTTTTATTGCAAATGTAAAATAAGAAATAAAAGTTTAAGATATATGGGAAAATTAATAGAATAAATAAATAAATACACGTAGTAAAAATTCAAGCAACATATTAATAAACTTTGTAAAATATAACGTGACTACATTGGAGAAATTATAACAACATAATAAATATAGAATCTCATTTAAATTTCAAAGCAAACAAGAAAAATAAAAATATATTCAAAAAAATAATTATGAACCCTTGCAAAATGAAGCAACAAAAGAAAATAATATATGTTCATAAAAGTTGTAAACAAATCAATTTGATATGGAAATGTATAAGAAGAAAAAAAATCAAAGGACTTGAGTAATTAATGTAACATACCTCTAGCATATCAAAGTATTAAATGAAAGACCATATCTGCGATAACTTCGGTACAAACAAAATGATAAAACCCTATACACTTTCTTTTATATATCAACCTGTAGACTTGCTTCCTCATATATCATCTTCATTTCAGTTCGATTACCACAACTCAGTAAAATGGAAGCAAGCATCATCTTTTAAACTTAAACAAAATCCAAATTTAAACAACACTTCAACTCAACAAAACTGAAAAAAAAACAACTGCAGTTTCAACAAGAAGGCTCTGTTCATCTTCTCAAAACAAAGGTGAGTAAGATATTTGTTTTCTTTTTATTTAAAAGGCATAAATCTGTTGGTTATCTATAAATCTGTGAATAGGTTTGTTTATATATATATATATGGATCCTCTGAATATATTTAAACTGGAAGTTTTTTATACAGGCTGTTGTTAGCATATATTTTCTGTTCTTAGATTTTAAGTACAAATCTTAGCACAAAAATAATCTCTTCAAAATCTACTTAGTGTTTGGATTTAGGGTTAAAATAAAAGTTGTTTGTTTGATTTTAAACTAAGTTTTAAAATTTACTTTTGTTCAAACAATTTTATATTAGCTCTGGAAATCAAAGGAATCTAAGCAAACTTTAAATAAGTTGAATTTCAAACATTTTAATTCATGAATCCAGGTTTGTAATCTGAATTCATGCACTATAACATGAATTTTAAAGCCTTAATCATGATTTTTCAAGTTAGGATTTGAGAGAAGTTCAGATTCGTTCAAATTTCATTCTTTTGGCGATTCCCGATGATCTAGATGATCGGAGGGGTCGGAATTTTGGATGGTGATGGAGAAGCTTACGGCGAGGCGGTGAAAAATAGTCGGAGACGTTCGCGCTCGTCGTAGGGTCGGCGGCGAACATTTTAAAATTCTAAACCTAGTTTTTACCATGCTTAATGATTCGATCGCCACAGCTTCTACATGTGATCGAGTGGTTCGTGCTTTTGGTTATTGATAGGTGGAGCAATGATGAGTAGATGGTCAGCGATCACGTGCACGAGTTTCTGGAATCTGGCATTTGGTTGTTTTGAGTGGAAGCAGAGATGATCTCGAGATTGGTCTCGGGAATTACTCTAGTGATTCGAGTATTTACTTGAAGTAAATAGAGTCTAGACTCGAAGCAAAGTTTTAGTGGCTTGGGTCATTTATTTTGGGACAGGTTTACAGACCTATCAGTTTAAAATTTAAATAGATTTTAAATTATTAAGCAAGGATTTAAAATATGTTTTAAATCAAAGTTTAAATATAGGTTCAAGTTAAATTTAAATCTTAGCTAGAAATGAATTAAGTTTTTTTTAGTTTTTAATAATTTAAAAGTATTTAAGAAGTAAAGTATATTTATGAGAATTTAAGAAGTAAAGTATATTTACGAGAATTTGAATTTAAAATGGGGTTTGAAATTATAAGAAACAAGTTAAAACAAATTTTGTAACCAGATTTGAAATTAAATTAAGTTTTATAAATTCAAAGGTATAAATAAGTTTAAATGTTAAAGTTTCCTTTAATATGTGAATTTAATAAGGAAATTGATTTAAACTCTTTTAAAATTTATTTATAATAAAATATTACTTCAGGAAGTTATTTAAAGGATTTTAAAATTAGTTTAAAACTTTACTAAAGATAAATGAGGGTTCATTTTAAATCTTGGGTTTAAAATGAAATTTAGAAAGGTAAGTTTGAAATAAAAAGGGTTTGAAACATATAGGTAAATGATATTTAAATCACTGCTAAGTATAAGTTCACCTTAAATTTAATAAAGATTTGAATGATTTGTAATACATTAATTGTTAAATTAATTAGAATGGATAATTAATGTTCTGTATCAATTTAATTAGTAATTGTAAGTTTAACTTTATTAATTAAGGTTTAATTTCTTAAAATAATTAATTAATTGGTTAATTAATTATGTAATTGGTTTAAAGATTAATTTAATTAATATGATTAATTAAGAATAATGTAATTAATTAAGGTGATTTATAAATTAATTTATATCAAACGATTTGTAATTAATTAATCAGAATTGGATAATTAATTCATAAGTAATTAATTTAATTGGAAATAAATTGAATTAATTAGGATTAAATAATTAATTAATCCTGCTTATAAATGATTATTAGATACTTGACCTTACCTGTGAATGATTGTATTGTATGAGACGTCTTGGATTGATTGTCCTATCTGATCTGTGATATTTTGTTCTGTGGATTGAGCTGTGTATAATTTATTCATTTATTTACATTTGTATATTATCTGTTAATCCGTGAATGGACGATAAGCGTTATAGTTTATATCTCTTATCAACTATATTTCTGTGTTTTAGTCTGTGATGATTGAATGATGTTGCACTATTGTGTTAAACCCCTGGACCACACTTATACACACACAAATATGGATTTCACGAGGAAATCGATTAAGTCACAGATTTTGAAACAGTTTAAAAATTGAATATTTAAATCCAAATGGTTTTGGAAATGAACTGGGTTTAAAGTGAAAAGCTTTTGAAATGGAATTTCAAATATGAAATATATTTTGAATAACCTAATTAAGTTTTTGAAAAATAAATAATTTGATTTAAACTTAAATTCAAGATTTGAAATTGAATTCTATGATTTGGAAACTAGATTTTAGAAAGGCTATTCAACTTATAAATGAGTTTATATGGGTTAAACCATTTTTAAATGTATTGATTTGGAAATTTGGATGTATATTCAAAGACTTTAACTCGTGCAAATAAAATCGGATTTTTCTGAAACGAAAACTGCTTGTTTTCAAATAATAAAAGCTTTCACATAAGTAATGAACTTCCAAATTGTATTAAAAGGAATTTCAAGTTAAAAAATGAAAATGATTTTCCAAGTTATGGAAACGGTTTGAAAGCTATAAGTTAAATCTTTAATTTAAAGATTTTAAATGAATTAATCCAATTGAAATGGAATTGTTTTGAAATCCGAAAATGAATCTTTGTGAAACTGGGTGAACTTTGTGAAATAAGTCTTTTTGTTTAAAAGATGGGAAATGGTAATTTGTTTAAACCATTTGAAAGAAAAGTTTTTGGGTAATAAGTTGTGACTTAACTGAGACCCCAATTTCCGTATGTTTCTTGTAAATATTGTGCTCACTATTCAGTTTAGCCGGGGGAGGACCTTTGCGTCGTATAACCCATTTCGAATATGTGATACGTCGTTATGAATAGCATTTGAAGACCGGTGGTGAAGACCGGGTATTTGCGAGAATGATAGGATAACCTATCGATTGTCTCTGCACTGAGTTGCTCCGGTATAGAGATTCCCTAAGTAATGGGAAGTCCGATTGGGATTGTGAATACCCGAATTGCAAGGACTTCTTCGGAAGTGCCTTCGGTTCTGTTCGAACCCAGAACAGACTTGTATGGATTGTATGTCTAACATTACATTTTGAGATATAAAGCAGATTTCTTTCAAATACATTTCTGTTGGTGGCGGAGAATTTATTCTCTTAGCTTAACACCCTTCTTTGATACGTACGAGCTCAGAGGTTATGTAGTTGATGGTTATTAGCGATATACTCCCAATTTGGTAGTTTGACATGTTGACTGCTGCTGATCATTTGTTGATCAAAGCGTGGCTTTTATGAAAAGCGTAGCTTTGTGAACGAGACTTCATTGAAACTCACAACCCGGTTATGGTCGAAACAAGAATCGTAGCAACAAGGTTATTTGAGGATAGCGCCCTCTGAGGGTATGTCATTTCCTTCTGGATTATGAGTGGTATCATGGTATGGAGCCCAGATACTTACTTTGTGGTTGCTGCAAACTTATTATTTTGTGGTTGTTGGTTGAGAGGACTCTCGGATAAAGGTTGTTTACAACCGGGGGATGGCATACTCGTGTCAGTAGTTACCCAGCTAGAGGTAACCCGGCCTTGTATAGCAGAGATCCGGTTAGGATCCGGGGTCATCCCTCCAGAGGCATTCCATTTTATTTGGGAAGTTCCTTTGCCCGACCATTTTTTGGAAATCCATTCATCCAATACGAGTCTTGTACGGTTTCAGTTGTAGAACCTGCCATTTACTTATGGTGGTGCCCCACTGTATAGATGGTTGCTATAGTAGGCATACGATATGGTCGTATGTTGGCTAAGATTTATACTATACTTTCGAAAGGTTTTCTACACTTTGCACTTATAGTAATAATATTAAAGAAATTTGCGTATCAAGCATGTTTGACCATCATAAGGAGAAATCTCCTCCGATTCTGCGTTTGCATTATGTGTGTGTGCGGGAGGCCTTATGGTAGTGCCATTTTCTAAAAAGCACTGCGAATCTATTTTAAAATATTTTTTTGTTTTTTTAAAGATAAACTATTTTTGTTACTCATACCAGTTCCGCGACTGACCTAGAGTTTATTGTTTCTTTCCTAAACTCTGGGTGTGTTAACGCTAAAATTGAACACTAACACCCCGGTGTAAGTAGAGAAATAGTGAAAGCACCACCCGTCAATACGGGAATTAGAAACAAGTAGGAATTACAGAAAAAACAGTAAAGAGACAACATTTTTATAGTGGTTCGGCTTCAAATTAAGCCTACGTCCACTTTAATCTTCTTTATTGCTGAATCGATTACAACTTTACAACAATCTTCGATTACAACGCTACTAAGACAAATAGCTAGAACTCCGATGTAGAAGAACTCTTTGAATCCATGTCGAATGTGTTAGATTTCTCCTTGAAGTTCGCTGAGGTATCTTTGATGTTTGAAGTGTCGGATGAGTCGAGAAATCAGTAGAGTATATGCATTCCAGAAATGAGCCCCAAAAAGTACCCTCTTCGGTGGTGTAGGCATGGTATTTATAGGAAATTTCTGGACAAGGCATTGGTCGTGAACGACCTAGGGTAAGTCGTAAGTCGTGAACGACCTAGGGGTTTGGTTAGCTGTGCTATAGGTCGTGGGCGACCTAGGGGTTAGGTTGTAAGTCGTGAGCGACCTAAGGAGCGGGGTTACGGCTTAACAGGCTTGCACTTGGTTACTTGAACAAGTTGGTAGGTCGTGGAGACCTAGGGAGAAGCGGCATAGGAAGTTGGCTCGGTGGACTTAGGTCGTAAGCGACCTAGTGAAGAGGTAGTATGCACGCGACCTTACTCTATCTTACCCCTTTAGGTCGCTAACTCGCTTCATGCTTTAGGTCGCTAACTCGCTTCATGCTTTAAGTCGCTAACTCGCTTCATGCTTTAGGTCGCTTAAGCAGTTAGGTCATTGGGTCGCTTAAGCAGTTAGGTCGCTGGGTCGCTTAAGCAGTTAGGTCGCTGGGTCGCTTAAGCAGTTAGGTCGCTGGGTCGCTTAAGCAGTTAGGTTGCTCGGTCGCTTAAGCAGTTAGGTCGCTAGTTCGCTTAAGCAGTTAGGTCGCTTACACTTTAATTCCTTTGGTCGCTTATCTCCTTAGGTCGTTGAGTCATGAAATCGTGGAGTTAACATTTTCCCCTCGAAGTACTCGCCTATGTCGTAGGTCGTGTGCTTCGACCTAATTCCGCTAGGTCATGAGCGACCTAAGAGATTTGCTAACTCGCATGCCCATTCGTCTTCTTCTCTTGTTTCCTTTATAAACTGTTAAGTTGCTTCGTCCCCCTTACTTTATTACTTATCACCTTGCCGGCCGCCATTATTTCATTCGAGCTCTGATGCTAAAGCGAAATCCCCTCCTTTTCATCCCCAATTGTTGATTCCAATGGCAAACTTAGGTAATTCCGATCATCTATTCGCCACATTTATCATGGATCCCTCCATAATCATTTCAATATAACTTTTTCCACCATGTTGTAAGATTATGTTTTGATTTGCCTTCTGATCACCGTCGAATCGTTGGCGATTGCTTTCAAAAAGATCAAATCGGCCTAGGGTTTTTTATGAAGTTATTTTGGTGAGTATAAAAGCTTTTGGAATCGATCAGGGGTTTTTGAGGAGGTTTTTGGAGTTCGGAGGAGACAGGGAGATGATTAACGGGCTAATGGATTTTAGGTTATGCCGTTGTATCTCTGGTGATGTGAGGTGGTGGACGCGTGGCAGCGCTTGAGTGGAGGACAGGTCTTAGAGTTTCTAATGGGAGATAGCTCTATGTTGCCGAGTTACTTCGGAAGCGACCTAGTAGATTAAACGACCTTAGAAACCTTGCGGCTTAAGGAAAGCTAAACGACCTTCAGATCTGCGACTTAACTAACTGAACGACCTAACTTCTTGCGATATAACTCTTAGGTCACGTGTACATTCAAGCGGCCTAGGACCTAGCCTGTTTTGCACTGCCTTGAACTCCTTGGCTCGAACAATGCGACTTAAGAGAGTTTGACTTATGTTAGGTCGTTGGATTTGATCCGGAAGACCTAAATATTCCCCGAGCTAGCTTGAGTCGTTCCTGCGACTTAAGGACTTGAACACTTTTCAATTCGAATGAACATGACATTGTTGAATTGAATTCTCAACTCGAACTGCCGAGATAACATGCTTGAACTTGTTGCACTTCTTTACAGATTATATTAACTTTAATGCTAATAATGTATTAAACACAACATTTGTAGAAAACTAGGGCGAATATACTGCCACTGATTGCCCACATCGAATGACAGATTAGTCGATAAAGAATAATCAACTTAAAGAAATTATATGAATGAAATGCTATGAATCACCAGATTCAAGTGAAGTATTGAAGCAAAGAAAAACTAATCAACTAAAGCTGATTTGTATGCATCAACACTGCACTTGTACTTGGACCTAAAACAACAAGCCATGAAACTTTATAATTGACAAATGCATATTAGTTTAATTTCAGTTATATTTGCTTGTCGTTTTACTATTTTTGCACAACACTTCACACATATAGGAAACGTGCACCTTCATTTTTGAATATCTAGTTCCTTGTGTAGAATGACTTCTCGACAAGAAGAAGTAGTAGGGCAAGATGGAGAAGCCTTCCCGATAGCCAATCCACTGGATAATCCCCCAGAAAGAACTTCAACTACCCTGAATCAACGGGCGTTCAACCAACTACGCATTTAGTTTGGTATTGCTGAAGCAGTTGCTTTACTTCCTAGGCCAAGCGATACTGCTGACAGGCCACCTCTCGGTTTTGTCGCTGTTAATCGCCAGATGCGCTTGTGTGGTGCTATTCCTCCTTTTAATAATTTTCTTCAACAGCTCCTTCTCCGATTAACTATCTCTCCCTTCCATTTGCATCCCAATGGCTACGCCATCCTAATGGGACCGTGTGTGTTGTTCAGGAGGACACTTGATCGTCTTTCGAGCTTTGAAGAAATCTACTACTTGTGCACATTTGCAAAGAATAAAGATCATACTTCTATTATTCTCGTGAGAAGGGCCAGAAACCGTAAACTTATCACCGATCTTTCTGAAAGTGCTCATGGTTTTTTGAATCAATTCTTCTTCATTCGCTGCCCCCAAGGATTTTATGCCATCTGGAGAGTACGAAGTAAGATCGCTTATCCCCGTTCTTTCCATTTGAGCTTTTCAAAGTCCGAGTTGCTAAGTGCTAACTTCATTCTTTACTTTTACAGCACTTTCTTCTCCCTCTAAAGATCCCAGCCACAAGCCGACTTCTGAAAGGCTAAATGCTATGGCGGCCGAGGAGAGAAGCATTAAATTTTTGCTGAAAGACGAGTTTCTGCACCAATTCGAACTTCTGCACTCTTCCCGTTCTACTCAGCCTCATGAAGTCCTTGATTCTCCAGCAAAGACACCAGATGCCCCAGTGTCCGCCGAAGAACTTATACCGAAAGAACCTACTGCTGAGGCTTCACTGGTAAAGTGTTCTGCTTCTATTGATGTTGCGGGGTCATCCGACAAATTTGCACTTGCCCCGGTCATTGAGGAAGAGGAACCTCCTCACCAATCCAGGAAGACTGCTGATGAAGGAGCTGAGAGAACGAGTCCCTCCAAGCACGGTGGTGATGATATTTTTGAGGGATTGAGCGACCTGATGTTTACTTCACAGGAGCTCTTTAAAGACGATATCACTACTACTAAAGTTATTTCTCTGGTAGTTGAAGCGACATCTGTCCTGCAACAAACTCTGTCAGCCCAAGAGTTGACATTTGCTGTAAAATCCGTCACCACCCCCCAACCGAAGAGTGGTTTGTAGTTTGACGTGCGTAGTTTGCACGTTACATACACTTCGGATTTTTTCTGCACTTATATGTACTTAGATCCTTTACTTCGAAGATTCTTAAGCTTTGTCTCTTCTTCACTTTCAGGTTCTCCAATGAGGCGAAGTGGCTCATACTACGATGATTTCCAACGCTATGGAAGACGCGGCTCCTATGACCCCAAGAGGTATCTTCCTGCCTCCTGGGAGACCGACGAAGAAAGAGCCGCAAGAAAAGCTCGTGAGAGGCGTGCTTATGAAGAATGCTACGGGAGAAGGGATGAACGACATGATTCTTCCCCGAGAGTGGATGATTCTCACAAATGAAAATCTCGTGATGACAAAGGGAAAAGTCATGTCGCTGAAGATCCGAGTAAACGGGCCAAACTTAGTGAAAAGCCGGCATCTGAAATTTCTGAAAAGCCCGCTGCTCCCATCTCTTTGGAAATCCCTTCCAGCTCTCCTACCCTTCAAAGAGCTGATATTCAAACGATCATCAGTAGGCCTTCGTATCAAGTTGGACAGGGTTCGGCTACTCTTCAAAGCCGGTTTCCGCACTGGTGCTTAAAAGGAGTGCGTTTTGATCTTGATTTAGTCCCAATCGACAAGCAACCCATGTTGCGAAACCTTGATGCCGTCAAACTCAATATTGAGAGAATGTCTGGTTGGCAAAAACTTGTTGACGAACTTCAAAGAGTAAACCGTGCAAATCTCGAAGCCATGCTGACTATGGAAAATGATAAATCCGAGTGGTAGAAAACTCTTGACCAGCATAATGCAGAGATAAAGAGCATCGCCGCTTACAATGAGAAGCTTGAAGCGGAAATTGAGAAACTCAAAGAGGAGCTTGCCACTTCTTTCACTTGTTATTCTCAAAAAGAAGAAGTGCTTCAAAAACATGTGATAGATGCTCATGCCGGACAAAGAGACGCTGAAGCTAAATTTGAAGCACAACAGAGAGTTGCAGAAAGCTATCGAACTGAGATTGCTCAGTTGCGAGAAAAAACCAGCTCTTAGGACATGGAAATTGTAATGTTAAAAGCTCGACTTTCTAAAGTTGAAAAAGAGCATGATGAAGCTATCGCCGGCAAAGCAGCAGCCGAAGAATCTCATAAGGCAACTAAAGCCAATACCAGCTCTACTTTATTCGAGTTTTATATACACTGTGTCTTGGGGCGCGGTAGCATTTCGTTTTTGGGTCCGAAGTACGAAATCACTTTGGCCGAAGTGTGGGAAGCCGCACTTGATATGCTTGGAGGCGCTGGATATGCTGAAGCAGATTTAGCGACGCACTATCTAGATGACGATGCATCTGCTGCTCTTGCCAGGGGAAAGGAGCAACTCGCTAAAGAGCGAGCCGGAATGGCGGAAGGTGAACATTTAGGGAAGGCAATCTCAACCGACCCAGTTCAACCTTTGATTTCGGCCGACATCGATATTGTTGGCTCCATTTCCCATTCTCCACCTCCTGCTAAAGCGTCATTGAAAGTGCAACCGCTCGCACTGGAGATGAGACTCAAGAAAGCACTGAAGCACAAGACTTTGAAGTTGACGTAATAAAGCCTACTTCTCCAGGTAACCTCAATGCTGATCTTGCTCAAGTGGGCTGCTTGTTTACTTCACATGATCTTGATGAACTTTTTGATTATTACTTAAATCTTGACGCGCCACTTTCTCCTCTCTTTATGAGAGATACTGATTTTAACTTCTCTTCTCCTGTAGTGAAAGCGCCAAGTGTTGTTCAGACTTTCCCTCTTCCAGCTATTCCCTCTCCGCCTCTTCAGATTACTCCTCCTTCCGTTTCTCAACAGGGGTCACAAGAGGAGCAGATAGAAGCTCTTCAAGGCTTGGATGACCCGGTCGCTTCACAAGAACAGAAGGCCGAGGAACCTGAAGAAGGCGAAAGAACTCCGAAGCGAACTACTTCTGATGATATAAAGCTGTCTGCACTTTTCACTCCGGGCAGTGAGTCTTCTTCAAGGAAGAAGGGGAAGCGTGGAATCTCAAAAAAAAAGAGGGAAGTTTCTGCCAGTGAAGAAAAAGAAAAAGAAGATCCAATTGCACCCCTTTCTCCTTCTTCCCCTACTCTTACAAGCCGACCCAAAAAGTTAATCATCCGACCAAGTGAGAGCTCCAAAGGTGGAAGGAAGAAGTGATGGGTTTAGTCCTATGTTTTTCGTCTTGCGTTTTGCTTTCTGATTGTATATATAAAGGCTTGTGCTGACCGGAGATTGTACGGGTACCGGTCCCCGCCTTCTTTTATTTTGAAACCTGCACAAGTATAAAATTTTCATAGTATGGAATAAAATGATTCTTTTACTTGTACAAACTTCTGTCTGTATTTGAGAATGCATTTATTCTTCTTTTTCGTACAAGTTTCTTTATTTTCTTTGTGTGATGTTGTAGTAAGCCTATGGTATGTTGCTTGAGCATTGCTTTTATGAATGTAACTATATTATATTGCCCCCATACCACGGTTTATTGCAATCTCTTTAACATTGGCAAAATTTTGGAGAACAACTCTTCTGTTTTGAGAAGACTTGTACTCTTTCTTTGGAGAACAACTTCTCCTTTTTAAGGAGGCTTGCATCCGTACTTTAGAGAATAATTTTTCCATTTTAAGGGTATATTTCTCTGATTTAGTTGAATGCGCCTTATATTGGAGAAGTCTTCTCTTTCTTTGTTTTTTTAGGAAAAATTTCTACACTTCAACTTTTGGAGATGATCAATCTTTTTCTTCTTTTTTTTTTGAAGAAAAGTAGTGAATTCTCCTATGCGGTGAAGTGGGCTTCAAAAGAAGGCTTTGATTTGGTACTTCAATCTTCGGAGAAAAATATTCTCATTGTAGAGAGATTGATCTTTTCTTGAAAGTAGAAGTATGCCTCCAAAGAGGGCTTTTCCCTTTCTTTCTTTTTATGCGGGGTAGTGGGCCTCCGAAGGGGTTTTTTGACATTTCAACTCTGGTGAAATGGGCCTTCGAAGAGGGATTTCCACATTCCAACTCTTGTGAAGTGCGTCTCCGAAGAGAGCTGTTTGCACTTCAAATCCTGGTGAAATGTGTGCCTCCGAAGAGGGCTTTTTGCATTTCAACTCTGGTGAAATGAGCCTTCGAAGTGGGCTTTTCACATTTCAACTCTTGTGAAGTGCCTACTTCAAATCTCGGTGAAATGTGTGCCTCCGGAGAGGGATTTTAGCATTTCAACTCTGGTGAAATGGGCCTACGAAGAGGGCTTTTCACATTTCAACTCTTGTGAAGTGTTTACTTCAAATCTCGATGAAATGTGTGCCTCCGAGTAGGGCTTTTGCCTGGAAGTTTCTTTCTCGTGGTTGGATGGATTCACGGGGCGGACGCAAGTTACTTAATTGGATGTTTGTTTGCACAAACGATCGCAACTAGTTAACAAGGGCCCTGTGCCTTCCACTTGGGAAGGTGCCTCCGGTCATTCCACCAATCTTTTTTGGTTGAGAAAGAGAACTTTCTTTTTCTGGCATTCCCCGTTAGAGGTCTTTATCCTCCGAAGAGTTGTGCCTTCGAAGAGGGCTTGTGCCTCCGAAGAGGTCTTTGGCTGTTTCCTGCCTGCTCGCCCATGTCTTTTCGCCATTTGCACATATCAGCGATTCCCTATTATCATTTTCAAGCACACGTTCCTTTCTTTTGCAAGTAGTTTGTTTTATCCAAAGAAGTGTACTTCATTGTTAAGTGAGTTCGCAGGGGCAGACACAGGCTACTTAATCGGATGTTCGTTTGCACAAACGATCATAATTAGTTAGCAAGGGCCCACCTCCAGCGGAATCACTAACTATTTGCTTGAAGCACTTCTTATATAGGATTTGAATCTGGAATTTTTGTGGCTTAACATTCGTTTTTTGAGTGATGTCCGGGATCGCTTGGTCTTGTGATGGGTAAGCTTTGTTTTAATGGCCTGCAATATTAAATCGACATTTTAGCAATACAATTAAAGTACTTTACATATCGAAATAAAACAGGCATTTTCTAATAGTAGAGAACACAGGATTTATAGTGGTTCGACCAAGAACGGGGCCTACATCCACTTTATAGTTCTTATTATTCACTTGCAGTGGCTTTACAATGGCTTTCATTACAAGAATCATACATCCATAATTCTTTTACAGTGTTTCAGCAAAGCTTTTAAGTAAAATATGGACGCAAGTGATTGCTGTTCCAAGCCCTTGGAATTGGATCTCCTTCGACAGTTGTGAGTTTGAATGTGCCATCAAGAAGTTTTTTGCTTATGACATACGGCCCATCCCAGTTTGGCCCAAACACACCTGTTGCTATCATAATTCTTTTCAAGACTAGATCTCCAATTTCAAAATTGCATTGGAAAACTTTGGAATTGAAGTGCCTGGCTATCCTTTGCTGATAAGCTGCAATTCTGAGCTTAGCCTCTTCCCTTCTTTCATCAAGGAGGTCAAGTACCTCAAGTTGCAGCTTTTCATTTTCAGCTTGATCGAAATGGATTCTTCTTTGTGAAGGTACTTCTATTTCCACCGGAGTCATTGCTTCTGATCCATATGCTAACGAGAATGGAGTTTGCCCAGTCGCAGTTTTGTGGGTAGTTCTGTATGCCTATAGTGCTAGTGGTAGCTTATCGACCCAACCACCTTTTGCTTTTTCCAGCTGTTTTTTGATGGTTGATTTGATAATTTTGTTCACTGCTTCCACTTGCCCGTTTGCCTGCGGATGAGCCACTGTTGAAAAGCTTTTTTGGGTCTTGAATCGCTCGCAAAAATCTTGGAACTCTTCACTTTTGAATTAGGTTTCATTGTCTGTGATTATCTTTTGAGGCACACCATACCTGCAAATGATATTCTTAGTCACAAAGTTTATCATCTTTTTAGAGGTAATAGTAGCTAATGGTTCAGATTCAGCCCATTTAGTAAAATAATCAATAGCAACAATGACATATCTGATTCCAGACTTGGAGGTTGGCAAAGACCCGATGAGATCTATTCTCCAAACAGCAAATGGCCATGGACTGACCATCTGTGTTATCTCGGTGGAAAGTGCTCTTGGGATTTTTGCAAATCTCTGGCATCAGTCACATTTTCGGGCTTAGCTAGCAGCATCACGATTAATGTCTGGCTAAAAATACCCATAACGGAGAATTTTCTTTGCTAGAGTTTGACCACCTGAATGATCTCCATACTTTCCTCCGTGTATTTCAGCTAGAATTGTCTTAGCCTCTTCCTTGGTCACACATTGGAGTAATGGCATTGAGAATCCCCGTTTGTACAATCAGCCATCTTGAATTATATATCTAGAGGCTTTTCTTAGCAGCTTCTGTCGTTCTTTTGAATTTTTTGGTAGAGAACCATTAAGCAAATATTCCATTATCGGAGTCATCTACGATTCTTGCTCTTGAGATATAGTCATGATCCAGTCAGTATCCATCTCATCAGTGCTTGGAGCCGACAAGACTTCCACAGGAAATAATCCCAATAATTGAGCTTCACCAGTGCTGGAATACTTCGTGAGAGAATCTGCCTTCATGTTCTCTTCCCAGGGTATATGGCTTATTGTGTAATGGTCAAAATCATCAAGAAGTTCCCAGGCCTTTGACAAGTAGGTAGGAAGATTTCCTCCTTTATCTTGAAACTCTTTCCTGACTTGGCATACAATAAGTTGAGAATCACTGAAAATTTGTAATACTCTGATGTTTAGTTCCTTGGCAATCTTCAAGTCAGCAATAAGTGCTTCATATTCTGCTTCATTTTTTGTCGAATAGGAATTCTAATCTCAATGCATAGCACAATGACTGCCCTTCAGGGGTTTCAAGCACAACCCCAGCTCCGGAACAGTAATCGTTTCTCGCACCATCAACATATAATTTCCATCGAATTGGGGTATTATCAGTCACCTCTTCCTCACTATCACCTTTATCTGTACATTTTGTGATGAAATCTGCTAAAGCTTGTCCATTGATTGCTCTTCGGGGATGATAAGTGATGTCGTACTGGCTGAGTTCAATATTCTACATCAGAAGACGACCCGAAGTCTCAAGGCGAAACAGGACTTGCTTCAGAGGTTGAACAGTGACGACTTTGATAGGATGAGCTTGGAAATATGGCCTTAATTTTCTTGATGCAATCAGTAGACAATAGGCGAGCTTTTCCAACTTTGAATAATTCATCTCTGCCCCAGTGAATCTTTTGCTGATATAATAAACCGGACGCTGAATTTTTGCGTCTTCCCATACCAACGCTGCACTGAGAGCATAAGATGAGACTGCCAAATATACGAAAAGATCTTCACCATTGTCGGGCTTAGAAAGTATTGGAGGTGTTTCCATATGACGAATCAACTCATCGAAAGCTTTCTGGCATTCAGGAGTCCAGTCAAAGTTTTTCCTTCCTTTCTTCAGAGCATCAAAGAACGAAATGCATTTATCAGTGGCTTTGGAAATGAACCGAATCAAGGCAATGACTTTTCCGTTGAGACTTTGCATTTCCTTCTTCGTTCAAGGAGCTTTGAGTTCTCTTAAGGAAGCAATCTGAGCAGGATTAGCTTCAATGCCCCTAACACTCACAATGAAACCCAAGAACTTTTCGGACTCCACCCCAAATGAACATTTTAAAGGATTAAGCTTTATTCTGTATTTTCGGAGGACTGCGAACATTTCTGCCAAGTGATCCATATGGTCCACTGCCTTCTTTGATTTCACCAACATATCATCAACGTAAACTTCCATAGTCTTTCCAATCTGTGGCTTGAACATAGCATTGACAAGTCTTTGTTGAGTTGCCCCCGCATTCTTCAGTCCAAAGGGCATGACTCTGTAGCAGTAAAGATCGACATCGGTGATGAAGCCCGTTGCATCATGATCTGGTTATATCTGGAGTAAGCATCCATGAAAGACAACAATTCATGCCCGGCTGTTCCATCCACCAACTGATCAATCCTGGGTAACGGGAAGCAGTCTTTGGGGAAGGCTTTGTTTAAATCTGAAAAGTCGATGCATACTCTCCACATTCCATTAGCTTTCTTAACCTGTACTGGATTTGAAACCCAATTCGGATAAGTAGACTCCCTGATGAAGCGATTCTCCATGAGCCGATCTACCTCTTCCTTCAATGCTGCTGACCTTTCAGGACCCTGGGTTCTTCTTTTCTGCTTTACAGGCGTAAACTTTGGATCAATATTCAGAGTATGTACTGCAACTTCTGGGGATATTCCACACATATCAGCATGAGTCCAAGCGAATACATCTAGATTTGCTTTCAAGAATGATATCAAAATATTCTGAACCGTCGCACTAAGTTGCGAACCCACATTCAGCACCTTGTTAGGGTCTTTCGGGTCAACAGGTACTGGCACCGTTACCTCCACTGGCACCACTCTATACTCCCCTGCACTGGCTTTTCTAGGATCCATTTCTTTCGTGCACCACTATGCTTGCCAGTGCAGGGTCCACCCTGTAATTGCTACAAGGTTGATTCTTTGATGCGGACTGGGGCCGCCGCATCTTTTCCCATCTCTCTCTTCCTTGCTTCACGCAACTCTATAAGATAACATTCTCGCCCAGCATTCTTATCCCATTTAATAACACCAACTCCATTATCCATGGGGAATTTCATAGTAAGGCACCATAGGGCGAGAATTGCCTTAAATGTCGCAAGAATTGGTCGGCCTAAGAAGGCGTTGTAGGCAGAAAATTCATCAACAATTACAAAAGTCTGTTTTCGAACCACTTTTTTCTGCCCCTCTCCAAGCTCCACGAACAAGTCGATAGTTCCAATTGGCTGCTTCGGTTCCCTAGTAAACCCAACGATTTTCTGCGATGAAGCTTGAACGTCAGCCATCGGAATTTTCATTTGACCGAACGTCTTTTTGAAGAGAATATTGCAAGAAGCGTCACAATCAACAAGCACTCTTCTTACAATAGCCAGCCCAATGCCTGTAGAGATGACCAAGGGATCCATGGTAGGAGCTTCAACGCCCATATAGTCCCTGGCTCTGAACACAATATCATCATTAAAACTTTTCTGCTACTTCAAAGGTGCAACATCTTCCAACACAAAAACACTCTCTTCTGTTGGTGCATACTTCAAGGCAAGGGCATATATTTCCATCTCACCCCAGCTTCTGCCTGCTGGGTGAGGACCTCCCGTAATCACATTAATAATAGGCTTTTCCGATTCATGCGCTGCCGCCCTCTTACTTGAGCTGGGTTGATGGACAGGGACTTATTGCCCCCGAGTTGAAGAAGTTGGGTCGTTCCTGTTCCTCTTCACATATTGTTGAAGTTTAATTTCTTTCAATAGCTCCTCAATCAAGTTCTTCAAATGGCGGCACTCATTAGTATCATGGCCGAGTTGATTGTGGAATCGGCATAATCTTCCATTTTTCTCAGCATTTTTCCCAAGCCTCAATTTAGCTGGTGTGGGGTATTCGACAATGTCCTTGGTTGCAAAGAAAATGTTTTCTGGGGTATCGGTTAAAGGAGTGAAGTTAAAAGGATGATTTTTCTTCGCATTTCCTTGCTTCTTCCCACCATCGTTTTCCCTCTTCTGAGTACCAAATTCCTTCTTATTTGGAGAAACATTATTATTCCCAACCTCTGTCGATACCAACTTGGCCGGTGCTTGAAGGCTTTCCAAGCGCATGAATTCATCAGCTTTCATGTAGAATTTCTCAAGCGAGCTTGGTCCTTCATCTTCAACCATTTCCCAAACTCACTCGATTTGTCGATAGCCCTCATTAAGTAGGACCATTCGTGGCTCTGCATTGTTCACTTTAGCCAAGGCTATGTTGAAGCGGTTCAAGAAAGATCTAATAGATTCTCCGGGATTCTGTTCCAGGCTGGACAGTGACATTATGTCCTTTGCCTTTGAAGCATACAATCTGAATTGTTCCTTGAACTTCTGAGTTAAGTCGGAGAACTGGCCTATAGATCGGATTGGTAGCTTTGTAAACCAAAGTAGAGCCACTCCTTCCAAGTATACCGGAAAGTACCGGCATTTGATCTCATCCGATGCCCTGGCACCTGTCATGTGCCAGTCATACTTGTACAAGAATTGATTAGGGTCGCTTGTCCCCTGATAAGCCGGAATGGTGGAGGGAGCAAACTTCCTTGGAAATTGCACTTTCAGAATCCTCTCGGTGAACGGAGTCTTGCTCGGAGCGAATCCCCATTCTTTTTCATCTTCATCCCTCTGCATGCTCTCTTTCATGATTTTTCGAACCATTCCAGAGAAGTATTCCCCATCATTTAGAGGCTCTACGGGACAGACATCAGCCGTTTTCTCGAAAGTTTGTCTTGACAAGCATTCTCGGAGGGTTGGCTGCGCCTTGATCCTCCAGCTTGGGGAGGTGTCCCTTCAACGGGGCCAGCTGCCCTTTGAGGAATATTTCTTGCTTCAACATTATGAACTTCATCGGCAAAGTTTTGTTCATTATTCACCGGATGATGGTTAGCTCCAAGCAAAGCGTTCAACCTTTCCAACATTGAAGTGTTTTGGGCTTCCATTTGCTGATATAGCCCAGAAACTGCAGCATCTAACTCCGCTCGTGTAATTTCAACACTTGGAGCTGTTTGACTTAACGGAGGAGAAGTGGCAGTATTCTCATGAACATCACCGGATCTAACAGATCTGCACTTTCTTCCAGGAGCCATAATCTCTGATAGACTTCTGGTTTTGAGAGAGATTCTTTCAACAAACTTTTGCGAAGCAATGACGAAAACAGCCTGAGTTGGGTTCTCAGTGAAAGCACCAAAAATGTTAACGCTAAAATTAAACGCTAACACCCCGGTGTAAGTAGAGAAAAAGTGAAAGCACCACCCGTCAATACGGGAATTAGAAACAAGTAGGAATTACAGAAAAAAAGTAAAGAGACGACAGTTTTATAGTGGTTCGGCTTCAAGTTAAGCCTACGTCCACATTAATCTTCTTTATTGCTGAATCGATTACAACTTTACAACGATCTTCGATTACAACGCTACTAAGACAAATAACTAGAACTCCGATGTAGAAGAACTCTTTGAATCCATGTCGAATGTGTTAGATTTCTTCTTGAAGTTCGCTAAGGTATCTTTGATGTTTGAAGTGTCGGAAGAGTCGAGAAATCAGCAGAGTATAGGTGTTCCAGAAATGAGCCCCAAAATGTCTCCTCTTCGGTGGTGTAGGCATGGTATTTATAGGAAATCTTTGGACAAGGCATAGGTCGTGAACGACCTAGGGTAAGTCGTAAGTCGTGAACGACCTAGGGGTTTGGTTAGTTGTGCTATAGGTCATGGGCGACCTAGGGGTTAGGTTGTAAGTGGTGAGCGACCTAAGGAGCGTGGGTTAAGGCTTAACAGACTTGCACTTGGTTACTTGAACAAGTTGGTAGGTCGTGGCGACCTAGGGAGAAGTGGCATAGGAAGTTGGCTCGGTGGACTTAGGTCGTAAGCGACCTAGTGAAGAGGTAGTATGCACGCGACCTTACTCTATCTTACCCCTTTAGGTCGCTAACTCGCTTCATGCTTTAGGTCGCTAACTCGCTTTATGCTTTAAGTCGCTAACTCGCTTCATGCTTTAGGTCGCTAACTCGCTTTATGCTTTAAGTCGCTAACTCGCTTCATGCTTTAGGTCGCTTAAGCAGTTAGGTCGCTAGGTCACTTAAGCAGTTAGGTCGCTAGTTCGCTTAAGCAGTTAGGTCGCTAGGTCGCTTAAGCAGTTAGGTCGCTAGGTCGCTTAAGCAGTTAGGTCGCTTATACTTTAATTCCTTCAGTCGCTTATCTCCTTAGGTCGTTGAGTCATGAAATTGAGGAGTTAACAGGGTGCTCACTATTTTCCATACGGGCAGTCTAGAGTTGGGTCTTTCAGATAACTAGGTTTAATAGATTATCTGGAGCTAGTTCAATCTTTGGATGTGGACGAGACTTGCTTGTCTTAGTGCATCGTGATGTTGGATCGAGCTGCTGCTGGAGTTCTCCTGGAGGACTATCTTAGAGTTATGTGTTCCGCTGCTGATGTTATCTATTTTCTATTCCGCTGCTATTTTATTGTATCATATCTCTGATGTATATTGATGTATATTGTATCATCTATTGTGTCAGATATTGTATCAATGCTGTATATCAATGTATTGTTCTTTTTGTTGCGCTGTGTTGTTTACTTAATTGTGTTATAAGCTCCGGCGACTCAGATTTGAACGGTCGAATCTACGACATTCGAGTACGATGCAAAGTATGGATGTCGATTTTCGAACACGAAAAATCACCTTCCCACTCCGAAACCTGAAAGTGAATTTCGATGATGCGTGCACTGATCACCGAAATTATTTTCCAACGACAGAGAGGCGAGACATAACTTATTTCTTTCCAAAATTTCTTTAAAACAATTCTTTCAAATTATATTGAAATATCAATATCAGAAAATACTTCTAATAATAGTTTTATTATATTTCAAAATCATTCAAAAGAAATTTTCAAAACTCCAGGACTTAAGTTCTAAATTTCCAATTTTTCATTTATTTTGTTTTCAATCTTATTTCAACTATTATTTATAAATTTCATTACCTAACAACTAATATATTGCAACCAAATATATATATCATTTATAAAAATTTATTTTATATATATTGAAAATATAATAGGCAAAATTATTTCATCCACCTATATTTAAAACAAATATTGTGTCGGTCCGTCATATTAAGTGTTTAGAAATCCCTATTGATGTCATAGCGTCCCATGCACCAACCAGAATTTATAAATACAAAACGGAATAAACTAACACAATATTAAAACCTTTTGTAACGATCCAGAATTTCTGTCATTTGACATTTGTATATTTAATTGATTTTTTTTATTAACAAGTAAAATTCGTAGGTCGAATAAATTATATTTCGAAAATCTGGATTTAATTGGATAATTAAATCGATAATTTAATATTTGAAATTACAGGAATAATTGGAAATTGGGTTTAATATGATTAAAATTTATTTATAAAGTTGAATTAAATCATATTGGAGTTAGAATGATGTTATAGAACTTTTAAAATTGAATTAAAAGTTATTTTGTGGAAATTGAATATTTTAATATTTAATTGACGGGTAAAAATAGTCATTTTTCAAACAGTCTCGGATTTCGACGAAACCAGTTTCATTAGATCCGTAATGTTATATTATTGTAAGATTTCAAATTTCATGTCAATCGGATTTACGATTTGTCCGAGGCAAGCCAAAACGTATAGAAATTAATTTAACCGATTTAATTTAAATTTGATCGTTTATTTCCATAACTCGCATATGTGATCTAATTAGCTTCCGAAACATGTCCCATTGTGTCCGAAACACGGGTTAAACCCTAGAAACATCAGCCGGCACGCTTCGTTTGGAGTTCGGAAAATTTCGAGATGAATAGTGTTTCGATATTTTCTATAAAAGCACCTCTATCATTTCATTTTTCACAAACCTAACACCACCAGGGTTTCAGCCGCCACTTTCAATATCAATGGCCGAAACCTACTGTTGATCATCTTTCAAATCCTCCTAATCCAAGCAGAATTAGACTAAGGCTTCAACTACGAAGGTGAAGAGCATGTCAAGATCTTCTAGATCAACGGCTACGATCGAAATCGGGGCAACATATCAACGGCAATAGGCGTTCGAACGTCTGATGTTCGAGCACTATTTTCGAGATAAAAGTACAGCCGAGTTCGCCTATACTCACGGTGGGGGTAGGCCTCGACTTTGGCGTCGAAGTGGAGGTAGTTGATCGTCGTTGAAATCGACGTGGTGGTTGCGTTAATTGATGGAAAGGCGACGACTATGGGTTAGGGTTGCACGGTTTTGAACGTGAATCTGTTGTTGGGAAAGAAGCATCATCTTGCGGCTAGATTTCCATCAAGCTGAAACGTATAGCCGATGATGAGCAAGCTTATAAAATAGAAAAGAAATTTGTGAAATAAATTATATTAAAATTCGTATAAACTTTAAAAAGCTATAACTTGTTCATACTAAGTCGAAAACTGACGAAATAAATTGCGTTGGAATCGTATTGACGAGCACTACGCTATAGAGCTGGACTAGAGTTGATTTGAGCTAGTGTGAATTTTGGGTATAATTAAATGCGCGTTTAATTTTATTTGAAATAAAACACTGCTACTGTATTTGAAACAAGGTGAGAACTTCTCACTCAATCGAATTGTGTTTCGATTTAAAACTTTAAATAGTTAGATTTAGAATTGCTTGATTGTGTTGATTGTATACTTGGATGATAAATTTTATCTATTGTATTGAAATAGACCCTATACGCCGCATATTAAGCGAAGGTTATTATATTAAACACATATACCACAATATTCCACCTTGAAGTGGAATTGGTATTATATATGTACTTGGAGTTGATTTTCCCACATTATATAGCGGATGAGACCCTATTGCGCGGCATAATAGCGGATAAAATTTTATATAAACCCATGTACCGCGATATCCTGTCTTGAAACGGGATTGGTATTGTGCTAACATCTGTGGATGCAGGGAAACAGGTTGGAGGGATCCAAATGGATTCCTCAAATAATTGAATTTGTTTCAATGTTGTGTGTTGATTATTTATAATCTCTGTATGATTATCTTTGTGATTGAAATTGTTGAAGGCTAAAATTTAGCTGAATATAATTTTGGTATCGTTGGATACGGAAATAAATAAAAATTTGATTTTTGAAAATTCAGGTTAGAAATTTATTTTTGAGAATTGGATAAATTTAAAAGAAGGAATTCTAAAATAGTAAAGTTTTATTTTTAATTTATTGAATAAAATTTCAAAATATGGGAAAAGCTTTAGTAAATGGATTTCAGGTAATATTATTCAAAGGTTGAAGAATTTATTCAAAATACGGATTTTAAAGAGTTTGAAAAATAAAAGAATTTGTTTTCTTTAAAGGGAATTTATTTTTAAAAGGAAGTAAATTTAGAAATCCATTTGGGAATTGATTTTAGTGATTGAAAATAAATCTTTTGAAAATCTATTTGGAAATTTAATTGTTGTTTTGAAATGAATTTGAAAATTGATTTGGGGTTTAGTAGAAATTGATTTCAATTTCAGATTTAGATGAAATTCGCTTGGTGTTTAATTTCTTGGAAAATCAATACGAAATTTGATTTGGTTGTTTTTTGAAATCAATTGAAAAATTGAATTGTTGTTGAAAGTGAATATTTGAAATCGATTTGAAAATCGTATATCGATAGATATTTTGGAAATGTGAATTCACATGGGATTTATAAAGGAAAGGGAAATTTGTTTAAAAATAAACGTTGATTTATTTTTGAAGTGCGGAAATAGATTTACGGATTTGGAACGCAAATTTAAAGTAAATCGGTAAGGATTTATTTAATTGATTTAAATGAACCATTTTGAAATGAAAGTGTATTCTCCCTGGAAAGCTAAATAAAATTTCTATATAGCTTTGAAAAATACACACATACACACACACATATATATAATTCTTGAATTGGTTTTGAAAAGGATACTTTGGAGAAATTAACTTCTTAAGTTGTTTTAAATCCTTTAAGTAAAGATTTATTTAGTTGGTATAGAAATGATTTTTTCTAAGATTTAATTAATAATTGTTTTAGAAAATAGTTATTTAGATAGTTATACTCTATCTACTAATTTTATTTTGAAAATTAGTTTGGACTTAAGTTATATGTAATATTATTATAATACTTTTATAACTAATATTTTAAGTAAAGTGTTTAAAGAAAAATAGTTTTATTTCAAAGTGTTTTTTCGATATATTTTGGATAAGTGTTATAAATTATTTTAATTTATTTGAACTCGGCAGATTTCCAGTGAAAATGAATAAATATTTGGAAGTGTTTCCGCGTAAGGAAAATGATTTGAAATTTGTTTTCAAAAGTTGTAAAGGTGAAAAGTGATTTGAAATTTGTTTTCAAATGGTTGAAGTGTGGAAAAATATATCTTGTAAAGATATTTTTGGAAATTAAATAATTTGGGAAATTATTTGGAATCTGGTGAAGTTGTGCATATCTATTGATAGTTAAATAACCGACTATCAATATTTACCTTTAAATTGGTATTTGTTGTGATTTGCTTGAATTTGAATGCTACACTTATTTTAAAAATAAGCGCTCGTTATTTGATTTAGCCAAGAGAGGACCTTTGGGTCATGAATCCCATTCCGAATAGTGATATGTCGTAATGGATAGCATTTGAAGACCGATGTGAAGACTGGATATTTTCGAAAACGGAAGGATTGCCATCGAATGTCTCTGCATCGGCTGATCTCCGATATAAAGATTTTATCACCCTTTGTGATGGGAATTCCTGACATGATTAGTGAATATCCGAATTGCAAGGGCTTCTTTGGAAGTGCCTTCGGTTCCGTTCGATCCCCGAACGGACTTGTATGGATGTGTGTCTGGCGTTACAATTTGGGATGAAAAGTTGGTTTCTATCAAATACATTTCTGTTGGTGGTGGAGAATTTATTCTCTTAGCTTAACACCCTTCTCTAAGACGTATGAGCTCAGAGGTTACGTAGTTGATGGTTACTAGTGATACATTCCCAATTTGCTAATGTGGCATACGAAGTGCTGCTGATCATTTGTTGATCAAAGCATAGCTTTTGTGAAAAGCGTAGCTTTGTGGACGAGACTTCGTCGGACCTCACAGCCCGAAAATGGTGAAAATAGTAAAGATGCAACAAGGTTATATGAAGTAGTGCCCCTTAGGGTATGTGCATTTCCTTTTGGATAGAAGTGGTATCATGGTATGGAGCCCAAATACTTAACTTATGTGGATGTCGCAAATATATATGACTTTGTGATTGTTGTTGGTTGAGGATCCCCGGATAATGGTTGTTTACAACCGAGGGATGGCATACTCGTGTCAGCAGTTACCTACTTTTGCAGAGGTAACCCGGCCTTGTGTTGGCAGAGATCCGGTTAAGTTCTCGGGGAATCCTTCCAGAGGCATACCATGTGGCAATGGGAAGTTCATTGGCTTGACCATTTGTTGGAAATCCAAAGAAACAATACGGGCCCTGCACAGTTTTAGCTGTATAACCTGCCATTTACTTATTGTGGCGCCCCACTGTTTAGATGGTAGCTATAGTAGGCATACGATAATGGTCGTATGTTGGCTAAGATTTATATTATACTCTCGAAAGGTTTTCCACCATGCAGCTAAAATTATAATATCAAAGAAATTTTCTTGTATCAAGCATGTTTGACTATCATAAGGAGAAATCTCCTCCGATTCGGCGTTTGCATTGTGTGTGTGTGCGGGAGGCCTTATGGTAGTTTCATTTTATGAAAGTATTGCGGATCTATTTTTGAAATATTTCTTTGTTTGCTTTTTTTAAGATAAACCTTTTTAAGTTCTCACACCAGTCCCATGACTGACCTGGAGTTTATTGTTCCCTTCCTAAACTCTGGATGCCCATCATTTTCTACACGGGCAACCTAGAGTCAGGTTATCAGGTTATTCTGGAATTCAAGAGTTGCTGTAGAGATCTGGAGGCGAGCTGGATGGCGTGGCGATCAACTAGTATATAGTATTTCTTTTTCGCTGTTTGTTGTTGTAAACTCTGATAATGTAATAAAATGTAATGTAATGTAATAACTGATATAGTTCTTTGTTTTGAAGGTATTCATTTATCTATTATATGTTGTTCCGCTGCGATATGTGAGATTCTGGTATTGTTTTGTTGCTTCTTCTTTCTTTCTTCTTCTACCTCTTCTTCTTTAACCCTAACAATTCGGTTTTCCGACCTTCGATTGCTCGGCAGTTGATACAGTGGACGTATTAGTGTCGATTTTCGGGAGTCGAAATCCCGTTTGTTATAATTTGGTATCAGAGCATTTGGTTAAGCGACAACCTTGGCTCCGTTGGAAATTACTCATTAGAGATAGAGTCAGCAGTACTCTAGAATGAGTGTGAGTGTAATTATAGATACAAGCACGTATTTGTTAGTGAATATAAATTTTTTTTGTATTGTGTTGACTTATCGGTTGATTGTTTATATATTCTAGTCGGTGCAGTCTAGCTAACTGTGTCGATAGGAGTTTCTAAACTCTTAAACAAGATAAACCGACACAGTATTGTTTTAAAATAGGGTAAATGAAATAATTTTACCCAGACTATTTCATAAATAAAAGGAATGATTTTTCGGAAATTATATGGTTGCTTGGTTGTTAGGAAGTGATGATATTAAATTATTATCATCGATTATTGAATAAGAAATTGAAACCATAATCAAAAGTTGAGAAATAAATACATATACAAATGAGATTTGTAGATATAAATTGTAAATGTGATTCATAATTTGAAATGAAATTACAGAGTAATATTTGAAAACAAATTTAAAGAATTTGAAATTTTGAGATTTGGAAATTTAAATTCTTTGGAGTTTGAAAATGATTTTCAAGGGTTTTGGAAAATTGTTTTGAAGGGAAGAAAGCACAAAACTCTTTTCGGTCGTTGGAAAATAATTCCGATGATGATCGCGACATCATCGGTGTTCATTTTCGAGTTTCCATGAGAGGAATTGCTGTCGAATTATAATTAAATGGAAGTTGTTTGTGAAATTGAGTTTGGTTTTGGAAATTCAAAAGATAATTTGAATAGATTTCAAAAATAATTTTTGAACGATTGAAAAGACTCTGGAATGTTATATAAAATGTTTATGGAATAATAAATAAGTTTGGATGACTTAGGAAATTCTGATTTAAACTGAAACTAACCTGAGTTAATTGGAATAGAGGTGAATTTTAGAAGTCTAATAGACCAAATGATTGGAAAAAAATTATTAAGTTGGAAAATAAATTGTGAATGAATAAATTAAATTTGCAATTACAAGCGTAAGAAAATGAAATCGAATGTTGAAATTCATTTCGAATTTATATGTAAATAGAACAAGAATTGGAATTGAATTTGATTTGTGAAAAACAAAGTGAAGTATTAAACTAAAATTAGTGAGTGCAACTAATTGAAGAATAACTAAATGGATAAGGTTAAAATGAATTGAATCCAATATTTTTATTTATGAAAGTAAATTGTATTTATATAGAATTGGAAATCTAGTGTAATATATGTAAGTGAAACCAAATGATAAAATAGTTAAAAAAATTCATTAAGCAAAACGAGATATGAATTTGAATAAGTGACGAAATTTGACTTTGGTAAAAGTTAAATAGGATTTACTTTAGAATTGGAATCTGAATTGGATTTATAAGTGGAAATTTGAGTTAAGTTAAACAAATGATGTTTGAAATGGAATATAATTTAAATAATGTTGAATGAAGTTGGTTTTGGTATCGAAGTAAATTAATAAAGTGAAGTGATGAATATGAACTTGAGTTATGTAATGAACTTCAACTTTGGTGGTTAAATGAATTAGCAATTGAATTGAACTAATAAATTGAATATTAATCAATCGAATGTAAAAGAATTGATATAGAATAATGGATGTAAGTGTTAATTCATTAAAGCTAATTAAAAGTGTTAAACCAAATTGAATGTAAATTTAATACTTTGGTTCTGTTGGTTATGATTTTGTTGTTATATGATTGTTTGTTGATTGTATATAATTCATTAAGTGTTAATGAAATTGAATTGATAAATGGAAAGCTATGTAATTGAATTTGAATTGAAAGTGAACATATGTGAATTGGTTATAAGCAATTAAAATTTGTATCGAAGCCTTATAAATTGCTTATGGGAATTATTTTGATTGCATTGCTTATGAAAACTATGTATTTTCTACTGAAAATTAGTGAAATATAAATGGATTTCCTATATATGTCACTTACATGTTTAAATTGAGTAAGTACAGGTACCGAGGCTGTAGTTGGCTGGATTTGGTCACGCTAAAATGCTAATAAATAACTACTTTGCTTAAAAATGGTAAAAAGGTACGCCTACGCAATAAAAATAGGAAATATGAACTGTTTTTTGTTTTCGGACCGTGTGGGTCGATGTATATATATTTATATCTATTGTGATATTGCAAAAGCTCCTCGTACAAAGGAGACTCTGCCAAAATTTTCCGTAAATTTTGGGAGTTAGAAAATTTTTGAAAATTTTTGGAAATTTTTTATTAACGAAAAGTCGATTTCTAAATTGAAATGAAAATGTAGGAATTGAACTAGAAAAGTGTAACCATCGGATTTTGGAAAAGTTAAGGAATTAAAATGAATCTGAAATCATATTGGAACGGTTTGTTTTTGAAAAAAAGTTAATGGACTCTGTAATTTTTCTTACTTGGTAATTTCGAGGACGAAATTCTTTTAAGGGGGGATTTTGTAAAGACTTAGAATTTCTATCATTTGAAATTCGTATATTTAATTGATTTTTTTATTAACAAGTAAAATTCGTAGGTCGAATAAATTATATTTCAAAAATCTAGATTTAATTAGACAATTAAATCGATAATTTAATATTTGAAATTACAGGAATAATTGGAAATTGGGTTTAATGTGATTAAAATTGATTTATAAAGTTGAATTAAATCATATTGGAGTTAGAATGATGTTATAGAACTTTTAAAATTGAATTAAAAGTTAATTTGTGGAAATTGAATATTTTAATATTTAATTAATGGGAAAAAATAGTCATTTTTTAAACAGTCTTGGATTTCGACGAAACCAGTTTCATTGGATCCATAATGTTATATTATTGTAAGATTTCAAATTTCGTGTCAATCGGATTTACGGTTTGTCCGAGGCAAGCCAAAACGCATAGAAATTAGTTTAACCGATTTAATTTAAATTTGATCGTTTATTTCCGTAACTCGCACATATGATCAAATTAGCTTCTGAAACTTGTCCCATTGTGTCTGGAACGCGGGTTAAACCCTAGAAATATCAGCCGGCACGCTTCGTTTGGAGTCCGGAAAATTACGGTATAAATAGTGTTTCGATATTTTCTATAAAAGCACCTCTATCATTTCATTTATCACAAACCTAACACCACTAGGGTTTCAGCCGCCACTTTCAATATCAATGGCCGAAACCTACTGTTGATCATCCTTCAAATCCTCCTAATCCAAGCAGAATTAGACAAAGGCTTCAACTACGAAGTTGTAGAGCACGTCAAGATCTTCTAGATCAACGGCTACAATCGAAATCAGGGCAACGGATCAACGGCAGTAGACGTTCGAACGTCTGATGTTCGAGCATGATTTTCGAGATAAAAGTACAACCAAGTTTGCCTAAACTCGCGGCAGGGGTAGAGCTCGACTTTGGCGTCGAAGTGGAGGTAGTTGATCGTCGTTGAAATCGACGTGGTGGTTGCGTTAATTGATGGAAAGGCGACGACTATGGGTTAGGGTTGCACGGTTTTGAATGTGAATCTGTTGTTGGGGAAGAAGCATTATCTTGTGGCCAGATTTCCATTAAGCTGAAATGTACAGCCGATGATGAGCAAGGTTATAAAATAGAAAAGAAATTATTGAAATTAATTATATTAAAATTCCTATAAACTTTAAAAAGCTATAACTTGTTCATATGAGGTCGAAAACTGACAAAACAAATTGCGTTGGAATCGTATTGACGAGCACTAAGTGATGGAGCAAGATTGGAGTTGATTTGAGCTAGTGTGAATTTTGGGTAAAATTAAACGCACGTTTAATTTTATTCGAAATAAAACACTACAACTGTATTTGAAACAAGGTGAGAACTTCTCACTCAATCGAATTGTATTTCGATTTAAAATTTTCAATAGTTAGATTTAAAATTTCTTGATTGTGTTGATTGTATGGTTGGATGATAAATTATTATCTATTGTATTGAAATAGACCATATACGCCGCATATTAACCGGAGGTTATTATATTAAACACATATACCACGATATTCCACCTTGAAGTGGAATTGGTATTATATATGTACTAGGAGTTGATTTTCCTGCATTATATAGCGGATGAGACCCTATTGCGCCATATAATAGCGGATAATATTTTATATAAACCCATGTACCACGATATCCCGTCTTGAAACGGGATTGGTATTGTGCTAATATCTGTGGACGCAGGGAAACAGGTTGGAGGGATCCAACTGGATTCCTCAAATAATTGAATTTGTTTCAATGTTGTGTGTTGATTATTTATAATCTCTGTATGATTATCTTTGTGATTGAAATCGTTGAAGGGTAAAATTTAGCCGAATATAATTTTGGTATCCTTGGATACCGGAAATAAATAAAAATTTGATTTTTGAAAATTCAGGTTGGAAATTTATTTTTGAGAATTGGATAAATTTAAAAGAAGGAATTCTAAAATAATATAGTTTTATTTTTAATTTTATCGAATAAAATTTCAAAATATGGGAAAAGCTTTAGTAATGTATTTCAGATAATATTATTCAACGGTTGAAGAATTTATTCAAAATACGGATTTTAAAGAGTTTGAAAAATAAAAGAATTTGTTTTCTTTAAAGGGGATTTATTTTTAAAAGGAAATAAATTTAGAAATCCATTTGGGAATTGATTTTAGTGATTAAAAATAAATCTTTTGAAAACCATTTGGAAATTTAATTGTTGTTTTGAAATGAATTTGGAATCAATTTGAAAATTGGTTTGCGGTTTAGTAGAAATTGATTTCAATTTAAGATTTAGATGAAATTCGCTTGGTGTTAAATTTCTTGGAAAATCAATATGGAATTTGATTTGGTTGTTTTTTTGAAATCAATTGAAAAATTGAATTGTTGTTGAAAGTGAATATTTGAAATCGATTTGAAAATCGTATATCAATAGATATTTTGGAAATGTGAATTCACATGGGATTTATAAAGAAACGGAATTTTGTTTAAAAATAAACATTGATTTATTTTTGAATTGTGGAAATAAATTTACGGATTTGGAACGCAAATTTAAAGTAAATCGGTAAGGATTTATTTAATTAGTTTAAATGAACCATTTTGAAGTGAAAGCGTATTCTCCCTGGAAAGCTAAATAAAATTTCCGAATAGCTTTGATATATATATATATATATATATATATATATATATATATATATAAAATTCTAGAATTGGTTTTGAAAAGGATACTTTGGAGACATTAACTTCTTAAGTTGTTTTAAATCC
The DNA here is from genome assembly GCA_030765085.1 of Allium cepa. Classification (NCBI taxonomy): domain Eukaryota; kingdom Viridiplantae; phylum Streptophyta; class Magnoliopsida; order Asparagales; family Amaryllidaceae; genus Allium; species Allium cepa. Next base: position 861,178,200 of record CM060943.1, read on the forward strand.
TTTAAGTAAAGATTTATTTAGTTGGTATAGAAATGATTTTTTTCTAAGATTTAATAAATAATTGTTTTAGAAAATAGTTATTTAGATAGTTATACTCTATCTACTAATTTTATTTTGAAAATTAGTTTGGACTTAACTTATATGTAATATTGTTATAATACTTTTATAACTAATATTTTAAGTAAAGTTTTTAAAGAAAAATAGTTTTATTTCAAAGTGTTTTCCCTATATATTTTGGATAAGTGTTATAAATTATTTTAAAGTATTTGAACTCGACAGATTTCCAGTGAAAATGAATAAATATTTGGAAGTGTTTCCGCGTAAGGAAAATGATTTGAAATTTGTTTTCAAAAGTTGTAAAGGTGAAAAGTGATTTGAAATTTGTTTTCAAATGGTTGAAGTGTGGAAAAATATATCTTGTAAAGATATTTTTGGAAATTAAATAATTTGGGAAATTATTTGGAATATGGTGATGTTGTGCATATCTATTGATAGTTAAATAACGGACTATCTATATTTACCTTTAAATGGGTATTTGTTGTGATTTGCTTGTATTTGAATGCTACACTTATTTTAAAAATAAGCGCTCGTTATTCGGTTTAGCCGGGAGAGGACTTTTGGATCATGAATCCCATTCCGAATAGTGATACGTCGTCATGGATAGCATTTTAAGATCGGTGTTGAAGACCGGATTTTTTCGAAAATGGAAGGATTACCATCAAATGACTCTGCATCGGATGATCTCCGATATAGAGATTTTATCACCCTTTGTGATGGGAATTCCGGACGTGAGTAGTGAATATCCGGATTGCAAGGGCTTCTTTGGAAGTGCCTTTGGTTGCGTTCGATCTCCGAACGGACTTGTATGGATGTGTGTCTCATGTTACAATTTGGGATGTAAAGCTGCTTTCTATCAAATACATTTCTGTTGGTGGCAGAGAATTTATTCTCTTAGCTTAACACCCTTCTCTGAGATGTACGAGCTCAGAGGTTATGTAGTTGATGGTTACTAGTAATACATTGCCAATTTGGTAATGTGGCATACGAAGTTCTGCTAATCATTTGTTGATCAAAGCATAGCTTTTTTGAAAAGCGTAGCTTTGTGGACGAGACTTCGTCGGACCTCACACCTCGAAAATGGTCAAAACAGGAAAGATGCAACAAGGTTATAGGGATTAGCGCCTCTTCGGGTATGTGCATTTCCTTCTGGATAGAAGTGGTATCATGGTATGGAGCCCAGATACTTAACTTATGTGGATGTCGCAAATATATATGACTTTGTGATTGTTGTTGGTTGAGGATCCTCGGATAAAGGTTGTTTACAACCGGGGTATGGCATACTCGTGTCAGTAGTTACCTACTTTTGCAAAGGTTACCCAGCCTTGTGTTGGCAGAGATCCAGTTAGGTTCTCGAGGCGTCCTTCCAGAGGCGTACCCATGTGGCAATGGGAAGTTCCTTGGCCTGACCATTTGTTGGAAATAAGAAGAAACAATACGAGCCATGTACAGTTTTAGTTGTATAACCTGCCATTTACTTATGGTGGCACCCCACTATTTAGATGGTAGCTATAGTAGGCATACGATAATGGTTGTATATTGGCTAAGATTTATATTATACTTTCGAAAGGTTTTCCACTGTGCACCAAAAATTATAATATCAAAGAAATTTTCTCGTATCAAGCATGTTTTACTATCATAAGGAGAAATCTCCTCCGATTCTACGTTTGCATTGTGTGTGTCTGCGGGAGGCCTTATGGTAGTTTCATTTTCTAAAAGCATTGCGGATCTATTTTTAAAATATTTCTTTGTTTGTTTATTTAAGATAAACTGTTTTAAGTTCTCACACTAGTCCCATGACTGACCTGGAGTTTATTGTTCCCTTCCTAAACTTTGGGTGCCCATCATTTTCCACACGGGCAGCCTAGAGTCAGGTTATCAGGTTATTCTGGAATTCAGGAGTTGCTGTAGAGAACTGGAGGCGAGCTAGATGGCGTGGCGTATCAACTAGTATATAGTATTTCTTTTCCGCTGTTTGTTGTTGTAAACTCTGATAATGTAATGAAATGTGATGTAATGTAATAACTGGTATAGTTCTTTGTTTTGAAGATATTCATTTATCTATTATATGTTGTTCCGCTGTGATATGTGAGATTATGATATTATTCTGTTGCTTCTTCTTTCTTTCTTCCTCTACCTCTTCTTCTTTAACCCTAACAATTCGGATTTTCGGCCTTCGATTGCTTGGCAGTAGATACAGTGGATGTATTAATGTTGATTTTCGGGAGTCAAAAATCCCGTTCGTTATACCTTTTATAACACTAACAAATACGCTCTCTCATATATGCATTCAGTGACTCATCATAGGGTATTACTACCCTATTAGTAAAGAGTCAGACCCCACAAAGCTAAGGTTTATCGCTAAACCAAAGCTCTGATACCAAATGTAACGTCCCGCCATTTCGTACGCTTTAAATCGACGGTAAACCGCACACGCCAGACTTAAACCATACAGAAGGGCAGATTGTTATGGGGTAAATAAGAAAAAGCAGAGAAAGAAAAAAAACAAATTAGAATCTTGCAGCAGAACGATAAAATATAATAATCAAATAAACAGTTCATGAAGCTGTTTTACAAAACATTTGATTATACTTATACAATATATATCAGCGTTACACATACCAGAGAATAATAAAAAATAATGCAGCAGAATAAAATGGTGTAGTGGAATAATATAGTACAAAATAGTAATAATAAAATCTTTGTCTTCGTCCTCCAGTAATGGGGTCTTTCAATCCTGAAATGCTCAGGCTAACCCGAGCGAATTGAAAAGACAAAACACTCAAGTCAGAACTAAAAGATCTTATGTAAGTTAAATCAACGGTAAAATAAATATGAGTGGAACGGCGTCAAAGATGTTTACGGGATTTGACATCTCTTATCCAGCGTATAACGTGAGTGCAGTAACTCAAGAGATGCTTGGGATTTACATCTCCTAAGGATCCGCTAAACTATTTACTATGTAGTAATATTTCGCTATTATAATAATGTCTATTAATAAAATAAACTTACTTTTAAATAGCATTAAGGCTTTACATTTTCCACCTTAACATGTAATAGTCCCAGTAGTCCTAACAGTATCAACGCATCTCCAGATCGGGAGACTACCCTAAATACTCCGCGGGCTACGGGGGAAAACCAAACTCGTACAAGGCGCGATAGGGTAGGTGACACGACACAACTAGGCAATGCCAGGGTAGATATACCAATTACGCTTCCGGGCTGGTGGTAACGCATAGCGCGCAACTACCGCCCACCTCGAGCCCACCCCCAAATAAAAAATCAAAAGTGGCCACCGATTCAGTCCAAAAGTCAGAGTATAATATCGAAGGGATGTGTCCGATTAAAAGAGCTACCACATTAGCCCGTCAATCGCACCTGTTTTAGCCACCTTATGTCAACTCACGAGAGTCGGGTCCACGTATTTACCTCAAAGGAAACACCCCCACCATCCTACTTCATTCTGGAATCTCCGCCGCGTACATGGTTGTTAAAGTGGTTTTCGAAGTTGGCAGAGAGTATGACAACTTTCGATCCCGGTCTCTTCAACAACCAAACGTTATTATAACACCGTGGTCATTTCAAAATAATTTATACTTCTAAATCAGGGTATAATATCCATTTCGAAACCATATAAATACGATATCATTTACATTTTCAAAACCAATCCAATATGATATCATTTTAAAAATCATAGTATTTCAAAGTTATAAAATTTCGAAACCAAAGACTTAAAACTACAACACTTCCAAAACGTAATACTTTGAAATTAATAACTTTGAAACATAACTTCCACCCTTTCATGGATTAAGTACTAAAATATTTTATAAAACAAACTCGCTTCTTAAATTTCACAATCAATTCCAAAACAACCCGAATTTCTAAATTTTAAATTTAATATATTTCAAAGCTTAAATATTTGATATTTCAAAACCAAATTTTATAATTCATATATATACCACTTTCACTTTTATTATTATTTAGTTTTGAAATATTCGCTTACTAAATCCAGTATCCTTTAAATAGAACTTCAAATTTCAATAACCGAATATTCCTCAGTTTATTCACTTAAATCACCTTAAACACGAATCAAGTTATAAAACCATCTTCTTTTAAAATCTGAATTTCAGTAAGTTCCAAATGGATTCTTATTAAATATAATTCTTAATTAGATAAATCCCAAGTCAATTTCAAAACTATCTTCTCAACCTTGATTTATAAAAATCAATATAAACTCTATATTTAAAATATAATTATAAGTAAATACTTATCTGTATTATATTTTAATAAAATCAAACTTTGTTATTAAACTAATTTTACTTTAAACAAATTTTATTCATAGCTTAAACTAATAATTTAACTATATATAAAGAACATTCATAAAATATCCAAATCAATATGTCATAAAATCATATATTTCTTTACAAAACCACAAAAATCATTTCAAAATAAATTTATATATAGATCGCAGTGTCAGTATAAAATTTTCTATCCTATGGTCAAGTGATACGGATATTTATCATTTCAATCCGTAATTTAAAATAAAAATTATGGTTATATCATTTCAAACCGCAATCCCGAATGAAATAAAGTGCATAACAATTTGTAGCTTAAAACAATATAAAATACAACATCCATTCATCCAATATCAATCATCAACCATTTATTACAATCATCATCCAATTCAAACAATAACATCAATATAGAACATATAATAAATACATGTAATTACTGGCAATTTATATTTAACAATAAATTAATTTAACTGGCAGTTTATATGCAATAATAAATTGAATAATAATTTAATTCAATAAATTAAATTTTACTGGAATGATGATAAATGTAACAACCCGCATATTTATCGATTTTTATATTTAATTATTTTATTTAAATATTTTATCATTCGTCGGTAGTCCGAAAAGCTACTTTTTGCATACGGTCGAATTAGGACTCGGGACCACTCCCATTGAGTTTAAAATGCCGTTTGCGACCTTTTTGAGTATAAACTTTGATATTTTTGGAGCTAGTCAAATATTTGACCATTTTCACTTTGGGTTTGGGTTCAGCCCTATGTTTAACTTATACGCAAAACTGAACCACTCCTCCCCATTCACTCTCACTTTCTCATCTTTTCAGTTCTTAAGCATCAATGGTGGGAGAGATGGGAAATTAAAACTCCTAAACCCTAGTTTTCTTTTGCAAATCAAGCTCTAGCTCCAAACTAATAGAAGAACCCATTGGTAAGCTTCTCTTCTTCTTCTCCAATTCATTCTCTCTTTAATTTCAGAAATTCCTAAACCTAATTTGGGAAATGTTTCTCTATTAAGCTTAGAATCAAGCTTCTTGAGTTGGATTTGAAGAGTGGTTGATTCCCCTTTGCTTTCAAGCTTCTTCTTCAATTGTTTGGTTTCAAAGGTGAGATTTTTATCTCACATCTTAGTCTATAACTATCTTCGATTGTTAGGTATGAATTCCTAACACTTATTCTTGTGCAACTGATATGGATTTGCATTGGTTTTGTGAATATTCTAATTTTGGTGTTTTGAAAGCCAAATCCTTAAAAATCATAGCTTTGATGTTCAAATGCGTTTTTGGTGATGCATCGAGGAGCCAATAGGATCGGGTAGCCGTTGGGCATAATTCCCTATCATCCGTGCTCGTTCGGTTGCGAATTGGTGGAGTTTGCACATCAATTAAATGGGTTTCAAATTGCAGAACATCAGGTTCGGCCGACCGAACCCCTGGGCCAGTCGACCGACCTGCTACTAAAGTGCAATTGCACTTCTCTGTTTCTGGTTCGGTCGGCCTGCTGTAGGTCTCGGTCGACCGACCTGCTTCCCGAGGATTTTCCAAAATAGGGTCCGGTCGACCGAGCCCTGTAGCCGGCCGACCGACCTGATGCAATTTTGCCTATTTCGCCTAGTTGCTTGAATTTCCAACTTTAATCGATTCATGTTGTTTCCTATTTGTTGTTATCATTTATTATGACTTTGATGACTCCTTTTTAGGGATTTTTGAATATCCATTTCGATGGATTCTTTATCGGTTTCGTTGGATTTTTATTCACATCTTCGTATGTGAATTTTAGTGATTGATTGTTCCTACAATCTTCTTCGTGATTTGTCACTTTAAAAATATAAAGGTTTCTATACTAGTAGTAAATATCAAAACTCTTTCTTCAAATGATTTCAACACTATTTTAGTACAAAGCTCGTTTCTTAAACCGTTTTCCAATCTATTAGTATATACAAACCTTTACCTCACTCGTATGAGAAATCTAATTAAACGACTTAGTAAAACGAGTGGTATGGAATGCTAGCTTTTACTTCGTCGGTTAATTCTTGGACTTGTTCGATTGAATCTCTTGTGACAATTTTATAGTGGAGATCTATAGTTTGTTCGTAAATATTTATGTTAAGCAAGTGGTTATGGGACATGAAGCTAAACTCATATATTTACTAGCGTATTGTAATTGACACTTCTCGTTGATCATGACGATCATCTTTGTGATTTAGACTAGCAATGTGCGATGTCTCTTTGTCTGCGAGGGAGACTAAACCCTGTTTTGTGGAGTTTCGACTCAAATTGGTGGGGTAGCAACCCATGGTCTTCGGGCCGTTTGTGGAGCTTCGGCTTAATTTTTGATGGTTAGCAACCATGGAATTAGCGTTCCGTTTGTGATACACGTGTTGGTGAGCTTTATGCTCCCATTTGTGATAGGCCTCCCCCTTTTTGTGATTTCTGGATTTCTTGAGATGATTTCTAGAATTTGTGTTTCACCAATTTTCGTGATTTCCATTGATAAGTTTTATCAATATTTGTGCATTGGTAAATTTGTGTGTCATTGACTTTTGTGATTGACATTGATACAATCGTCAATATTTATGGTTTGGTGAACGAAATAAGGAGTATGACATTTCTTTGATTCTTGTGTAGATTTTGTGATATTGATTAATCTCTTGTTGATTTTCAATTACTTAGATATATCACAGCTTGGCATTGTGATTATTATGTGTTTAGTCATGTCTCTTACTCTATATCGTTTAATCTGATATTTATAGTTAGACTGATCCGTTTATTATTTTCTTATTAAATAATACTCGGGTCAGACCCAGATGTTACAGGTGCTTCAGCTTGACTTCTCACTTGGGATTGATTCCTCTGACTTTTGGCTAACTACTTAGATTAGTAGTTTTTTGTTTTTTACACTTGAGATATAGACTCATAGTTGTATTCTTTTGTATAGCACATGTTGCTATTCTTTTGTATTATTGTGGATCTTTTTGACCACTACTCTGATATACACTTTCATGTGTTAGTTATATATTCATATCTTCTTCCGCCTTTGTGATATGAATTGTCTGTGACTGATTTATGTTATGTTTATTTCTATATTTGTTTCCGAAGATATTATAGCCACTGTGTAGTAGCTTTGAGTTTGTATCGGTAGGTCGGATTTCCCTCTTGATAAAGAAATGCATGTTATACTATCCGACATATCGATGCTCGCGCAAAGCAATTACACGGATGGTCGCTCCTCAATAGCCTTATTCTCCGTGCTAGTTGACAGCATTCACCGTAATGTTCTTGGATAGCATGGGTATAGAGGTGGGGCGTCACAGATTGGTATCAGAGCCAAACTTCGAAACAATGAAGAATAATTTAACAAGGATCATCGTCCTTAGTCCATCTTAGGAGTCGTGCTTTAGGATTTTATTCGGGTCTTCGTGCCGATTCATCCTATTTTCTTTATGATTCCTTGTTTTATCTATCAAGATTGCTTGATATTCCTTTTGTGAATAACCTTTTCTTCTTCTTTATTTCTTTCTAAAGGAAGAGAAATGGTTAGACCTGGCCGTCCCAGCGCCGGTCAATCTAGTGCTGCTCCCCAAGATGGAGTTTTTATGACTACTCAACAGCTTCTTGATTTAGTGACAAATGCTCAAGCAGCTGTAGCTAACCCTGAACCTACTCACCCAAAGTCGGGATTTGCACGCTTGTGCAGCGATTACACCAACCTGGGTGGGAAGCCATTTAAAGGTTCTGAAACTATTATTGAAGTTCAGGCTTGGTTAAGGACATGCGATCGAATCTTTTCTCGCATGAACCTCATTGATCTTCATCGAGTTCAGGTGGCTTCTAGTATGCTCCAAGAAAGAGCATTAGACTGGTACGAGCTTCTGATTTCTGAAATAAATGAAGCGGATCTCACTTGGGAGAAATTCCGAGAGCGCTTCGAGTTAAAATTCATACCAGAAGCTGAGAAGGTGACTTTGGCTCACCGTTTTATTGACTTGTTCAAGGTGAAGCCTCCGTGACTGATTATGTTGCATCCTTCGAGTCACTTTCCAAATATGGGGTTGAATACATCAACACCCCATTGAAGAAGAACCAAAGATTTATCTATGGCTTAAACAAAAATCTCAAGAAGCCATTACTTCTAAAATTAGAAGTTTCTTTCGACCAACTCATTGATATCGCTCTTCGTCTTGAAGAGGCGGATAGGGAGAATGATGTTGAAATGGTGGGTTCCAAACCAAGCTTCAACAACAACAAGAAAAGGCCTAATAAATTCAAAGGTCCTTATCCCAATAAGAAAGGGAAGCAAGCAACCCCAGTGGCAAAGGCTTCTTCCTTTGGTCATGGGGAATGCTATAATTGTGGTTCGAAGGACCATTACGCGAACAAGTGTCCAAAGTCTCTCTCTGGTCGCTACTGCAAAGGTCCCGGTCATGTTATATCTTCATGCCCCAAGCTTCAGGGCAAGAAGGAGGGAAAGTTAAATGTTGCTCAAGCCCCTGGCAACACATCTCGTGGTCAAGGTATGCCTCATTCTATCCTTGATGGCATTATTATATTTCGTTATCAACCCATTCGAGTTCTTTTTGATACGGGTGCATCCCACTCTTTTATTTAAAAAGAGCTTGTTGATACTTTTTCTTTGGATGTTTTGTGTTTAATGACTTCTTTGAGAATTGCGAATCCGGTTGGTGGATTCGCAACAATTAGTTTATTGTGTAAAGATGTCGAGATTATTTTGTGTGATTTTCCTTTCCTAGCCGATTTGCATGTCATGCGTTATTTAGGCTTTGGAATGATTTTGGGAATGGATTGGCTTAACCGTTATGAAGCTTATATCCTATGTCCTGAGCGGACTATTCATCTTCGACATCCTCAATCTGTTAATCAGATTTCTGTTATTCTTAAAGATTCGGATTCTGCTTTGGTTGCATCTTTATATTCTTTAAACCCTCGTGATGACGACGATGATGATGAGGGTGATATTGTTTCTCTTATTCACGTCGTTCGTGAATTTTCCAACATATTCGAGCCCGTTTTAGGATTACCCCCTAAGCGAGCAATTAAGTTCAGAATTAATCTCATTCCTGGAGCTCAACCTATCACTCGCCCTCCTTATCGTATGTCCAATAAAGAAAACGAGGAGATGCGTAAACAATTATCTGAATTGGAGACGAAGCAATTTATTCGCTCTAGTTCCTTGACTTGGGGAGCTTCAGCTATTTTTGTGAAGAAATCCGATGGAACACTTAGGCTTTGCATTGACTACCGCAAGCTTAATGATCTTACTATCAAAAATAAATATCCTTTACCTCGGATTGATGATCTATTCGATCAACTTAGTGGTGCTAGAGTCTTTTCACAATTAGACTTAGCTACTGGGTTTCATTAGCTTCGTATTGCAGAGGATAGCATTCCTTTGACATCGTTCAGTACTCGTTATGGATCTTATGAATGGCTTGTTATGCCATTTGGTCTAACGAATGCTTCGGCTTATTTCGTTGACCTTATGAATCGAGTTTTCAAAGATTTTCTCGACCGGTTTGTTCTCATCTTTATTGATGATATTCTTGTGTATTCTAAAACCAAGGAGGAGCATGAAAAACATCTTTGGATTGTGTTGGAAACTCTTAGGAGTAATCAATTAAAAGAAAATTTTTCTAAATGCCACTTTTGGCAATCTCGTGTGAAGTTTCTCGGTCATATTATTTCCGAATCCGGAATTTCCATGGATCTTTCAAAGATTGAAGCGATTCAAGACTGGAAGAGACCAGAGAGTGCGATGGAGATTCGTAGTTTTCTTGGGTTGGCGGGTTATTACCGCCGTTTTATCAAAGACTTTTCTAAGATTGCCGTGCCTCTCACTTGCTTAATGAAGAAAGGTGTTAAATACATTTGGTCGGACAAATGTGAAGCTTCTTTTAAGAAATTGAAGGAACTTCTTTCTGATGCTCCTATTCTTGTTATTCCCGAGGGGAATTATGATTTCGTTGTTTATACCGATGCTAGTCGTGTTGGTTTGGGTGCCGTTCTAATGCAAAGAGAACGTGTTATTGCTTATGCTTCTTGGCAATTGAAGCCTGTTGAGACTAGATATGCCACTCATGATTTAGAGCTTGCAGCTATTGTTTTTGCTCTTCGGATTTGGCATCATTATCTTTTAGGAGAGAAATTTGTTCTTTATACCGATCATAAATCCTTGAAGTATTTATTCTCTCAAAAGGAACTTAATTTGCGTCAACAGCGTTGGCTCGAATTTCTTGCACCATATGATCTTGATATTCTTTATACTCCCAGGAAGGGTAATCGTGTCGCCGATGCTCTTAGCCGTAAACAACAAGCTGTTGTTTCTATGATGATATCCAAATGGAACGATCTCGAGAATTTATCCACTTGCGAAATTCGAGACCATGTTTTCGATTTATGTTCATCTCTTGTTTTATGTAGCCTTGAGGCTCACCCTTCTCTTTTAGACCGCATTCTTGAAGCTCAAAGGCTAGATCCCGAATTGGCTCTTCTTGGCCAAAATATTAAGGATAAAATTGATATTGAAGGTTTGAAAAACTTTGATATCGATTCTCGTGGCGGCATTCGGAAATTTGGTAGACTTATCGTACCAAATATTGGTGATCTTCGTAAAGATATTTTAGAATATTCCCATCGTTCTAAATTTACCATTCATCCCGGTAGTAGTAAAATGTACGCGGATATGAAGCGACTTTATTATTGGGAGGGAACGAAACTTGACATCGCTAACTTCGTTAAGCGTTGCATGACTTGCCAACTCGTTAAGGCCGAACATCAAAGGCCCGGTGGATTATTGCAACCTTTAGAGATTCCAATTTGGAAGTGGGATCAGATTTCCATGGATTTTATTAACGGCCTTCCCCGTTCTCGTTCGGGTCATGATAGCTTATGGGTGATTGTTGATAGGCTTACTAAATCTGCCCATTTTATTCCCGTTCGGTCCAATCGAACCGTACCTCTTTTGGCCAAACTTTTTATTAAAGAAATTGTTAAATTGCATGGAGTTCCTACTTCTATTGTTAGTGATCGTGATCCATTGTTTACTAGTGGATTTTGGAAGAGTCTTCAAAAAGCTTTGGGAACGAAGCTTAATTTTAGCACCGCTTATCATCCCCAGTCCGATGGACAAACCGAGCGTGTGAATCAAACTCTTGAAGATCTTCTTCGTGCTTGTGTGCTTGATTTCGGTGGAAGTTGGGAAGATCATATTTCACTTGTTGAATTTTCCTATAATAATAGCTTCCAATCTAGTATTGGTATGGCACCTTTTGAGGCACTCTATGGAAGGCCATGCTGATCTCCTTCTTGTTGGCTTGAGGCCGGTGAGAAGCTGGTTTTAGGTCCAGATTTTATTCGTGATTCCACAGAAAAGATTGATCTTATTCTTCATAGGATGAAAGAAGCCCAGAGTAGACAAAACTCCTATGCCGATAACCGAAGGAGGAAGTTAGAATTTTCTGTGCGAGATCTTGTGTTCATTCGTGTTTCACCTATAAAGGGCGTTGTACGTTTCAGTCGATCGGGGAATTTAGCGCCTCGATATATTGGGCCATTTCCTATCACTGAACGTATTGGTTCCATGGATTATCGCCTTGCATTACCGGCTCAATTTTCTGCTATCCATGACGTGTTTCACGTTTCTCAACTTCGGAAATGTCTTCGAGATTCCGATTCTATTCTTGAGCCCGGTGTTGTGGAAGAGATTGAAGTTTCGCCTAATTTAACTTATGAGCAGCATCCTATTCGAATTGTTGCTTCAGAGGTCAAACGACTTCGAAATAAAGATGTTCCGCTTGTGAAAGTTCAATGGTCTTCAAATCCTAAGGATTGTTCTTGGGAATCTAAAGAGTTCATCGAGCGATCACATCCGGACTTGCTTTCCCGTGCTCTTTAAGGTGAACCTTTTATTTCAAATTTCTTTTGTGTTGAATATGTTTTTATGGTTGTTACTTTATATTTTCTTCTTAAATATTACGAGGACGCAATTTCTTTAAGGAGGGGAGTCTGTAACAACCTGAATATTTATCGATTTTTATATTTAAATATTTTATCATTCGTCGGATTTTAGTCCATAAAGCTACTTTTTGCATACGGTCGAATTAGGACTCGGGACCACTCTCATTGAATTTAAAATGCCGTTTGCGACCTTTTTGAGTATAAACTTTGGTATATTTGGAGCTAGTCAAAAATTTGACCATTTTCACTTTGGGTTTGGGTTTGGGTTCAGCCCTATGTTTAACTTATACTCAAAACTGAACCACTCCTCCCCGTTCACTCTCACTTTCTCCTCTTTTCAGTTCCTAAGTATCAATGGTGGGAGAGATGGGAAATTAAAACTCCTAAACCCTAGTTTTCTTTTGCAAATCAAGCTCTAGCTCCAAACTAATAGAAGAACCCATTGGTAAGCTTCTCTTCTTCGTCTCCAACTCATTCTCTCTTTAATTTCAGAAAATTCCTAAACCTAATTTGGGAAATGTTTCTCTTTTAAGCTTAGAATCAAGCTTCTTGAGTTGGATTTGAAGAGTGGTTGATTCCCCTTTGCTTTCAAGCTTCTTCTTCAATTGTTTGGGTTCAAAGGTGAGATTTTTATCTCACATCTTAGTCTATAACTATCTTCAATTGTTTGGTATGAATTCCTAACACTTATTCTTGTGCAATTTATATCGATTTGGATTGGTTTTGTGAATATTCCAATTTTGGTGTTTTGAAAGCCAAATCCTTAAATATCATAGCTATGATGTTCAAATGCGTTTTTGGTGATGCATCGAGGAGCCAATAGGATCGGGTAGCCGTTGGGCATAATTCCCTATCGTCCGTGCTCGTTCGGTTGCGATTTGGTGGAGTTTGCACATCAATTAAATGGGTTTCAAATTGCAGAACATCAGGTTCGGCCGATCGAACCCCTGGGCCGGTCGACCGACCTGCTACTAAATTGCAATTGCACTTCTCTGTTTGTGGTTCGGTCGGCCTGCTGCAGGTCTCGGTCGACCGACCTGCTTCCCGAGGATTTTCCAAAATAGGGTCCGGTCGACCGAGCCCTGTAGCCGGCCGACCGACCTGATGCAATTTTGCCTATTTCGCCTAGTTGCTTGAATTTCCAACTTTAATCGATTCGTGTTGTTTCCTATTTGTTGTTATCATTTATTATGACTTTGATGACTCCTTTTTAGGGATTTTTGAATATCCATTTCGATAGATTCTTTATCGGTTTCGTTGGATTTTTATTCACATCTTCGTATGTGAATTTAGTGATTGATTGTTCCTACAATCTTCTTCATGATTTGTCACTTTAAAAATATAAAGGTTTCTATACTAGTAGTAAATATCAAAACTCTTTCTTCAAATGATTTCAACACTATTTTAGTACAAAGCTCGTTTCTTAAACCGTTTTCCAATCTATTAGTATATACAAACCTTTACCTCACTCGTATGCGAAATCTAATTAAACGACTTAGTAAAACAAGTGGTATGAAACGCTTGCGTTTACTTCGTCGGTTAATTCTTGGACTTGTTCGATTGAATCTCTTGTGACAATTTTATAGTGGAGATCTACAGTTTGTTCGTAAATATTTAAGTTAAGCAAGTGGTTATGGGACATGAAGCTAAACTCATATATTTACTAGCTTAGTGTAATTGACACTTCTCGTTGATCATGACGATCATCTTTGTGATTTAGACTAGCAATGTGTGATGTCTCTTTGTCTGCGAGGGAGACTAAACCCCGTTTTGTGGAGTTTCGACTCAAATTGGTGGGGTAGCAACCCATGGTCTTCGGGCCGTTTGTGGAGCTTCGGCTCAATTTGTGATGGTTAGCAACCGTGGAATTAGCTTTCTGTTTGTGATACACGTGTTGGTGAGCTTTATGCTCCCGTTTGTGATAGGCCTCCCTCCCTTTTTGTGATTTCTGGATTTCTTGAGATGATTTCTAGAATTTGCGTTTCACCAATTTTCGTGATTTCCATTGATAAGTTTTATCAATATTTGTGCACTGGTGAATTTGTGTGTCATTGACTTTTGTGATTGACATTGATACAATCGTCAATATTTATGGTTTGGTGAACGAAATAAGGAGTATGACATTTCTTTGATTCTTGTGTAGATTTTGTGATATTGATTAATCTCTTGTTGATTTTCAATTACTTATATACATCACAGCTTGGCGTTGTGATTATTATGTGTTTAGTCATATCTCTTACTCTATATCGTTTCATCTGATATTTATAGTTAGACCGATCCATTTATTATTTTCTTATTAAATAATACTCGGGTCAAACCGAGATGTTACAGGTGCTTTAGCTTGACTTCTCACTTGGGATTGATTCCTCTGACTTTTGGCTAACTACTTAGATGAGTCGTTTTTTGTTGTATACACTTGAGATATAGACTCAAAGTTGTATTCTTTTGTATAGCACGTGTTGCTATTCTTTTGTATTATTGTGGATCATTTTGACCACTACTCTGATATACACTTTCATGTGTTAGTTATATATTCATATCTTCTTCCGCCTTTGTGATATGAATTGTCTGTGACTGATTTATGTTATGTTTATTTCTATATTTGTTTCCGAAGATATTATAGCCACTGTGTAGTAGCTTTGAGTTTGTGTCGGTAGGTCGGATTTCCCTCTTGATAAAGAAATGCATGTTATACTATCCGACATATTGATGCTCGCGCAAAGCAATTACACGGATGGTCGCTCCTCAACAGCCTTATTCTCCGTGCTAGTTGACAGCATTCACCGTAATGTTCTTGGCTAGCGTGGGTATAGAGGTGGGGCGTCACAATAAAAATATACTAAACTGCCATAAATAAATTTCAAATCACATCAGAAATTAATTTAACACCCATAAGAAATTTTAGAAGTTGTGAGTGCGTTAAAACACTCACCTTTTGAACTTAAATTGAATTTAAATCCAATTTAAAACCTAAAATTGAACTGTCTCCGAATTCATCCAAACTGGCGTCAAAAAGTCCAATATGATCCAGACAAAAGAAACCGTATAGAAATCGGACACGGTATGTAGAAGTTATTGATATTGAACGATTTAAAAATGGAAATTATAAATAACAAAATAAATAAATAAATAAAAAAGAAAGGAGAGCATATCACCTAGCCACGTCAGCATCATCTACCCTATAGTTCATCTCAAAATCGCGTTCGCACTGAAGCCTGCTTCGCTCCGTCCCGTTCGCATGCGAGCAGCTGACCACGTTGAACGAAAATTTCGCCCTCAAGCCACTGCTAGCCACCGCCACTACCCTCCAGGCGAGGCTCCAACCTCCACGACGTCGCTCTGATCCCAAACGAACAGCAGCCGCCAGCAAATTTCGAATCTTAGTTGAATTTTTGC
This sequence comes from Allium cepa, assembly GCA_030765085.1. Lineage (NCBI taxonomy): Eukaryota > Viridiplantae > Streptophyta > Magnoliopsida > Asparagales > Amaryllidaceae > Allium > Allium cepa. Next base: position 861,193,935 of record CM060943.1, read on the forward strand.
CAACGATTTAGCCGTCGATTCACGAAACGAATCATACCGATGAACTCCCCTTCGTCCATTCTCCAAAACCCAAAAATGGTTCGTCGATCAGTCGATGTTCATCGATGCGCGATGAACGACCGAAAAATGTTCTTCGATTTCTGGACAAATAATGCGTCGAATCGAAAAATGAGTTGTAGATCTGAGTTACGCTCTTTGAGAGCTTCGAATTGATACAAAATTTGGCATATTTTATGGAGTTTGAAATTTGACTTTGATTTTGAATTGTAGTTGGAATTTGGTGTTTGTCTGCCACTGAAATGAGGAGGTGAAAGAAATTGTACGTGTAGACAAATGATATTGAGCAACAATTTGGGTTTATAATAGGGTATTTAAAGGCAGAGTTGAAATAGAATGGATGGGCCCAATTGATACGCGTTAAACGATAAAATGGCCCGAAAAGCCCGTTCTGACTTCGAAACGAAATTGGATAACCCATATATCAAAATAGATGTTTTTAAATATTTTAAACGCGATGGAACAGGTTTCACGTCCAAATTCCATCGTATGGAGAAGTTATGCTAAAATAAAATTATCTCAAATTGATTTCAATTGATTTCAATTTCATTTATTTCAAAGCGTTTCAAGTCCGTACGATCAAACGACAAGTCCGATCGTTACGAAACTTGAAATCCTACAATAATTCATCGATACAGATCCAATGAAAGTTGCTTCGTCGAAATCCAAGTCAGTGGCCAAAATGGCTATTTTTCCATTAATTAAATAAATTACTAATTAATTAAATCAAATTTTCAATTTTAATTTGATAATTGACAAATTTCAACATTTTTAATTTCTTAATCATAAACAATGATTTAAACAAATTTAAATGTCAATTTAACGTTGATTCATTCATCAATTTCAGCGTTAAATTTCATTTTTCTTACATTCAGAAATTATAAATTTAATTCACAATAATTCCAATAAATTTACTTTTCATTCTATTATTCAATTCATTGATGTCAAATGGATGAAATTAACCTTGGACTCAAGATCTATAACATTAATATTCTCCAATTTCAACTAAATTTTCAGTTAACGAAATAATTAAATATTTAATTTCATTCATTTGCAATTAATCCAATTATTGAATGTTTATTCCAATAAATTGTTTTTATTTGATTTCAATCTTTATAACCTTACAATTTGTTTCCATTAATTGGTATTGCATTGAATTTTTTTATTTATCAACTTACATCAACATTATTACCTTTAATTGCAAATTGATTACCAATTTTATTCAACCCCCTAAATAACTAACATATTTTGATTCAATACTTACTCTTGTTTACCTATGTTTCATTTATAACATATTATATTATTCCCACTATTTCTATTAATTTGAATTCCATTCTAGTACCAATTTATTAGTTTATACATACATTACGTTTCTATGAAATTTATACTTTCACACTTTCCATTATTATATTAATTGGCATTAAAGAAATGATCATTATTGGTCACCAATGATTATACCAACTCATATCACACTAATCATATTCAATTCCCATTCATTAAACAAATTTATATTAAATAAATCAACATTTACATTTGTTACTTGCATTCAACTTATAACCAAGTTATACTATTTATATTATTTCATTTATTGCAATTTCATTCAATTTATACAAATTCAGCTTTAATTAACTTCGTTGTTACATTTCATCCTAGTTATTATTTCTTTATTCATTTACAAATTTTATTCGTTTCAATATTATTCCATTTATACATTTTATGTTTGCGCTAGTTTTTATTATATTCCTTTTATAACTAAGTCATACATTTAAATTATTTTATTAAATTGGCATGTTCATTCAAGTTCATAAATTATTAACTTGCATTAACCTATTTCCTTAATTTTACATTCAATTACTGTTAGCAATGTGTTATTTCATTAATTAATGCAATACTTGCTTTTATTTTCTCATATTCAATTTATATCCAGGTATAACACTTTCACTACTTCATTTACTAGAATTTTAATTAACATTGCTATATTTCATTTTTATCGTTCACTCCAAAATTAAATTATAAAGTTTTTATTTCTTACTAGATTTAATTACAAAAAATATAATTAAATTAAATGATTTATTTATCAAAATTTACATGTCGTTACATATCATTTCAACCCATAGTGAATTCTATACTAATAGTGAACTTGCAGAGTGATAACAGATACGAAAATAATATAATAGATAAAAATATCACAGGCATATATCGTCAGTAATTAAATAAAATATAAATAGTTGGATATGGTGTCATATCCCATAGGCGAACAGATACAGATAATAGCATATCTAACAATAATTAAATAATTAACAGTTCAAATAAGCAGCATATTTCAATTGTCGTTTCAATTAAAATCAAATTTAATAATTATAAGAACGTTAATCGTGAGTGATTGCTCACCTTTCAAGGCTAGAGAATACAGAAGATGACACTGATACGGACACTGATACAGACACTGAAATTTGAAAGACGAATCGAAGCAAGGCAAAATTGGCCCAAATTCAATGATAAGGCTGATTGGCAAGAATGGATGAAAATGAACCAGATCAGAACTGGACGATGAAGATAAACAATATAAACGAACTTGTATAACCATATATAACTATATATACCCGTAAAATGGAATGCATGTGCACCTTTTTTTCAATATATTTCCCAAAAACATCAAATCTTTCATAATATAACATAATTTTATACTAACTGGTTACATTCTATTTACATGTTATTCAAAAACTTGGTTTCATAAAATGGACATGTAACGAGCCATAATTTCGCTACTTCGAAAATGAGAGATTTCGTTTATTTTTAAATTAAAATGAATTTTAATTCTTAAATAAACATGTTAAATAATAAATAATTATATATTCTTATAGTTAATGTATTAAAAAGCATAAATTTAGATTTTAGAACAAATCGACAAAAGTTAAGTTTTGTTAAAAGTAAATAAAGGCTTGAATAAATGGATTTTAATATTTGTCTAAAAAGATAAATCTTATTTAAAACATCTAATAAGGATAATAAAAGCATGTTAAAAGATTTAATAGTTTGTTAATAATCGTTTTATAAAAATAAAAAAAAATTGTTGCATTTTGTCAGTTTTACATACACTGTCAAATTAGAGATTTTGATATTTATTTAAATATGATTTTAAAATATAAAGTGTGATATCCCGGAAATTCGAGGAATTTATAATGTGATAATCATCTTAATAAATTAATTAAAATGGATAAAATCTATTATTTTCAAATATAAATAACCAAAAATAATTAATAACATGATGATTTTAAATATAGTTATAAATGGATTCTTAATAGAATAATTATCTGCAAATTTAATTCGTAATGTCTTATAAATAGATTTTTTTATGAAATAATTATTTTCAAATATAGTTGGTGTTGATTTATAAATGAATTCTAAAATAGAATTATTATTTTTGAGTTAATAAGGAGTTTATATATATAATTAAGATTAATTTTAAAAATAGATTTTACAAATAAAGTTATTATTTTCAAATTAAATTAGTGCTTGTTTAAAGTTAGTGTAAATTTGAATTGATATTAAATTTGATTTCAAATTGAATTTGGATTTAGATTTAAATTTGAATTTTAATGAATATTTATATCTTAAAAGTATTTTGATTTAAAATAATATATGAATGAGTTTTATTTAAAATAAGATTTATTTCCTCAAAAAGAATTTATTAAGAAAGGTTTATAAAATTGTAAAATAAATAAAAAAGGTTTATTTTAACATTTAAAATGGATTAAAATATTTTATATGATTTTATTTACATTATGATTGGTTATACTTTATTTTCTCTTAAAGATTTTATTTTTATAAAATTTTGGAAAGCATTTATATATTTAGAAATGTATTTACTAATTTAGGAAATTTATATAAAAGCTTTTAAAATCTCTTAAAGATAAATAAAAATGAAATATTACAAGTGTAGGTTAATAAAGCTTAAAAATACACATGTTAGTGAAGTAATTATAGGTTGTGACAAGTGTTAGTAATTGAAACAAGTGGCAATTTTTTTTTTATTTTTCTTTAAATTTCAAACAAATCCTAAATCACATTATATAAACTCAACTTGTCTGTTTCTCATCTCTTTTTCTTATTTCTTTTGCATCAAACCTGAAAACTATTTTTTTTTTCCCAACCAGAAGTTCTATTGCATTAAAACCTGAAACCAGATCAAGCTTGAAAACATATCCTCAAACAAACACTGTAAAAAAAAATTCCTTTTCAAATCTATAAACAAACCTGGAACTATTTTTTAGATTTGAAGTTTCAAACCCAAAACAAATGCAACCCTGTAAACTAATTCTTCCTCAAGCATTTGTTACCAAGCCTGAACCATTCTCAAATCTAGTGTTTGCAACCACTTCAAGTCTAAATGCAACCCTGTAATCCTCCTCAAACCAAAATCCACCTCTGTTCAAAAATCAAAAGTCTGAAACATTTTTCAGATCTGTAAACAAATGCAATCTGAAATCTATAAGCTCAAGTTCAAAATCTGTAAGCTTGCAACTATTTTAAAACTGAGATTCTGCAAGTCTCCTAAAAATAAAGCAGCTATGCAAAACTTCAGATTATCAAAAACAAATCAAGGCAGCAATATAGTTTTCAAGCTTCTCAGCAAATAAATCAAGTCTCTGCTTTTTAAAACCTGGTGAGTAAACAAATTTAATAAAAATTTAGTTAATATACTTCTGATTGCTTGTGAAGTTCAAGATAATAATGTTTGATTGTGCATGTATATGATATGAATGATTGTATAACTGAATGTCTGCTGTGTTTATATGTTTCTATTTCTTGGTTCAGGAAAATAAGAGTTTGATCAGAAATCATAATCAAAACATTCTATGTTTGTTAGATTTGGAGATTCATATAATATATGTTTGTTAAATCCTAAATTTAAGTTTAAAATTTATTTAAAACAATTTAATTTTAAATTTAGTTCTGGAAACAAGAAAATGCAGTGGCAATTCTAAATGCATGATAAATCAAATGTTATAGTTTGATAATCTGATTTTATAATTTGAATCTAGATAGAAAATGAAGATTTTTAAAACAAGAATTCAGATTTTTAGTGATAGGATTGAAGAGAATTTCAATGTTGACTAGATTGGGGTTTTTGAGCAACTACAGATGGCCTAGGGGACTAGAAGAGTCAGGGCTTTGTCAGGTGGTGGAGAACTGTGCGGTGAGGCTGGGAAAAATAGTTGGATGCTGTAAATTCCGCCGTGGCGTCAATGGTGAAGAAATTAAATTTATAACCCTAAAATAGGTCGAACCTGGAAATTGATTCACTGCTCTGCCTCCAAGCGATCGAGTGTCTGGGGAATTTGGGAAATGGTAGCGTAGATTGTCGAAACAGCATGGTCAGAGTTTCAACAACTTCGATGATCGGAATCGTGTGTAACAACCCGCATATTTATCGATTTTTATATTTAATATTTTATTTAAATATTTTATCGATACTCGGAATTTAGTCCGAAAAGCTACATTTTGCATATGGTCGAATTAGGACTCGGGACCACTCCCATTGAGTTTAAAATGCCGTTTGCGACCTTTTTGAGTATAAGCTTCGATATGTTTGGAGAAAGTTGATTTTTGCTACTTTTTCACTTAGGGTTTTGATTTGGGCTGAGCCCACTTATGTATTCAGTCCCAACCTCTCTCCTCCTCATTTACTTCATTTCCAATTCCTAATACTCAAGCTTTAGCAACAATGGTGGGAGAGATGAGAAATTAAAATTCAAGCCCTAGTTTTCTTTTGCAAATCAAGTTCTAGCTCCAAACTAATAGAAGAACCCATTGGTAAGCTTCTCTTCTTCTTCTCTAACTCATTCTCTTATTATTTCAGAAATTCCCAAACCTAACTTTGGGAATGTTCTTCTTTTAAAGCTTAGAATCAAGCTTATTGAGTTGGATTTGAAGAGTGGTTGATTCTCCTTTGCTTTCAAGCTTCTTCTCTATTTGTGTGATTTCAAAGGTGAGATTTTTATCTCACATCTATGACTATAATTATCTTTGGTTGTTGGGTGTGAATTCCTAACACTTCTTCATGTGCATTTGCTCTTGATTTGGATTGGTTTTGTGAATATTAAAATTTTTGGGTTTTTAAGTCAAATTTGTGTGAAAATCCTTATATGGATGTTTGATCGTGCCTTTGGTGATGCATCGGGAAGCATATAGGGTCGGGTTGCCGATTGGCATAAACCCTTAGGGCCAATGTTCGTCCGGTTGCATTTTGGGAGAGTTAGCTCTTCATTTGGATAGGCTGAAAAACAGCCCAGGCAAGATTCAGTCGACTGAAAAGTCTATTCAGTCGACTGAACCTGGAACCCGAAAGTTCCCAGGCATGATTCAGTCGACTGAATCCTCTGTTCAGTCAACTGAACCTGGAAACAGAAAGTTTCCTAAACCTGGAAAATTTCCAGATACAGGGTCAGTCGACTGAAAACTCTGTTCAGTCGACTGAACCTGCTGTTTGAGTCCATTTTGCCTTTTTGGATTGAATTTCCAATGTTAATCGATTCGTGTTGATTCCCTTTTGTTATTATCACTTATTATCGACTTTGATGACATTTTCTTCGTGATTTTTGGGAATACCCATTTTGATGGATTCGGATCGATTTCTTTGGATTTTTATTCACGTCTTTGAATGTGAATTTTGGTGGTTGATTGGTCTACAATCATTTTCGTGTTTTGTCACTTTAAAAATATAAAGGTTTCAATACTAGTAGTAAATATCAAAACTCTTTCCCTAAACGATTTCAATTCTATTTTAATACCAAATTCGTTTTAAAACCGTTTTCCAATCTATTAGTATATACAAACCTTTACCTCACTCGTATGAGAAATCTAATTAAACGACTTAGTAAAACAAGTGGTATGAAACGCTTGCGTTTACTTCGTCGGTTAATTCTTGGACTTGTTCGATTGAATCTCTTGTGACAAATTTTCTAGTGGAGATCTGCAATTTGTTCGTAAATATTTAAGTTAAGCTAGTGGTTATGGGACATGAAGCTAAGCTCATATATTTACTAGCTTATTGTAATTGACACTTCTTGATGATCATGATGATTATTTTTGTGATTTAGACTAGCATTGTGCGATGTCTCTTTGTCTACGAGGGAGACTAAACCCCGTTTGTGTGAGTTTCAACTCACAAATGTGGGGTAGCGCCCCATGGTCTGCGGGCCGTTCATGTGTCAAAAATTAATGGCTAGCTACCATGAGATAGCGTCTCGTTCGTGTGATACATATGTTGGTGAGTTTTCATGCTCCCGTTCGTGTGATAGGCCTCCCCCCTATTTTGTGTGATTTCTGGATTTCGTGTGTCGAATTCTGGAATTTTCTTCTTCACCTATTTTTGTGATTTCTATTGATATGATTTATCAATTTTTGTGCATAGGTGAATTCGTGTGTCATTGACTGGATTTCTTGAGATGATTTCTAGAATTTGTGTTTCACCAATTTTCGTGATTTCCATTGATAAGTTTTATCAATATTTGTGCATTGGTGAATTTGTGTGTCATTGACTTTTGTGATTGACATTGATATAATCGTCAATATTTGTGGTTTGATGAACGAAATAAGGAGTATGACATTTCTTTGATTCTTGTGTAGATTTGGTGATATTGATTAATCTCTTGGTTATTTTTCAATTACTTATATATATCACAGCTTGGCATTATGATTATTATGTGTTTAGTCATATCTCTCATTCTATATCGTTTCATCTGATATTTATAGTTAGACTGATCCGTTTATTATTTTCTTATTAAATAATACTCAGGTCAGACCGAGATGTTACAGGTGCTTCTGCTTGACTTCTCCCCAGGGATTCATTACTCTGACTTTTGGCAAACTACTTAGATTAGTAGTTTATTTTGTTGTATACACTTGAGATATAGACTCATAGTTGTATTCTTTTGTATAGCACGTGTTGCTATTCTTTTGTATTATTGTGGATCTTTTTGACCACTACTCTGATATACCCTTCCATGTGTTAATTATATATTCATATCTTCTTCCGCCTTTGTGATATGAATTTTCTGTGACTGATTTATGTTATGTTTATTTCTGTATTTGTTTCCGAAGATATTATAGCCACTGTGTAGTAGCTTTGAGTTTGTGTCGGTATGTCGGATTTCCTCTTGATAAAGTATTGCATGTTATACTATCTGACATATTGATGCTCGCACAAAGCAATTACACGGATGGTCGCTCCTCAACAGCCTTATTCTCCGTGCTAGTTGACAGCATTCACCGTAATGTTCTTGGCTAGCGTGGGTATAGAGGTGGGGCGTCACAGCTTGGTATCAAAGCCAAACTTCGGAACAATATGGAATATTATAACAAGGATCATCGTCCTAAGTCCATCTTAGGAGTCGTGCTTTAGGATTTACTTCGAGTCTTCATACCGATTCATCCTATTTCCTTTTATGATTCCTTATTTTATCTATCAAGATTGCTTGATATTCATTATTGAATAATCTTCTTCTTGTTCTTATTTCTTTTAAAAGGAAGAGAAATGTCTAGACCAGGCCGCCCCAGAGCTGTACCATCTAGCACTCCACCCCAAGATGGAGTTTTTATGACTGCTCAACAGCTTCTTGATTTAGTGACGAATGCCCAAGCAGCTGGAGCTAACCCGGAACCTACTCACCCAAAGTCGGGATTTTACGCTTGTGCAGCGATTACACTAATTTGGGTAGGGAGCCATTCAAAGGTTCCGAAACTATTATTGAAGTACAGGCTTGGCTAAGGTCATGCGATCGAATCTTTTCTCGCATGAATCTTATTGACCTTCACCGAGTTCAGGTGGCCTCTAGTATGCTCCGAGAAAGAGCATTGGACTGGTACGAGCTTCTTATTTCTGAGATTAATGAAGCGGATCTCACCTGGGAGCAATTCCGGGAACGCTTCGAGTTGAAATTTGTACCAGAAGCAGAGAAAGTGACATTGGCTCAACGATTTATAGACCTTGTTCAAGGTGAGTCCTCCGTGACTGATTACGTCGCCTCCTTCGAGTCGCTTTCCAAATATGGGGTTAAATACATCAACACCCCTTTAAAGAAGAACCAGGTTCGTCTATGGCTTAAACAAAAATCTCAAGAAGCCATTACTTCTAAAATTAGAAGTTTCTTTCGACCAACTCGTTGATATCGCTCTTTGTCTTGAAGAGGCGGATAGGGAGAATGATGTTGAAGTGGTGGGTTCCAAACCAAACTTCAACAACAAGAAGAGGCCAAACAAATTCAAAGGCCCTTATCCCAATAAGAAAGGGAGGCAAGCAACTCCTGATGAAAAGACCTTTTCCTCTACTCAAGGGAAATGCTATAATTGTGGTTCAAAAGACCATTTTGCGAACAAGTGTTCAAAGCCTCGTACTTGTCGCTATTGCAAAAGCCCGGACCATTTTATGCATGTATGTCCCAAACTTCAAAATAGGAAGGAGGGAAAGCTTAATGTTGCTCAAGCCTCTGGCAACACATCTCGTGGCCATGGTATTTCTCATTCTATTCTGGATGGAATTATTATTTTTCGTGATCATCCTATTCGAGTTCTTTTTAATACGGGTGCATCCCATTCTTTTATATCAAAAGAACTTGTTGATACTTTTTCTTTGGATGTTTTGTGTTTAATGACTTCTTTGAGAATTGCGAATCCGGTTGGTGGATCCGTGACAATCAGTTTATTGTGTAAAGATGTCGAGATTATTTTGTGTGATTTTTCTTTCCGAGCCGATTTGCATGTCATGCGTTATTTAGGCTTTGGAATGATTTTGGGAATGGATTGGCTTAACCGTTATGAAGCTCATATCCTATGTCCTGAGCGGACTATTCATCTTCGACATTCTCAATCTGTTAAGTAGATTTCTATTAATCTTCAAGATTCAGATTCCAGCTTGGTCGCATCCTTATATTCTTTAAATCCTCGTGATGATGATGATGATGATGAGGGTGATATTATTTCTCTTATTCACGTCGTTCGTGAATTTTCCGACATATTCGAGCCCGTTTTAGGATTACCACCTAAGCGAGCAATTGAGTTCAGAATTAATCTTATTCCTGGAGCTCAACCTATCACTCGTCCTCCGTATCGTATGTCCAATAAAGAAAAAGAGGAGATGCGTGATCAATTATCCGAATTGGAGACGAAGCAATTTATTCGCTCTAGTTCCTCGCCTTGGGGAGCTTCAGCTATTTTTGTGAAGAAATCCGATGGAACACTTAGGCTTTGCATTGACTACCGCAAGCTTAATGATCTTACTATCAAAAATAAATATCCTTTACCTCGGATTGATGATCTATTCGATCAACTTAGTGGTGCTAGAGTCTTTTCACAATTAGACTTAGCTACTGGATTTCATCAGCTTCGTATTGCAGAGGATAGTATTCCTTTGACATCGTTCCGTACTCGTTATGGATCTTTTGAATGGCTTGTTATGCCATTTGGTTTAACGAATGCCCCAGCTTATTTCGTTGACCTTATGATAGAGTTTTCAAAGACTTCCTCGACCGGTTTGTTCTCATCTTTATCGATGATATTCTTGTGTATTCAAAAACTGAGGAGGAGCATGAAAAGCATCTTCGGATTGTGTTGGAAACTCTTAGGAGTAATTGTTTGAGAGAAAATTTTTCTAAATGCCACTTTTGGCAATCTCGTGTGAAGTTTCTCGGTCATATTATTTCCGAATTCGGAATTTCCGTGGATCCTTCAAAGATTGAAGCGATTCAAGATTGGAAGAGACCAGAGAGTGTGTCAGAGATTTGTAGTTTTCTCGGATTGGCGGGCTATTACCGTCGTTTTATCAAAGACTTTTCTAAGATTGCCGTGCCTCTCACTAGCTTGACAAAGAAAGGTGTTAAATACATTTGGTCGGACAAATGTGAAGCTTCTTTTCAGAAATTAAAAGAACTTCTTTCTGATGCTCCTATTCTCGTTATTCCCGAGGGGAATCCAGATTTTGTTGTTTATACCGATGCTTGTCGCGTTGGTTTGGGTGCCGTTCTTATTTAAAGAGAACGTGTTATTGCTTATGCTTCTAGGCAATTGAAGCCTGCGGAGACTAGATATACCACTCATGATTTAGAACTCGCGGCTATTGTTTTCGCCCTTCGTATTTGGCGTCATTATCTTTTAGGAGAGAAATTTGTTCTTTACACCGATCATAAGTCCTTGATGTATTTATTCTCTCAAAAGGAACTTAATTTGCATCAACAGCGATGGCTCGAATTTCTTGCACCATTATCTTGATATCCTTTATACTCCCGGAAAGGGAAATCGCGTTGCGGAGGCACTTAGTCGAAAGCAACAAGCGGTTGTTTCTATGATGATATCTGAATGGAACGATCTCGAGATTTTATCCACTTGCGAAATTCGAGACTGTGTTTTCGATTTATGTTCATCTCTTGTTTTATGTAGCCTTGAGGCTCATCCTTCTCTTTTAGACCGCATTATTGAAGCTCAAAGGCTAGATCCCGACTTGGCTCTTCTTGGCCAAAATTTTAAGGACAAAATTGATATTGAAGGTTTGAAAGACTTTGATATTGATTCTCGTGGCGGCATTCGAAAATTTGGTAGACTTATCGTACCAAATATTAGTGATCTTCGAAAATATATTTTAGAAGATTCCCATCGCTCTAAATTTACCATTCATCCCGGTAGTAGTAAAATGTACGCGGATATGAAGCGACTTTATTATTGGGAGGGAATGAAACTTGACATCGCTAACTTCGTTAAGCGTTGCATGACTTGCCAACTCGTTAAGGCCGAACATCAAAGGCCCGGTGAGTTATTGCAACCTTTAGAAATTCCAATTTGGAAGTGGGACCAGATTTCCATGGATTTTATAGATGGCCTTCCCCGTTCTCGTTCGGGTCATGATAGCTTATGGGTGATTGTTGATAGGCTTACTAAATCCGCCCACTTTATTCTTGTTCGATCTAATCGAACCGTACCTCTTTTAGCCAAACTTTTTATTAAAGAAATTGTTAAATTGCATGGAGTTTCTACTTCTATTGTTAGTGATCGCGATCCATTGTTTACTAGTGGATTTTGGAAGAGTCTTCAAAAAGCTTTGGGAACGAAGCTTAAGTTTAGCACCGCTTATCATCCTCAGTCCGATGGACAAACCGAGCGTGTGAATCAAACTCTTGAAGATCTTCTTCATGCATGTGTTCTTGATTTTGGCGGAAGTTGGGAAGATCATATTTCACTTGTTGAATTTTCCTATAATAATAGCTTCCAATCTAGTATTGGTATGGTGCCTTTCGAGGCACTCTATGGAAGGCCATGCCGATCTCCTTCTTGTTGGCTTGAGGCCGGTGAGAAACTGGTTTTAGGTCCAGATCTTATTCGTGATTCCACAGAAAAGATTGAACTTATTCGACATAGGATGAAAGAAGCCCAGAGTAGACAAAGATCCTATGTCGATAACCGGAGAAGGAAGTTAGAGTTTTCTGTGGGAGATCTTGTGTTCATTCGTGTGTCACCTATGAAAGGTGTTGTGCGTTTCAGTCGATCGGGAAAGTTAGTGCCTCGATATATTGGGCCATTTCCTATCACTGAACGTATTGGTTCCATGGCATATCGCCTTTTATTACCGGCTCAATTTTCTGCTATCCATGACGTGTTTCACGTTTTTCAACTTCGGAAGTGTCTTCGAGATTCCGATTCTATTCTTGAGCCCGGTGTTGTGGAAGAGATTGAAGTTCTGCCTAATTTCACTTATGAGCAACATCCTATTCGTATCATTGCTTCGGAGGTCAAACGACTTCGAAAGAAAAATGTTCCTCTTCTTAAAGTTCAATGGTCCTCAAATCCTAAGGATTGTTCTTGGGAATCTAGGGAATTCATCGAGCGAACACATCCGGACTTACTCTCTCGTGCTCTTTGAGGTGAACTTATTTTGAATTTCTTCTTTTGTGTTGATATGCATCTATGGTTGTTACTATTAGTTCATTTATTCCTTATGATTGCGTGGACGCAATTTCTTTAAGGAGGGGAGTCTGTAACAACCCGCATATTTATCAATTTTTATATTTAATATTTTATTTCAATATTTTATCGATACTCGGAATTTAGTCCGAAAAGCTACTTTTTGCATACGGTCGAATTAGGACTCGGGACCACTCCCATTGAGTTTAAAATGCCGTTTGCGACCTTTTTGAGTATAAGCTTCGATATGTTTGGAGAAAGTTGATTTTTGCTACTTTTTCACTTAGGGTTTTGATTTGGGCTGAGCCCACTTATGTATTCAGTCCCAACCCCTCTCCTCCTCATTTACTTCATTTCCAATTCCTAATACTCAAGCTTTAGCAACAATGGTGGGAGAGATGAGAAATTAAAATTCAAGCCCTAGTTTTCTTTTGCAAATCAAGTTCTAGCTCCAAACTAATAGAAGAACCCATTGGTAAGCTTCTCTTCTTCTTCTCCAACTCATTCTCTTATCATTTCAGAAATTCCTAAACCTAACTTTGGGAATGTTCTTCTTTTAAAGCTTAGAATCAAGCTTATTGAGTTGGATTTGAAGAGTGGTTGATTCTCCTTTGCTTTCAAGCTTCTTCTTTATTTGTGTGATTTCAAAGGTGAGATTTTTATCTCACTTCTATGACAATAATTATCTTTGGTTGTTGGGTATGAATTCCTAACACTTCTTCATGTGCATTTGCTCTTGATTTGGATTGGTTTTGTGAATATTCTAATTTTTGGGTTTTTAAGTCAAATTTGTGTGAAAATCCTTATATGGATGTTTGATCGTGCCTTTGGTGATGCATCGGGAAGCATATAGGGCCGGGTTGCCGATTGGCATAAACCCTTAGAGCCAATGTTCGTCCGGTTGCATTTTGGAAGAGTTAGCTCTTCATTTGGATAGGCTGAAAGACAGCCCAGGCAAGATTCAGTCGACTGAAAAGTCTGTTCAGTCGACTGAACCTGGAACCCGAAAGTTCCCAGGCATGATTCAGTCGACTGAATCCTCTGTTCAGTCGACTGAACCTGGAAACAGAAAGTTTCCTGAACCTGAAAAATTTCCAGGTACAGGGCCAGTCGACTGAAAACTCTGTTCAGTCGACTGAACTTGCTGTTTGAGTCCATTTTGCCTTTTTGTATTGAATTTCCAATGTTAATCGATTCGTGTTGATTCCCTTTTGTTATTATCACTTACTATCGACTTTGATGACATTTTCTTCGTGATTTTTGGGAATACCCATTTTGATGGATTCAGATCGATTTCTTTGGATTTTTATTCACGTCTTTGAATGTGAATTTTGGTGGTTGATTGTTCTACAATCATTTTCGTGTTTTGTCACTTTAAAAATATAAAGATTTCAATACTAGTAGTAAATATCAAAACTCTTTCCCCAAACGATTTCAATTCTATTTTAATACCAAATTCGTTTTAAAACCATTTTCCAATCTATTAGTGTAACAACCCGGTATTTGCATCGATTAATAATCGACATTTAAACGATAAATCTTGTTGCAAATTGCCAATTGAAGTTTTAAAATTTGAATTAAAATTCTTTTATAAATTGTTAAAAAGGAATTTTGGGCTTTAGCATTAAATAGTGGCCCATGTTTATTGTGGCCGTGAAAATTAACAAAAGCATAAAACCCGATCCCCCTTTTATCCATGTTTCATTTGTTCAGTAACCCTAAAACGAAAACAATCGAACAAAAATGGCGGCATCTCGTTAGTTCGCCGCTTCAATCCAAATTGGGGCTTTGTTCAATCTGATTGATGTTGCTCTTGCTCGCGCTTGTCCTCTGTTGATTGATTCTCGTTGCTTGGCTCGCTCGTTCCCTGATGATCGAGTTCGCAAATCAGGTAAGTGATTCCTTCACTTACATCTAATTCAAACTCTAGTTTGATTTCTAACTTGTTCCAATTCTGTTTATTTGGACTTGATTCGAATTCGTATGCTCGCTTGTTGTTTGCTAACGTGGCTTTGATTTCTGGTTTTGTCAATTTGATTTCGGCCACTTGAGTTTGTTTATGCGATTCCATAACGTTGCCATCTTTGGCCATTAACATGGTAGTTCATTGAACTGCAGTTGTATATTTGTTAATTACGGCTTCCAATTGTGTCTTGGGTTGAAGTCGCTTTCTTGTTGTTCACTGGTCTGTATTGGCCAGTGACTTCACCTGACTTCGACGTTAGTTACTTTGTTGCTTTGGAATTAAAGGAATCTTTGTTAACCTGTACCTTGGTTATTTTGCTTCGCTGACATTTTTAATTCGATTGCCAAAGCGTCGTTTGTTTTCGTTGTCATTAGCGTGGGTTGAAAACTTGATTTGTGAAAATATTTTAAGTTGGACATTGACATTGTCGAACTCTGTTTTGACTTGTTCTTGCTGTTCAATTTTTGCCTTGCCTTTATTTGTGCTTGCTGCATTTTGACTGTGGCTTTGGCACTGGATTTGTTCGAACTTGTTTTAGTTGAACTTCGACATTGACTTGATAATGTCTTCGAGTTCTCGGTTTGATGTGCTTGAGTCTACATCCCTGATCTATGTTGTATTTTTGATTCTTTGTGCATTTGTGTGCACTGTCGAATGCTGCATACTTCGTGATTTAAAACTGCTACCAGCATTTTCTATCTGATGCATTTCATATTGTAACTGTGTCATATTGCTTCTATGGTGCTTGTTGTGTTTGCTTTGACTTAATGTAACCTTTGAGGTTACTGTTTTGTTCTTGTGCATTTTGATACCATCACTGAATTTGATGCCTATGTCTATGTATACATATATACATACATATGTACATGCTTAAACTGCTTTTATTCTTCGACCCTATGCAGCTCTGGACTGCACTTCTTTTACTGTCCCTATTGCATCTATATCACTATTGTGTTACACCATTGTCTTGTCTTAAATTTGAAACATTTGCCTGAGGTTGTATACTTGGTTGCATTTCTTTGTGATCTGCCTTGTTGCTTGACCTCTGTCTTTATTGTTGTTTGCATTTCCAGTTTCATATAGTTGAAGCTGTTCCATTGCACTTGTGTTGAGTCATAACAACAGTGACTTGACCTCTGCATTTGGTTAATGATTTTGGCCACCTCTCTGTACTGTCCAGTCTCATTTATTTGTATACTTGAGCATTTTTTTTAGTTGCACTGCAACTTTTGTTTTGCATATTTTATATGCAGATACTTGGGCATTTTGTTGTTTCATTACAACTTTTGTTTGCATATTTAATATGCAGACACTTGAGCATATTTGTTTGTGCATACTTTCTACCTAAAGATTAGAAAATGAAGTTGTATTTAGTTTGGCAATTTATGTTTGCACATTGGTAATTTTATAACCTGTAGCATTGCTTGCATTCCATGGTCTTGTGTAAATTCCCTGTTGCATTTCTGTGCATCCCCCCCTGTTGCACCCCTGTGCATTCATTTGCTTATGCTGGTTCATACCTTCCAGGTTGCACTCTGTTTCATTTTTCCTTGGTCATTACTGACCACCTGGAGCTTGCAGTATCCTGACTTGTATTCTTGTGATGGTTGTCGTTTAAATTGGTTCGTGCATTGCACTGACCACTGCATTCACTGGCATATATGAGTTTTGTTTTCACTTGAGTTTGTAATGTCTCGTTGCTTTGTGTTGAGTCATGGTTGTCGTGACTTGACCTTTGCATTTTGCTTGATTTTCAAAATATACTTGAGTTGAATCCGGTAACTCGGGTTTGATCTTGTGTTTACTTGTGAATTTTCGTTGGGTACATCATCACTATAGTGGCAAGGCAGTGCACGCAAGCGTGAACTGCAGCCACACGGTATTCAATAGGTACATCATCACTGTAGTGGCAAGGCAGTGCACGCAAGCGTGAACTGCAGCCACACGGCATGGCTTTTATGTTATTCTATCTTGCTTTGATTTATTGATCTTTTGCATATTCTATATGCTGTAGTGGCGAGGCAGTGCACGCGTGCGTGTACTGCAGCCCTACTCAAATTAATATTTTAATTGATATTTTAATGGTTTGAACTGTTTTGTTTATTCAATTCAATATTCTGAATTGCATTCTGATTTGGTTTAAATTTGCTGATTTGTTGTTTAACACTGTTACGTGTTATATTTATCGTTATCCGATTTCTTTATTTAAGGATCAGATAGACGAGATTTATTGTGACTGTCGTCTATTCATTATTTAATTATTATTGCTTCTGTGCACTAATAACTGAGTTTGAATTAGACTGACCCGAGTATTATTTTCTTTTGAATCTAATACTCGGGTCAGTCCGAGTATTTTAGGTTGTAGATATTCTGCTTTGGGTTGCTGCTAGAGCTATAAAGTTCTTTCATATCTTTTGGAGTAGTCGTCGTCATTTGTAGTAGTCTGTATAATTGTATAGGAAGATATGTATTCCAGTATATTATATACGTTAATGTACTTGTACATGTAACTTCCTAAGTCGACTGTGGTAGTTGTATCATATGTACCATGTCATATGTATTGTATCAAATGTATTGTAACTGACATCAGTTATTGTATATATGAGACTTTCTGTTTTATTTGTGTTCCGCATTATATTATCTGTGTAATATTTTATATTTACTGTTCTAAACTATTACGAACCATCGTAGTTCGTTTTATACTGGAATTAGGGTATGTCGATGAGAGAAAATAAATCAGAGATGAAAAATGAAAGAATATTTATATATATACCACTCCTATCGAGATAACCAATGCTAGTATAAGGCCTAACTATTGATGGCCGCTCCTCAACAGCCTTATTCTCCATGTTAGTTGACAGCACTACACCGTAGTTTCTTGGCTAGCGTGGGTATAGAGGTGGGGCGTCACAGCTTGGTATCAGAGCCTGGGGTTTAGAACAAATATAAAACATAACTTAGATGGAACATGTGTTACAACCATTTGTCGATATTTTATCTCTCATCTTTACATATGATTATCTTTGATTGTTAGGTATGAATTCCTAACGCTTATTCATGTGCCTTTGATTTTGATTTCGTGAAAGTATTTTGGCTTCGGCCTCCGTTTGCTTTACGAACTCAAGTTGGATTTTTGATGATGAGGATTTTGTTCTCGTGTTTTCGGCTTTAAATTGAGTTAGCCGACTTTGATTTTGTTTGAATTTGGCCAATAATTGTTGACTTCAGCATTGACTTGATATTTATTTTTTTGAACTCATTTATGCTCGTTCTGCTTCATTATTCCAATTGTTAATCGATTCTTCTTTTCCGATTAGCTGTTATCTCCTTTGTCGATTTTGAAAACTTCTATTTCTGGGATTTTTGGATATTCCTACTTTGATGGATTTAGAATCGAATTCTTTGGATTTTATTCACGTCTTCGAATGTGAATTTTAGTGAATTGATTTGGTTTCCAAATTTAATCGATTCTTGTTAATTCCCCGATTTGTTGCTATCATTTATCAGCAACTTTGATAACATTTTCTCCTGGATTTTCGTGAACATACTTTTTGATGGATACAGTATCAATTTCTTTGGATTCTATTCACATCTTTGTATGTGAGTTCTTGTGATTGATTGTTCCTACAATTATTTTTGTGATTTGTCAGTTTAAAAAATATAAAGGTTTCCTATACTAGTAGTAAATATCAAAACCCTTTCCTCCAAACGATTTCAAAACTATTTTACTACAAAGCCCTTTTCCTAAACCGTTTTCCAATCTATTAGTATATACTAACCTTTAACTCACTCGTATGAGAAATCTAATTAAACGACTTAGTAAAACGAGTGGTATATAACGCTTGCATTTACTTCGCCGGTTAATTCTTGGACTTATTCGATTGAATCTCTTGTGACAATTTTCTAGTGATGATTTACAGTTTGTTCGTAAATATTTAAGTTAAGCAAGTGATTATGGGACATGACGCTAAACTTTTATATTTACTAGCTTAGTGTAATTGACACTTCTCGTTGGTCTTGACGATCATTTTATGAATTAGACTTGCAATTGCGCGATGTCTCTTTCATTGCAAGGTTAGGCTAGACACCAGTTGTGTGATTCCACTCACACATACCTTTTTGCTTTTTGGTTATCCTAGACACCATTTGTGTGATTCCATTCACACATAACTTTTTGTTTGCGAGGTTAGGCTAGACACCATTTGTGTGATTGCATTCACACATACCTTTTTGCTTTTTGGTTAGCCTTGACCTCATTCGGGTGATTCAGACTCACCCATATGGGGTAGCTCCCCGTGGTCTTCGGACCGTCATGTGATAGGCCTCTTTCCCTTTTTCTGTGATATTGATTGATCTCTGGATGATTATGACGATCATCTTTGTTATTTAGACTAGCAATTGTGTGATGTCTCTTTCTTTGTTTTCTGGTTAGGCTAGACACCACTTGTGTGATTTCGTTCACACATACCTTTTTGCTTTTTGGTTAGCCTAGACACCATTTGTGTGATTTCATTCACACATATCTTTTTGCTTTCTGGTTAGGCTATACACCACTTGTGTGATTCCATTCACACAGACCTTTATGCTTCTTGGTTAGCCTAGACACCATTTGTGTGATTTCATTCACACATATCTTTTTGCTTTCTGGTTAGGCTAGACACCACTTGTGTGATTCCATTCACACATAGCTTTATGCTTTTTGGTTAGCCTGGACACCATTTGTGTGATTTCATTCACACATATCTTTTTGCTTTCTGGTTAGGCTAGACACCACTTGTGTGATTCCATTCACACATACCTTTATGCTTTTTGGTTAGCCTAGACACCATTTGTGTGGTTCCATTCACACATATCCTTTTGCTTTCTGGTTAGGCTATACACCACTTGTGTGATTCCATTCACACATACCTTTATGCTTTTTGGTTAGCCTAGACACCATTTGTGTGACTCCATTCACACATATCTTTTTGCTTTCTGGATAGGCTAGACACCACTTGTGTGATTCCATTCACACATACCTTTTTGCTTTTCGGTTAGCCACCATGAGATAGCGTCTCGCTTTTGTGTTACACGTGTTGGTGATTTTTCATGCTCGCGTGTAGGTGAGTTTCCATGCTCCCGTTCTCTCTTTGTGTTACACGTGTTGGTGATTTTTCATGCTCACGTGTAGGTGAGTTTCCATACTCCCATTTGAGTTTCCATACTCCCATTCGAGTTTCCATACTTCCATTCGAGTTTTCGTACTCCCATTTGAGTTTTCGTACTCTAATTTTGTGATATCTGGATTTCTTGTGTAGATTTCTAGAATTTGTGTTTTCTGGATTTCTTGTGATGATTTCTAGAATTTGTGCTTCACCAATTTTCGTGATTTCTATTGATAAGTTTTATCAATTTTTGTGCATTGGTGAATTCGCGTGTTATTGACTTGTTATGAATACAAGTTTAGGGTATGATACCCCTTCCTATCTTTGAGAAGATTCTTGTGACATTTTTGATGAATGAAAATTTATTGGTATTATATTTTGATGCCAATTATTTCGATGAAATTTTGACGTATGTCGAAGTTGCTACCGACGTTGCTATTTTATATCACGTGTTTTAAAAATTTGTTATTCTTCAAAATTGTTTCAAAATAAAAATTAAAATTGATTTCAAAATTTTTACAGTTTACACTTTCAGAAGAACGAGGAAGCGATTTAAATGTTTCAGAAAAATCGAGGACTATGACCCCTTTCTTTTACTGATTCGCTTAATTCCGGACTTGTCCGTTTGAGAATGTGAAATGTTATTTTTTTAAAAATACACAATTATGCACTTTCAAGAAGACGATGAAGTGAATTAAACGATTTAGTAAAACTCGTGGTTATGGGTCATGTGTGTTTGCTATTTCGGTTAATTCCGGACTCGTTAATTGAAAAATTTGTGATTTCTGATTATCGTTTTTGATAATCGGATGTTGGTGATTTCTGATTTGTTGTTTTTGATAATCAGATATTTATTGTTTCTAATTATCGTTTGTGATAATTAGATATTTGTGGTTTGATTATCCTTTGTGATAATTAAACATTTGTGATTGAGATTTGATTATCAATTGTGATAATTAAATAATCGTTGATTTGTGATTTCTGATTGTCATTTTTGATAAAGATATTTGTTGTTTTTGATTATCCATTGTGATAATTTGATATTTGTGATTTAATTATCGTTTGTGATAATTAAATATTTGTGATTTGAGATTTGATTATCGTTTTCATAATTGAATATTGGCTGATTTGAAATTTGATTACCGTTGTGGTAATTCCTGATTATCTATTTGATAATCAAATTTTGTTGAGAATTTGGGAATTTCTTTTATGAAAATTAAAAGATTTCTTTGGTATTTACATTGTACTACGCCGGAGTACCAGCTCAATTTTCTGCTATTCATGACGTTTCCTACGTCTTCCAATTACGGAAATGCCTTAGGGATTTCCGATCCTTATTCTTGAGCAACCTTCTATTCACATCATTGCTTCGGAGGTTCAGCACCCTCAAAATAAATATGTTTTTCTCGTGAAAGCTCAGTGGTTCTCAAATCCTATGGATTTCACTTTGGAATCCAGAGAATTCATCGAGCAAACACGTTCGAGCTTACTCTTTCATGCTCTTATGGTTGTTACCTTTTGTCCATTTATTCCTTATGATTGCGAGGACGCAATTTCATTAAGGATGGGAGTCTGTAACAACCCGGTATTTGCATCGATTAATAATCGACATTTAAACGATAAATCTTGTTGCAAATTGCCAATTGAAGTTTTAAAATTTGAATTAAAATTCTTTTATAAATTGTTAAAAAGGAATTTTGGGCTTTAGCATTAAATAGTGGCCCATGTTTATTGTGGCCGTGAAAATTAACAAAAGCATAAAACCCGATCCCCCTTTTATCCATGTTTCATTTGTTCAGTAACCCTAAAACGAAAACAATCGAACAAAAATGGCGGCATCTCGTTAGTTCGCCGCTTCAATCCAAATTGGGGCTTTGTTCAATCTGATTGATGTTGCTCTTACTCGCGCTTGTCCTCTGTTGATTGATTCTCGTTGCTTGGCTCGCTCGTTCCCTGATGATCGAGTTCGCAAATCAGGTAAGTGATTCCTTCACTTACATCTAATTCAAACTCTAGTTTGATTTCTAACTTGTTCCAATTCTGTTTATTTGGACTTGATTCGAATTCGTATGCTCGCTTGTTGTGTGCTAACGTGGCTTTGATTTCTAGTTTTGTCAATTTGATTTCGGTCACTTGAGTTTGTTTATGCGATTCCATAACGTTGCCATCTTTGGCCATTAACATGGTAGTTCATTGAACTGCAGTTGTATATTTGTTAATTACGGCTTCCAATTGTGTCTTGGGTTGAAGTCGCTTTCTTGTTATTCACTGGTCTGTATTGGCCAGTGACTTCACCTGACTTCGACGTTAATTACTTTGTTGCTTTGGAATTAAAGGAATCTTTGTTAACCTATACCTTGGTTATTTTGCTTCGCTGACATTTTTAATTCGATTGCCAAAGCGTCGTTTGTTTTCGTTGTCATTAGCGTGGGTTGAAAACTTGATTTGTGAAAATATTTTAAGTTGGACATTGACATTGTCGAACTCTGTTTTGACTTGTTCTTGCTATTCAATTTTTGCCTTGCCTTTATTTGTGCTTGCTGCATTTTGACTGTGGCTTTGGCACTGGATTTGTTCGAACTTGTTTTAGTTGAACTTCGACATTGACTTGATAATGTCTTCGAGTTCTCGGTTTGATGTGCTTGAGTCTGCATCCCTGATCTCTGTTGTATTTTTGATTCTTTGTGCATTTGTGTGCACCGTCGAATGCTGCATGCTTCGTGATTTAAAACTGCTACCAGCATTTGCTATATGATGCATTTCATATTGTAACTGTGTCATATTGCTTCTATGGTGCTTGTTGTGTTTGCTTTGACTTAATGTAACCTTTGAGGTTACTGTTTTGTTCTTGTGCATTTTGATGCCATCACTGAATTTGATGCCTATGTCTATGTATACATATATACATACATATGTACATGCTTAAACTGCTTTTATTCTTCGACCCTATGCAGCTCTGGACTGCACTTCTTTTACTGTCCCTATTGCATCTGTATGCACCATTGTGTTACACCATTGTCTTGTCTTAAATTTGAAACATTTGCCTGAGGTCGTTTACTTGGTGGCATTTCTTTGTGATCTGCCTTGTTGCTTGACCTCTGTCTTTATTGTTGTTTGCATTTCCAGTTTCATATAGTTGAAACTGTTCCATTGCACTTGTGTTGAGTCCTAACAACAGTGACTTGACCTCTGCATTTGGTTAATGATTTTGGCCACCTCTCTGTACTGTCCAGTCTCATTTATTTGTATACTTGAGCATTTTTTTTAGTTGCACTGCAACTTTTGTTTTGCATATTTTATATGCAGATACTTGGGCATTTTGTTGTTTCATTACAACTTTCGTTTGCATATTTAATATGTAGACACTTGAGCATATTTGTTTGTGCATACTTTCTACCTAAAGATTAGAAAATGAAGTTGTATTTAGTTTGGCAATTTATGTGTGCACATTGGTAATTTTATAACCTGTAGCATTGCTTGCATTCCATGGTCCTGTGTAAATTCCCTGTTGCATTTCTGTGCATCCCCCCTGTTGCGCCCCTGTGCATTCATTTGCTTATGCTGGTTCATACCTTCCAGGTTGCACTCTGTTTCATTTTTCCTTGGTCATTACTGACCACCTGGAGCTTGCAGTATCCTGACTTGTATTCTTGTGATGGTTGTCGTTTAAATTGGTTCGTGCATTGCACTGACCACTGCATTCACTAACATATATGAGTTTTGTTTTCACTTGAGTTTGTAGTGTCTCGTTGCTTTGTGCTGAGTCATGGTTGTCGTGACTTGACCTTTGCATTTTGCTTGATTTTTGAAATATACTTGAGTTGAATCCGGCAACTCGGGTTTGATCTTGTGTTTACTTGTGAATTTTCGTTGGGTACATCATCACTGTAGTGGCAAGGCAGTGCACGCAAGCTTGAACTGCAGCCACACGGTATTCAGTGGGTACATCATCACTGTAGTGGCAAGGCAGTGCACGCAAGCGTGAACTGCAGCCACACGGCATGACTTTTATGTTATTCTATCTTGCTTTGATTTATTGATCTTTTGCATATTCTATATGCTGTAGTGGCGAGGCAGTGCACGCGTGCGTGTACTGCAGCCCTACTCAAATTAATATTTTAATTGATATTTTAATGGTTTGAACTGTTTTGTTTATTCAATTCAATATTCTAAATTGCATTCTGATTTGGTTTAAATTTGCTGATTTGTTGTTTAACACTGTTACGTGTTATATTTATCGTTATCCGATTTCTTTATTTAAGGATCGGATAGACGAGATTTATTGTGACCGTCGTTTATTCATTAGTAAATTATTATTGCTTCTGTGCACTAATAACTGAGTTTGAATTAGACTGACCCGAGTATTATTGTGAATGGAATCACACAGATTGAGGTCGAGACTAACCAAAAAGCAGAAAGGTATGTGTGAATGGAATCACACAAGTGGTGTCTAGTCTAACCTTGCAATGAAAGAGACATCGCGCAATTGCTAGTCTAATTCATAAAGCGATCATCCAGATCAACGAGAAGTGTCAATTACACTAAGCTAGTAAATATAGAAGTTTAGCTTCATGTCCCATAACCACTTGCTTAACTTAAATATTTATGAACAAACTGTAAATCTTCACTAATAAAATCGTCACAAGAGGTTCAATCGAACAAGTCCAAGAATTAACCGACGAAGTGAACGCAAGCGTTTCATACCACTTGTTTTACTAAGTCGTTTAATTAGATTTCTCATCCGAGTGAGGTAAAGGCTTGTATATACTAATAAATTGGAAAACGGTTTAAGAAAAGAGCTTTGTTATTAAAAATAGAGTTGAAATTGTTTGTTAAAAGAGTTTTGATATTTACTACTAGTATTGAAACCTTTGTGTTATAAAGTGACAAAACACATAAGCAAGTGTAGAAACAATCAGTCACAAAGATCGCATACGGAGATGCGAGTAAAAATCCAAGGAAATCAGCTCAATGTTTTTCAGATAAGATCCCCTACGGAGGGGGGGTCCAGGGGGGTGGCAACCCCCCAAGGTGGGGGTGCGGGGGCAACGCCACCGCTTACGGGGTTCGACCTAGTGAAGACAAAATGAGGTCTAACGACCTAAGGGGAATAGGGTCGAGCGACCTAATGGTTGCGACCTAGGGGTCTAAGGAGTCAAGCGACCTAACTGGAACAACCCTATGGTCATGCGACCTAACTGAAATGGCCAAGCGACCTAACAATAGCACAGGTCAAGCGACCTAACGTTTCAAGGCCGAGCGACCTAATTAAACTCGCGACTTAATGGTGTGAAAGGCGTGCGACCTAATGTGTTACGACCTAAGGGTCGAGCGACTTAGTGGAACAAGGTCATACGACCTAACACTTGTAGTAGGGTTGGGCGACCTAATGGAGTAAACGGTCGATCGACCTAACAGGTTATAGGTCATGCGACCTAGTGGGTTAACGGCCTAACGACCTAACGACCTAAAAATCCACGACCTAAGGGTCGAACGACCTAAATGGTCCAGCGACCTAGCACTAAACAAGGCCGAGCGACCTAATGGTACCCGCGACCTAGAGGTCAAGCGACCTAGGGATGAAATGGCCAGAGGATATAGGCGAGCGACCTACGACCCACCTACCCACGACCTACGACCTAAGCTCAAACGTGAGCTGCGAGCTACGAGCTAGCGACCTAAGTCCTAGGTCGTGAGAGACCTAACTGTGAGTGAGCAAAAATGGCCAGAGCCAGAGCCAAAGCAGAGCGACCTAACGGCCATACGACCTACGACCTAAGGTCCTGAGCGACCTAACTCCGAAAACACGAAAATGGCCAGAACGACCTAGGGGTTAACTCGTACGCGACCTACGACCTAAGGTCCACACGACCTAACTCCGAGCGAGCTAAAAACGGCCAGAACGACCTAAATGCAGAAATTTCACCCAAACACCAAAAATCGGAGTTTTTCGCCAATCCAATCCAAACCAAAAGCAAATATGCATGCTAAAGTGATAGGGAATCATTCCCAACAGTCCAAGATAGATATAGACTAGATTTGTGAGATAAAAATCTCACCTTTGCACTAAAGTTTATGAAGATGAAGCTTGAAAGCAAGGAGAAGCAATCCAAAGCTTGAATCCAATATCTTCTACTTGAATTTGGAGTTGAATGTTGGATTTGCAATTGAATTTGTGCTTGGAGTTTTAATTTCCCATTCCCTCCACCATTAATGCCAAAGCTTGATTAGTTAGGAAATTTATGAAGAGTGAGGAGAAGAGGGTTGGAACTTGGGCTTAATAGGCTAAACTAACCCAAAGTCCAAAGCGGGAAAAGTTAGTGAAATTTCACTAACTCCAAACCTATCGATGTTTATACTTAAAAAGTTGTAAACGACATTTCGAACTCAATGGAAGTGGTTTCGAGTCCTAATTTGACCTTTTGCAAAAAGTAGCTTTTCGGACCAAAATCCGATTAACGAGTTAATATTTAAATAAAATATTTAAATACAAACTCGATAAATATGCGGGTTGTTACAACCGTCCTATCCTTAGGCGGAGCAACTGGTTTAAATAAGATCTGTAAAGGCTTAAGATTTCTTATCTTCCCCATAGTTTTCTGTGACCCATTGGTATTGGATCTCGAAGGGTATGATCTTATTCTGGATATGGATTGGATGGATAGTATAAGGATTGTTTCTTTGAAGGATGAGTTGGAAAGAATCGCAAAAGTGACTTGCGATGATTTCAGAGTTCTTTTGAGCAATCTTTTGCCTGGAGTGAGGCATCTCCAAAAGGTGTAGAGTTCATCGAAGTGGTTAGAGATTGCCCGGATGTTTTCAAGGTAGTGGAAGTTTGTCTTCATCAGGAGATGGAGTTGGAGAAGCAGATCCAAGTTTTCTTTGAGGAGGTCTTTTGTTTCTAGTGGAGGTATTTCTGTAGATTCAGCCAGGTAACTTCTATTCAAGAGTGAAGCAATTCCAGTTTTCTGGATTTGGCAGAGTTTTATAGAAGTTGTCAAGTCTATTATAAGATTTCTTCGCACTTAACCAAGTGACTCGGGAAGGAACTAAGTTTAGTAGACCTGAGTATGATGAGGCTTTCTTGAATCTAAAGGCAACGCTGACTAGTGTGCCTATTCTAGCTATTCTGGATAGCAAGAGCAAGTTGAGTTCTACGCGAACGATATGTATGTGCCTGTTATGGATGGATTGATGATTAAGGAACATTGAAGATCGTCAGAAGGATTTGAGGCAAGGAGTTTAGGAAATATTCTGGTAGCTGAGCATGAAAAAGGATGTAGCTTCTTTCGTCAGAAGATGTTGGTCGATTAGCAAGTGAAGGTAATCAGCAGAAGACCACAAGTTGTTGCAACCTTAGAAATTCTGAAGTGAAGTGAGAAATGATTCCTTTGGATTTGATTGACGGTCTTCTAAGGACCAAAGAGGGAAATGGAATATGGGTAATTGAAGACCGGTTAATTAAGAGCACTTATTTTATTCCGGTCAAGGCTACCCGTACTGCGGCATCTTTGGCTGAGTTTTTCTTGAAGGAGTTTGTCCAAATGCTGGATGATTCAGTCAGGATTGTTAGCAACTATGATCCTATTTTCTCCAGCGGATTTTGGAGATTTGTGATCAGTTTGGGTTCAAGTTTGAATTTGAGTTCAGCCTATCATTCTCAGATCGATAGTCAGATAGGAAGGCTGAATATAATTTAGAGATTGTGCTGAGGGCTGTGTTTTGAATCTGACGGACTTTGGGAAGACCATCTGTATTGAATGGAGTTCTCGATCTATTATCAGGCCAGTATCTAGATGGCATCCTATGGAGTTTATATTGGAAGATCTGGTGGATTCCCAATTTGTCGAGTAGAGTTGAGAGATCGTTTGGTTCTAGTCCAGTTTTGGTCCGAGGGACATCTGTAAAGGTGGAGTTTATCTAGAAGAGCTGAGAGCAGTGCAGGATTTGTCAGAAATGATTTTTGGACTAGAGGCAAAGACAATTGGATTATCAGATGAGAGGTTTAGTCTTTGTCAAAGTTTCCCGATTTAAAGGAATTATCGGATTTGGAAAGATGGGAAATTCGCTCCAGGATGTATTGGTCTTTACTGAGTGCTTGAGGAGATTAATGATTGTGATCTACAGGATGGAATTGCTAGTTTGGATATCTGGAATTCATGCTATTATTCACGTATCTTATCTGAGAAAATACATGAATTATCCGTCTTAGTTAGGATCTGTAATTCAGTAGGATCTGGTAGATGAGCTAGTTTTATTTTAAGCGTGGTTTGATATCTGGTTCGAATTTTTGATCGGAGTAAGAGGAAGCTCTGGATCTTAGTAGTTTAGCTGGCTTAGGCTCTGTGGAGCTAGGATTTCAGAGTTTATCTTGAGAAACTCTGGATAGTTATAGGAAGGCTTATCCAGATCTGTGTCCGGATAGCTAGAATTGTTTGATTTGAATAATTTGTTTATACAAATAAATTAGTGGTTTGAATGTATTGTTTTTTCGAATAAATTATTTATTCGAATGATTGGTTGTTTAGTTAATAGTGTATGGTTGATATGGATGTTTGGATTGTAAACAGAAATAAAAGATTTTGGATTATCTTTGTTTTAAATTTCGGGGACGAAATTCTTTTAAGGGGGAAGGAATGTGATATCCCGGAAATTCGAGGAATTTAAAATGTGATAATCATCTTAATAAATTAATTAAAATGGATAAAATCTATTATTTTCAAATATAAATAACCAAAAATAATTAATAACATGATGATTTTAAATGTAGTTATAAATGGATTCTTAATAGAATAATTATCTGCAAATTTAATTCGTAATGTTTTATAAATAGTTTTTTTTAGGAAATAATTATTTTCAAATATAGTTGGTGTTGATTTATAAATGAGTTTTAAACAGAAATATTATTTTTGATTTAATAAGGAGTTTATATATATAATTAAGATTAATTTTAAAAATAGATTTTATAAATAAAGTTATTATTTTCAAATTAAATTAGTGCTTGTTTAAAGTTAGTGTAAATTTGAATTGATATTAAATTTTGTTTCAAGTTGAATTTGGATTTAGATTTAAATTTGAATTTTAATGAATATTTATATCTTAAAAGTATTTTGATTTAAAATAATATATGAATGAGTTTTATTTAAATTAAGATTTATTTCCCTAAAAAGAATTTATTAAGAAAGGTTTATAAAATTGTAAAATAAATACAAAAGGTTTATTTTAACATTTAAAATAGATTAAAAATATTTTATATGATTTTATTTACATTATGATTGGTTATACTTTATTTTCTTTTAAAGATTTTATTTTTATAAAATTTAGAAAGCATTTATTTATTTAGAAATGTACTTACTAATTTAGGAAATTTATATAAAAGCTTTTAAAATCTCTTAAAGATAAATAAAAATGAAATATTATAAGTGTAGGTTAATAAAGCTTAAAAATACACATGTAAGTGAAGTAATTATAGGTTGTGACAAGTGTTAGTAATTGAAACAAGTGGCAAATTTATTTTTATTTTTCTTTAAATTCCAAACAAATCCTAAATCACATTATATAAACTCAACTCTTCTTTTTCTCATCTCTTTTTCTTATTTGTTTTGCATCAAACCTGAAAACTATTTTTTTTCCCAACCAGAAATTCTGTTGCATTAAAACCTGAAATCAGATCAAGCTTGAAAACATATCCTCAAACAAACACTGTAAAAAAAAAACTTCCTTTTCAAATCTATAAACAAACCTGGAACTATTTTTCAGATTTGAAGTTTCAAACCCAAAAAAAATGCAACCCTGTAAACTAATTCTTCCTCAAGCATTTGTTACCAAGCCTGAACCATTCTCAAATCTGGTGTTTGCAACCACTTCAAGTCTAAATGCAACCCTGTAATACTCCTCAAACCAAAATCCACCTCTGTTCAAAAATCAAAAGTCTGAAACATTTTTCAGATCTGTAAACAAATGCAATCTGAAATCATAAGCTCAAGTTCAAAATCTGTAAGCTTGCAACTATTTTAAAACTGAGATTCTGCAAGTCTCCTAAAAATTAAAGCAGCAATGCAAAACTTCAGATTATGAAAAACAAATCAAGGCAGCAATACAGTTTTCAAGCTTCTCAACAAATAAATCAAGTCTCTGCTTTTTAAAACCTGGTGAGTAAACAAATTTAATAAAAATTTAGTTAATATACTTCTGATTGCTTGTGAAGTTCAAGATAATAATGTTTGATTGTGCATGTATATGATATGAATGATTGTATAAGTGAACGTCTGCTGTGTTTATATGTTTCTGTTTCTTGGTTCAGGAAAATAAGAGTTTGATCAGAAATCATAATCAAAACATTCTATGTTTGTTAGATTTGGAGATTCATATAATATATGTTTGTTAAATCCTAAATTTAAGTTTAAAATTTATTTAAAACAATTTAAGTTTAAATTTAGTTCTGGAAACAAGAAAATGCAGTGGCAATTCTAAATGCATGATAAATCAAATGTTATAATTTGATAATCTGATTTTATAACTTGAATCTAGATAGAAAATGAAGATTTTTAAAACAAGAATTCAGATTTTTAGTGATAGGATTGAAGAGAATTTCGGTGTTGACTGGATTGGGGTTTTTGAGCAACTGCGGATGGCCAAGGGGACTAGAAGAGTCAGGGCTTTGTCAGGTGGTGGAGGACTGTGTGGTGAGGCTGGGAAAAATAGTTGGACGCTATAAAGTTCGTCGTGGCGTCAACGGTGAAGAAATCAAATTTGTAACCCTAAAATAGGTCGGACCTGGAAATTGATTCACTGCTCTGCCTCCAAGAGATCGAGTGTCTTGGGAATTTGGGAAATGGTAGTGTAGATTGTCGAAACGACATGGTCAGAGTTTCAACAACTTCGATGATCGGAGACGTGGATGCGAAAGGATTTCTTAGCAGTGGTTTTCATTGCTATTCTTCCTCCTTGCTCGATTTTGTTTTGAGAATGGTGAACGTGTTTGGATGGTCGGGCGATGATGCTGGGGTGATGGATGGAGTGTTGACGTCACCGGAGATGGTCATTGGCGTTGGGGTTGGCTGTGCAGGTGTACAGGTGGGGTGTGACATCTGATGATGTGTGTTGGGTTTACTCGAAGCATTGCTCCAGAGTTTGGGAAGAATACGTGAGAGTGAACTCGAGTAGATTTAGGTGTTATAAGACTACAGATTTTTAAAATTTAAAATTATATTTTAAGTTTTAAATCGGCAGAAGTGTTTGACTCGGGGTTGGCCCAAGTGACCTTTGGGTAAAACCCGAAGTAACTGATTAAAACAGTTTCAGAATGTTTAAAATCAAATCTCTTTGTAATTTGAAGTTAGATCTAGTTTTAACTTCTATATAAACTTATTTTATATATAATAAGTATTTCTTAAACAATAGGTTATGAAGTTTTAAAAATGTTTAAATTAAATTTTGTTAGATGAAATTTTAAAGTGATTTTTAAACATTAGTTTAGAATATAAGTTAAGATTTCTTAGAAAGGTAAGTTTTAAAATGCAACTTGAATTAGTTTCTGAAACCTTTACTTGATAATGTTTTAAGTTTTTAGGAAGTTAAGCTTTGATAACTTTAAAATTATCAAGTGAATAATTATTTATTTTAAAACTTAATTGATGATGTAATTAAGTAAAGATAAATTATAATGTTAAAATGTATTTTAATGTTAATGTTACTAAAGGTATTAATGATATAATGTCTTGTCCTAAGATGATAAAAGGTTTAATACCTTGAGATAAACTAAGTTAATTATGGAAATTAAGTATAATTAATTAATTTGTTTTATTTAATTATAAAGGGTTAATTAAGTAATTAATCAGGAGTAAATTAATAGTTAATTAAAGGTTATTATTTAATTAATTTAAGATTAATTATAATTAAGGATTGTTAATAAAAAATTGTTAATTAATGATCAAAGATTAATTAATTGAGTAATTAAATACTTAAGAATGAATAAATCAAGTTATTAAGGTTTGATTAATTTGTAATTAGAGAGTTAATAATTAAGTAATTAGAGATTACTTAATTAATATTTAAGATGTACTTAGTTTGTAATTAAGTTTTATTAATTAATGATTGGGTTTTATTAATTGATACTATAATTAAATATTAATGAATTGATTAATCAAAGTTGATTAAGAATTAGTCAAAAGGGTAAGTAAGGATTAATCAAAGGTGATTAAGGATTAATCAAAAGTAATTAAGAATTAATCAATATTAATTAAGGATTGGTTAATTAATAATTAAGGATTAATTAATTTGTAATTAAGTTTTGTTAATTAATAATTAAGTTTTATTAATTAATAATTAAGAGATAATTAATAATAATTAATTTATAATTAAGTTTTAATTACTAAATGTAATTAAAAGTAAGTTTAATTAAAATTAATTAATCAAGTAGTTTTAATTAAAAGTAATTAATCAAGTGTGATTAATTAAAAGTGATTAATCAGGTGTAGTTAATTGAAGGATAATTAAGGAATAATTATCAGGATAATTAAAGAATAGTTAATCAAGTATGATTAATTTTAGAAGGTAATTAAGAGGTAATTACTTAGTATAATTTGGAAGTAATTAATCAGGATGATTAATTAATATGGTATTTAAGTAATAATTACTTAAAGTAATTAAGTAATAATTAATCAAGTATGATCAATTCAAAATGGATAATTAAGTGATGTTTAATTAATTAATTTGTAATTAATTAATGAGAAGTTGGATTGATGATAATCCAATAGATTTGGCATGGAATTAATTTAATTTAAGGGTTAATTAAATTAATTAAGTTTGGATCAAACTTGTTTATGAATGATGAACGATTGATTGATAAGTATAATTGGATGAGTTAATGTTATTGGTTGATATTATATGTCATTGGTTGATATGAGATATATTTGAGATGTGATATATATGCTGCTTTGTGATATGTATGGATGAATGCGATAATTGTGAATTATCTATCTGTGTCATGTGAATCATCCATTTATGTTAAGTGATGTTTCTAAAATAACTATTGTTTAAATTCCTTAAGTATAACTTGGACATTAAAATGGCGTTTGGCTTCGGTGAGACCGGGATCGGGTTTCCATATTTGGATATCCGAAAACCACATCGATTCCAATTAAACGTTAGATCGTTAATCCAAGTGGAGCGAGTAAAGACTCGAGGTGTAAGAACTATACGTCAGTATAACTCCGTGGGTGATTCCGTAATGAGTTTGACGGAATAGTACTTATAGATTCGAGATGGTGATTCAGAGTGCAAGGGCTATGGTCGTTGACTCTGAGGGTGATTCCAAAATGAATGTAACGAGATAATTCCTTCGGTTTCGTTCGAACCCGGAACGAACTTGTATGGATTGAATGCTTTCAGAACATCGTCAGGTGGACGATGAGCATTCTAAGATATATGTGTTCTATAAAGGAAATCGTAGCCTCAAGCCTCATCAACCGGGAATGGCTAAAACAGGGAAGGTGCAACAAGGTTAAGTGGGTCATGCCCAAGTAGGACAAGAGCTTCCCCTGTCTAGATGCCCCTTTTCATTTCGGCTGTGTGGGCAGTTGGTCTGCAGCCAATTGTGGGGTTGTCTTATTCGGAACTGTTCAGTAAGGAATGGTTCCAGCCTTGTGTTGCAAGGGAGCGGGCGTACTCCTCGGTACGGTGATCTAGGCCACGTACTGTGGCGGGCGGTACCCCAGTAGCCCTGCCATTGATGGAAACCCATTTTCCCTACGAGACCCTACGGTTTTGTTTGTATTACCCACTTTTATGGCTAGTACCTGGAATTTAATAAATGTAACAATTTTGGCTATTTCATATTTATTTGAAAACCCTAGACACTATTATAATATCACTGGATTTCCTATCAAATGTTTTGGTCAGCGTAAGATAAAAACTTTTCCATGTTTATGTGTGGGAAGTCTTACGTGATACCTTTTCCTTTAAAGGATTTTCTAAAGTTAAGCAATCTTAAACCGTTTACTCACACCAGACCCCTGTCTGACCCGAGTGTTTATTTTCTGTTTTATTAAGCTCTTGGGTACTCATATTATATATGAGTAGTCAAGTGATTCAGCTTATCCTTGACGAAATCTGGAGGAGCTTTGGAGTAGGAGGGTTCAGCGTGTAGATATATAGATAGTGTTTCCGCTGTGTTGTTATTCTGTATGATGTCTTGTATTGTATTAGACAGAAATGTTATAACTATCTAAATTGAGATGTATAGTTGTGAACTCTGATGTATATGATACTATGTATATGTTCTATATTATATTTAAATCGTTCCGCTGTGAGATTCTGATGTGTTGTGTTTTCTTTCTTCTCTTTCTTTTCTTCTTCTATCCCTTTCTTTCTTAATTAGTGATGCGATTTTCTGGTGTTAGAAAGTCGGGTCGCTACATAAAGAGACTTGTTTTAATTTATTTAAAGAAGTAAAAAGTTCATTTTTAAATTTGGTTTACATAAATAAATAGTTTAACTAAAACGTCAAAATGTGACAGTAAAACATTTTGTCGAAAAACAACGTTTTGTCGATTAAAAGTTGTCGCAACGTCGTCGCACCTTTATTTTCTTATATAGGAACATATATTCTAATAGTGTAAGTATTAATTAATTAACTAATCAAGTTTACTTTTACTAATCAAGGTTAGAAAACTTCTCGAAGTCATTAAGAAAAGTAAGTAAGAATTAACAAAAGTAAGCAAGAAAAGTCAAAAGTAAACATCAAATCAATATCACATCAAAAGCCAACATAATTATTATTTACTTAGCTTAGCTCTTAAGAGATTAAGACATAAAGTAAGGATGTGAAAGGTGATTTTATGTTTTGAAAAAGTGGAGATTGGTTTAGGTTGAAGTAAGGTTAGTTTGGTAATTTGGTAAGAGGTTATTTTGGTAAATTACCACTTTCTTTCTTTTTCTATAAATATCCACCTCCTTCTTCACTTTCATTCACATTTCTTCTTCTTCTTTTCTCAAGCTTCTTCATCTTCTTCCTCTTCTCTCTAATGTCTTCCATGCTATAAAAAAATATTATAAAGAAATAATGTCAAAATATTTACAAAATTTTCAAAAGAAATCAATGTTTATTTTCTTCAAAACAAACTCCTTTTTTTCTATATTTTACCTCTTTTTCTTTCGGCCATAAGTTCTTCAAAACAGAACCAAAATAGAAAATTCATTTTCTTAAATCATGTATTTTTCCAGTGGCTACAACTTTCATGTTTATCACTTTGTCTCATTCCGATGTTTACTATGTCCAAAATCCACTTTTTTACAATGCATTTTCTGGCCCAGTTTTTAAATCAGAAAACAGGCCGTTTTGTTTCGATCATAACTTGATCATAGTAGATCCAAATTTAGAATTTTTTTTAAAACCATATAAAATTTCAGTGGCTACAATTTTTATGTTGATCACTTTTTTCAGTTTTGATGTTTTCTATACCTGAAACTCAATTCTTTGAAGTGTATTTTCGGGCTTTATTTTTGTGAATCCGAGAATAGCTATTTTATTTTGAACATATCTCCCTCAAAACAACTTGGATTCAAATGATTCTTTTTGTTCAAATTCAATAGAAAAGAATTTGCAACAACTTTTCAGTTAATAAGGTTTTCAAATTTTGTGACTAAGAGAGTCAAAAACAAGAGCGAAGATGACCTATTTTTCGGATCTAAATCTTGGAAATTCAAGTTCAAAGCTCTACCGCTTCTTCTCTATATTTTCGGCCAACCTCCATCTCAAGCCTCGGCCAAGCTATTGGATGGGAGAGGGTGTTGTTTGCTAGTGTTTAATGGAGTAGGAATTAATTAGTGAAGTGTTGGTTGATTAGAATGTTGGTAGGAAGTTAATCGCTTTGGTTTATGGTGAGAAATTCTCATTTCTTTTGAATTTATATTTTGATTATGTTATAAATCAATTTACGCCCTTATGACATATGAATGTTTATACCAAATTGACTGTTAATATGGATGATTTGATAGTTAGTAAATTAAGTGAATTGTGATAATATATCCCGTTATGATATTAATAATGAATGTTAGATTTGAAATCATATGCATGTGATTGGATTGAATGGATTTTATGTTAGTGATAAATAAGAATATTGGATATTTTCATTTTGATTAAGTAATCCCTTTATCTAAAAAGACATATTTTAGTAATATGAGATATTATGGAAAAATAAGTCTCTTTTCATTTAGAAGTGAAACTAAAGTTAAAATGAAAGAGAATTTGAAATTTGAAGTGAAACGGATTTGAAAAGGATAGTTAATTAGAAATTGAAATTTAGATGAATAGTGAAATTGAAATGCAATTTGAATAAATTATTTCAAGTATTGAAATATAAGTTAAAATTAGACGCATCGCGCAACGACAGTTCGCGATTTCACGTTGAAAAGTTCAGATGGATGTGTAGAGTGGAATATAGCTCGGAATTCTTCAAGATAAGAAAATTCCGGACTATTATATCCATATCTTCTAAACGAAGAAAGAAAATCAAAGTTTCGATAAGTAGATTAGGAAATAAGTCCAAATCAATTTTCAAGAAAAATCGCGCTAGTGCAATTTAGTGACCATAACAGGAAATTTGTTTATGGATGTTTTTAATTGTGAAAAAATATGGAATAAATTTGATAAATCTATTTAAATGAATTAAAAGAGATTTGGATTGGAAAATATTAATTATCGAATGTTTAAAAGTTGTGTAATTCAAATAAGCTTATATAGCATTTTCCGCAGCACTTTTCTGTTGCGAATTCTATAACTTTTGGAATATGAGTTTAAATGTAACGACGTTTCCCAGGATAAATTATGAATGTTTTAAAAAGGATAATTAAGTTTTTTGAAAGATAATTTGGAATATTCATAAGCAATTCCAAAATAAAGTTGAAAAATCTGAGTATGCAGAAACGACTAGTACATTTGTCCCGCCTGTGAGATCTGGGAAGATAAAACAAGGTGTTTAACTAAGGTTAGGAATGGAGCAACCAGTGCCCTGAACTTACTTGGCCTATGTTTTCTTTTCTTAGGCGAGGGATGGAATAGATCGAAAGGAAAGCCTAGATGCTCTTAAATTAAAAAAGATTCTGTGTTAAGTTTTCCAAATTAAAAGAAGATTGGTATTATCCAAAAGTTAAGCAATCTCCAAGTTGAATGATTTCTATGATCCTATTTGCTCAAAAATGTTTTTGTTAAGATTGATTTAGGGTTTATCGTAAACGATGTCTTAAATAACATTGTTTTTAACCCGCTTAAACGTAAAGAAATTTGGATCAAGAATTAAGTAAGGAAATTTGAAATATTTTCCAAAGCAAAAGAATGAATTTCTTAGAATCATCCTAAGTTAAAAAGAAAGAGATTTTTAATTCATGCGAAAAGAATTAAAGTGAAGAGAGACTTAATAAATCCTATATACTCATATTCACTTTAATCGATGATTGGATTTCGAAGGAACCGGAGTCAAATTTGGTTAATTCCTATCCGAAAACCACTTCGAACCAATGTCTACGTTCGAATGTGAAGACATGTTGAAGACGATGTTTTTTGAAGACCGTGGATCTTCATAGCGTGAGGACTGCTTGTTGATTTGCTCGGGGTCACACCCATTATAGGGTTATATATAGCGGTGGTCTCCTCGTGATGGAGATTTTACGGATTGCAAGGGCTTCTCGCCTAGTAATGGCCGAGGAAAGTGCCTTCGGTTTGTCCTATTCCTGGACAACTTGTATGGACGTTTGTATGACATTGCATTTCTAACGATTACGTACATTGGTTTTTACAAACGTACATCAGTGGTGGCGGAGAAGGCAACTTCTCTTAGCTTAACACCCTCCTTGAGACTTACGAGCTCAAGGGTTGTATTTTTGTGGAAGGCAATTAGTAGTTTAACGGAAATGGCAATGTGGCCTTCAAAGATGTGATATGTGCTATGTGAAAAGGTAATCATGACCTCAAGCCTCATCAAACCGGAAATGACCGAAACAGGATTATATGCAGCAGGGATAAGTGGGTCATTCCCAATTAGGGTATGAGCATCCCCTTCTAGATATATTTCTTCCCGCTATGACGTTCAGGATGTTAATTTATGTGATGTATGGAAAACGAGCGCTCGGTTAAAGGTCGGTAACGATCGGGGGATGACATATTCGGTACTATCTAGTTAAAGAGGTAGGTCGGTCTTGTGTTGGAAGAGGGCAGATGTCCTGTGCCTCGAGACATTCATCTAGAGGTGTACCCATTTTGGAAGGTAGATCCTGCGCCTGGTCATTTATGAAAATCCATTCTCCAATAAGAGTCTACGGACTTGATTGTAAACATATTATGCTGGAATTTAATCAATGTAACAATTTCGGCTAAGATTAATAAGTTTATTTGCAAATGTTTTCAAACAATGTCATTAGAAATAATATCAAACGTTTTGATAAAAAAGTGTTTTAGTTATCAAAAGGTAAAAACCCATTCGTGTTTATGTATGGGCGTAGTCTTATGAGATACTCTTTATTTCCAAAGGATTTATAACAAAGGCTGATATATGACACTGTCATTCATTATTGAGTTTTTCTCACGCTGGTTTATCAAGCCTGATCTGGGTATTTTCAATACTCGAGTCAGATCCGAGTAGTTTCAGGATAATCGAAGACAGTTGGAGTTTCCAGAGGAGAGCTGAAGATATTCATCGACGTACGGAGATATTCTGTTATCCGCTTTGCTTAGTATATTTTGTTTGATGTTTGTCAGCAATTGTAAGGGCAAATGTTTATAACTGTTCAGGCTGAATTTAGGTTAGACTCTGATATATGCATTTAAAAGTTTTCCGCTGTAAAAATATTTGTTCAGTATTATATGTTATTCCATTAGTGTGAGATTCTGTTCTGTCTACTTTTCTTTAATCACCCTTAAAGATCCATCTTATCGTGCAATTTGAGTTAGACATGTGTGGTTTATTGTCGATTCAAAGGGTACAGGAAAACGGGCCTTTACATTTGGTATCAAAGCTGAAGTTTAAGCAAGAACCTTGGCTCTATTATGGGTAAAGTCTCATCAGAGATAGGTTTAATAATATCCTAAGATGAGTAACTCATTAGAGATAGGGTTAGCAACACCCTAGAATGAGTTATGAGAGTATTATATACATTGAGCGCATATTTGTTAATTTTATAAAAATGGTTTTGTTTTTAAAAAGAAATTATAAGTGAAATAATTTTACCTTGGGTTTATATTATAAATATTAAAGGGGATATTATTATCTTTTGGGTTAGAAGTTAAGGATTGATTGTGACTTTGCTTAGTGAAACTAAAATATGAATATCTTGTGATTAGAATTGCATAATTTGACTATAAGATATTTCATATAGGATCAATTATTTGAAAGCTAGAATTTAAAACTTTAATCACATGCCCCTAGATATTTAGTATTAAGAAATAATAATGATCAAGTGATTATCATAATGGATGGATTCAAAATCTAAGTACAAATATCTTGTGAAGTAAAATTCAAGATTTGATTATAAGATATTTGATGATAATACTGAAGCTAGAAGTGTAATTAGAGAAAGTGAAGAGAAAATGTGACGACCCGACTTCTTAACTCCAGGAAATCGCATCATCTTGAAGAAAGAAAGGGATATAAGAAGAAAAGAAAGAGAAAGAAGAAAGAAAACAACATCAGAGAACTCACAGCGGAATGAATAAAATATAATATAACACATAAAATATTACACAGTATCATACTACATCAGAGTACATAATATATACAACTCATATTAGACAGTTATAAACATCTGTCTAACTATACAACTCAAGAACAACAGATACAGACACCAAACAAACATAGCGGAACCATAATATATCTACACGTGGAAGCCTCCTGCTCCATTACTCCTCCAGAATTCATCAAGCTAACCTGAACCACTTGACTACTCATACATAATATGAGTACCCAAGAGTTTAATAAAACAGAAAATAAACACTCGGGTCAGACAGAGGTTTGGTGTGAGTAAACGGGTTAAAATTGCTTAACTTTAGAAAACCTTTGAAAAGAAAAGGTATCACGTAAGACTTCCCACACATAAACATGGAAAAGTTTTTACCTTACGCTAACCGAAACATTTGATAGGAAATCCTATGATATTATAATATTGTCTAGGGTTTTCAGGTAAATAAGAAATAACCGAAATTGTTACATTCATTAAATTCCAGCTACTAGCCGCAAAAGTGGGTAATACAAACAAAACCGTAGGGTCTCGTAGGAAGAATGGGTTTCCATCAATGGCAGGGCTACTGGGGTACCGCCCGTCACAGTACGTGGCCTAGATCACCATACCGAGGAGTACTCCCACTCCCCTGCAACACAAGGCCGGGACCATTCCTTACTGAACAGTCCCAAACAAGACAACCCCAGCGGTTGTCCGGAATTCAACCGCCCCACACAGCCGAATAAAAAGGGACTTCTAGACAGGGGTAAATCTTTCTCTCCAGTGGGAGCTACCCACAAAGCCTTGCTGCACCTCCCCTGTTTTAGCCATTCCCGGTTGATAAGGCTTGAGGCTGCGATTACCTTTATAGAACACATCTATCTTAGAATGCTCATCGTCCGCCTGACGATGTGCTGAAAGCATTCAATCCATACAAGTTCGTTTCGGGTTCGAACGAAACCGAAGGCACTATCTCGTTGCACTCATTTTGGAATCACCCTCAGAGTCAACGACCATAGCCCTTGCACTCTAATCTCCATCTCGAATCTATAAGTACCATTCCGTCAAACTCATTACGGAATCACCCACAGAGTTATACTGACGTATAGCCCTTACACCTCGAGTCTTCACTTGCTCCACTTGGATTAACGACCTAACGTTTAATTGGAATCGATGTGGTTTTCGGATATCCAAATATGGAAACCCGATCCCGGTCTCACCAGAACCAAACGCCATTTTAGTGTCCAAGTTGTACTTAAGGGATTTAAACAGTTTAACTTATTCAGGATGATATAAACAGATAGATGAATAACATTATCACAATAGATAATTCATATCAACATTTATCTCACAAAGCAGCATATCACATATCTCATAGACATCCAAATCATTCAGTATCAACCAATCACCCAATATCAATCATCCAATATCATTCAACATCCAATATCAATCACTCAATATCAACCATTCAATATTAATCAATCACCCATAGCAGAATTGATTAACTCTTAATCAATTTAATTAACCTTTTTTTAATCTCATTCATTAATTAATTAATCACATTAATTAATTATCTAAAATAATTAAGTAATTAACTCTTAATTACTTACATAAGTAATTATCTCTAATTACTTCTATTGATAAATCTTAATTACTTCCTTAATTATTTACTTTAACAAGTAATTATTTCATCATTAACCAAAATCCTAAATTCTTTTATTAATTAATTATTTCATAATTAATTAACTTCAACAATTAAATTAATCAATTTTCTAATTGATATTAATAAGTGATTACCCAATAATTACTCCAGTTAATTACCCCCTTGAGTAACTTCTCTAATCACTTCCCTAAGTAATTACCATTCTAATTATATTCAAAAATTAATCATTGGCTACATCATTAAGTAATCTCACTTAGTTTATCCAAATTAAGTGATTATTTAAAATTAAATAAACAATTAACTAATTATTTAAATTTAATTAAACAATTAATTAATTACTTCTAATATATTTCAAAATCTTTAATTAATTAAGAAAACATCATTCTTAATTAGACTTTTACTTATTAATAAATCACAATTTAATTAAGTACCTTTAAGTTCATATCAAAACAAATTATTCATAATTATCTACATAGATAAATTATTTGAAATTAATCCAAATTTTAAAAATAAACCTTTTTTATAGGTTTACAAAATTCATATCAATAGTTCAATTGGAAAAAAAATAACATTTTGAAATAAATTTTAAAACTTAAAACATCTAATTTAAAATTATAAATTTCCAATAGAAATTTAAACTTAGTCTTTAAATCATTACTTAATAACTTGATTTAGTATTTTAAAAATGAAAACATTCCTTTAAATTAAATTTCAAACACACACATCCACTTGAATAATTAATTTCAAATTAAAATTTCTCAATAATTTAAATTTGAAATTGAATTCAATTAATATTTTTCTCTTTTAAAAGTTGATTAACTTCCTACTTACCAAAACAAGTTCCAACAATTTATTTCTTTTAATCAAAACCCAAGTTTAAACTGCCATAAAACACTACAGGACCAAAATCAAAACAATCCCGAGTACAACCCAGGCACCACTCACGTCAATCCCGAAGCGACTTGGCCCCCCATCTTCTTCGAGTCATCCCCGAGTACAACTCGAACACCTACCCGAGTTTCCCTCGGTTAACACGCGAGAACCCACCACGCTTCCCTTCGTCTTCCCCAAATACAGAACTCACCTGATACCTATCGTGCATGGTGCACGTGCACTGCCAATCCTCACAACTCTGGCCACCTTCCTGACCGTCAACCCATCACACAAGTCCTCGTCAATCTATCCTACCTCCCAGATTCAAAAATCCAAGCTCGAAACAAAAATTCAACTTCAGTTCGAAAACTACAGCGAACTCGGCCTCCAAAAACCCCCAAACGCCGACGCCACGACGACATTCGACCCTCGCCGTCCTCATCTCAGAAACGCCATAACCCGAGCTTCGTTCCTTCAAGAAGCGATCACCTCCGGTCATTCGTTCGCGACGCAAAACCGACTACAGTCAAGCCCAAACCGAGACCCACTAAAACCCTAGTTAAGTCGAATTCACACAATCCACCTTATAGAAAAATTAAATTGAATTTTTCCCATAATCCTAGATCAATAAACAAGCTTCAATCCAAATTACAGCCGCAACCATCACGTTGAGCATCAGAAGTTTGTCAAATTGCCTAAAATGATCATCCCTAAATTCCCATTTGAATATCCATTTAAAAAATTTAAAATGTATGTTAAAATTCATCATTTTTAACAACAAATCCAACTATATATCCCAAAACAGAAACTGAAGATATCAATTTTTGACATGCAACCAAGTTTCACTGTATTAACTTATTTTATCCATTATTTGTGAATTAAAAATCTCAGAAACCATTTTTAAAATTACCATAAATCAATAACAAACAACTTTCATTTAATCGTCAATGTCAAATATTGATGTTATTGGGAGATTAGAATTTTTGAATGT
Organism: Allium cepa; assembly: GCA_030765085.1. Taxonomy (NCBI): domain Eukaryota; kingdom Viridiplantae; phylum Streptophyta; class Magnoliopsida; order Asparagales; family Amaryllidaceae; genus Allium; species Allium cepa. Next base: position 861,237,290 of record CM060943.1, read on the forward strand.
AAATCTTGGTCTGGAAAGAACAGGTAACAGAGTTTTGACATATACATATACAGACCTATCATACATGTATACACACATCCATCAATTCAATAATATCAATACTGAAATATTTTCATGCAATCACCAGGATCAACTCACAGATTATCACATGCATTAGGATCTAAATCAATTTAAACTGTTTTTCAAAACATTTACTCACCTTATAAAATTTGCAGAGCAGATTTAAATTTCCAGCCTTCCTATTGATGTTGAAAAGCTCTGAATAAAAGATCCTACTGCATGCTTTAACTGATGATGTAAAATGTTGAATTTCCTTTGGATTTGCAGAAGATTTGGAGTTGCAACTTTAATTGCTTTGCAGATTTAGTTTTACCTCAGATTTGATTTTGAAATGTAGGTTGATTTTGAACTTCATTATGATTTACAGGTTTAACTTTTTGGTTTTAAATTTCAGATTTGAGAAACTTTTGTGGTTTGATCTGTGATTCATGAAGGAAGAAAAATAATATGAGAGGAAGAAGAAAGATTGGAAATTGGAAAAGAAACAAATCCCCTTAAGTTTAAATGAATTATGTTATGATAATAAGAATTTTAAAGAAAAATAATTCTTAAAGGAAGACACTTGTCACATAAGTATTTAATCTTCTTACATTTGTTTATTAAAGAAGTTTGCATGTTTACACATGTCTCTAAGTATTTTAATATTTTTTTTTAATTTAAATGTTAACATAAATTAACATGTTTAATTTACTTATTTAATGAATACTTACATATGTGATTTTAAATTTACTTCTTAAAGAAAATATTCTAAAACTAATGAATACAAATATATTCTCATATATTTAAAAATCTAAACATTTATATAACCATTTAAAATTTAAGCATTTTTTTAAACAAAACAAAGCTTGTTTAAATTCTTTTGAAACTATCACATTTTAAATACTTTAAAAGAAAGACAAAACAAAACTTTGTTTAAAACCCTTTTAAACTATCCTATTTAAAAATAAATAAGAATCTTATATTTGAAACCATTGAATTGAACTAAATTATCTTTGAAAAATCTTATTGAATTTAAAACAAAACTTTAAAATTGCAATATTCATTCATACATAAATTTATTAATAGATTAAGATTAAATTTCAAACAATTCCCAATTATAACATATATATACACATATATTACAATTTGAAAATTCAATTTTTAATTTAAAACAAAAGATATTCCTGTTCACAATATATATCAAACATATATATTATAAATAGAATAAAATTTATTAGCTTTTAAAAACAATTCTAACCAATTTTAAATTGTTAAAAGATATTGATCACACTTACCAGATTAATTATTTGTTATTCTATAAAAGATTAAATTCACCAATTTAAATTAAAATTATAAAGAAAATTTATCAAACCGATTTAATTATTATTACAGATTATTAAATCGATATTGCCCAAAATTCCGGGTCATTACAGAAAATGTACACTTAGAAAAAATTCTTATCAATAAGATAGAAAAAGATAAGTTGTATAACTTATAAAGGAGTTAAGTTAATTTGAAATTTAGACACTTTGATTAGGTTAAAAGTCAAAGTAAAATTTAGGAATAAGAGATATAAAAAAATATCATCCTAATATAAAAACTTTGAATTAGTGATACATGTAGGGTAACATTTGTAATTCAAAATGAACTAAGATTAGAAGTGGATATTTTTGAATTATATGGTTAGTAGTTTGATTGTTAGATGAAAATGATTAAGTAAGAAATACCATGTGAATAAAGTTTCACAATTTGACTATAAGGTATTTGATGGATTTAAGATCAAGAAATTGATTTAGAAAATGGATAGATAAATAAGTTAAGTAATAATCATAGAATCAGTAAGAAAAAAATGTGTACACTTAGTAAAGTTGTCTTATTAATATATGGATTGGATAAATAATAATAGCTAAATGGAAACCTTAGGTAAAGAAAACTAAGGATTGAGTTTTATAACTTATTAGTTTGAGATAATAATAGGATTCCACATTTTTTGAAGACCCTAATTGAAGTAATGACGATTTGAAGATTGGGGATATGTATATATACTCTTAGGAAGTAAAAGTATATTATACAAGTTAAGTCATATTTGTATGCTTAAGTAATAATGGATTTAGTAAAAGTTAAATGGTTGTGAAATAAAGTTGGATTAATAGAAGTTTTGAAAAAATGTATTAGGTAAAGATTAAGTACATAAGTAAACGTAGATCATTCTGGCACATAAATTTTGATCTAAGATTTGAGTACAGAACTTTGAGGTGTTTACACCAGTCCGTAAAAGGATTTATCACTCGATTTTTGATGGCGAACATTGATGAGAGTTTATGATTATGTACACAAGTTTTCTATCATAGTTGAGAGCTATGCAAGGAAAGCAAGGGTTTATGATCAAATAGTCTGATCAAAGTACGCACTAGAAAATCGGGGGATCGATACTAGTTTAAAAGAAAAGTTGTGGATTCAAATAATAGATAGAATCAATGATCACATATAGTATGATGTTTTGGGTCTGTCTACATAGTAGTTAGACAGTTATCTCAAATAGTAGGCACTAAGATATAGTGGTTAGACTGATGTTTTTGTATGTATATATATAAACCTCGGGTACAGTACATGCTCGGGACAGAGGATGAGTATATGGATGTATGCATTAGTATCAGTATGGTTGTTTTTGGATGTATAGTATTGTTTGGTTGTTGTATATATTATCTTAAATATGCAGTATGCACTAGGATGGGTAGAGTAAAAATTTAACTTGATATATGTATATATAACCGTAAGTACATGATAAGTACTCAGGTTAGTGTGGAAAATCTTGATATGTATGTTTGGCATCATTTGTTTTAGTGTTGTTATGATATCGACCTTCTTCTTTTCTATCATCAGTTGAAATAAGTCAAATTATTTGAGGAGATGAGTATGGGATAGATTCCTTTGTCTTTGATTTCATTTCGAGAACGAAATGCTTTTAAGTAGGGGAGAATGTAACGACCCATAATTTCGCTACTTCGAAAATGAGAGATTTCGTTTATTTTTAAATTAAAAGGAATTTTAATTCTTAAATAAACATGTTATATCTATTCTTGTGGTTAATGTATTAAAACGTATAAATTTAGATTTTAGAACAAATCAACAAAAGTTAAGTTTTGTTAAAAGTAAATAAAGGCCTGAATAAATGGATTTTAATATTTGTCTAAAAAGATAAATCTAATTTAAAACATCTAATAAAGATAATAAAAGTATGTTAAAAGATTTAAAAGTTTGTTAATAATCGTTTTATAAAAATAACAAAAATTTGTCGTATTTTGTCAGTTTTACATACACTGTAAAATTAGAGATTTTGATATTTATTTAAATATGATTTTAAAATATAAAGAGACTTGTTTTAATTTATTTAAAGAAGTAAAAAGTTCATTTTTAAATTTGGTTTACATAAATAAATTGTTTAACTAAAACGTCAAAATGTGACCGTAAAACATTTTGTCGAAAAACAATGTTTTGTCGATTAAAAGTTGTCGCAACGTCGTCACACCTTTTTTTTATATAGGAACATATATTCTAATAGTGTAAGTATTAATTAATTAACTAATCAAGTTTACTTTTACTAAATAAGGTTAGAAAACTTCTAGAAGTCATTAAGAAAAGTAAGTAAGAATTAACAAAAGTAAGTAAGAAAAGTCAAAAGTGAACATCAAATCAATATCACATCAAAAGCCAACCTAATTATTATTTTACTTAGCTTAGTTCTTAAGGGATTAAGACATAAAGTAAATATGTGAAAGGTGATGTTAAGTTTTGAAAAAGTGGAGATTGGTTTAGGTTGAAGTAAGGTTAGTTTGGTAATTTGGTAATTTGGTAATTTGGTAAGAGGTTATTTTGGTAAATTACCACTTTCTTTCTTTTTCTGTAAATATTCACCTCCTTCTTCACTTTCATTAACATTTCTTCTTCTTCTTTTCTCAAGCTTCTTCATCTTCTTCCTCTTCTCTCTAATGTCTTCCATGCCATAGAAAAATATTATAAAGAAATAATGTCAAAATATTTACAAAATTTTCAAAAGAAATCAATGTTTATTTTCTTCAAAACAAACTCCTTTTTTTCTATATTTTACCTCTTTTTCTTTCGGCCATAAGTTCTTCAATAGAGAACCAAAATGCAAAATTCTTTTTATTTAAATCATGTATTTTTCCAATGGCTACAACTTTTATGTTTATCACTTTGTCTCATACCGAAGTTTACTATGTAAAAAATCCACTTCTTTACAATGCATTTTCTGGCCCAGTTTTTAAACCAGAAAATAGGCCGTTTTGTTTCAATCATAACTTTATCATAGTAGATCGAATTTTTTTTTTTATATAAAACCATACGAAATTTCAGTGGCTACAATTTTTATGTTGATAACTTTTTCCAGTTTTGAGGTTTTCTATACCTGAAACTCAATTCTTTGAAGTGTATTTTCGGGCTTTATTTTTGTGAATCCAAAAATAGGTCTTTTATTTTGAACATATCTCCCTCAAAACAACTTGGATTCAAATGATTCTTTTATTCAAATTCAATAGAAAAGAATTTGCAACAATTTTTCAGTTAATAAGGTTTTCAAAATTTGTGAGTAAGAGAGTCAAAAGAAAGAGAGAAGATGACCTATTTTTCGGATCTAAATCTTGGGAATTCAAGTTCAAAGCTCTTTCGCTTCTTCTCTATATTTTCGTCCAACCTCCATCTCAAGCCTCGGCCAAGCTATTGGATGGGAGAGGGTGTTGTTTGCTAGTGTTTAATGGAGTAGGAATTAATTAGTGAAGTGTTGGTTGATTAGAATGTTGGTAGGAAGTTAATCTCTTTGGTTTATGGTGAGAAATTCTCATTGCTTTTGAATTTATATTTTGATTATGTTATAAATCATATTTACACCCTTATAACATATGAATGTTTATACCAAATTAATTGTTAATATGGATGATTTGATAGTTAGTAAATTAAGTGAATTGTGATAATATATCCCGTTATGATATTAATAATGAATGTTAGATTTGAAATCATATGCATGTGATTAGATTGAATGGATGTTATGTTAGTGATAAATAAGAATATTGGATATGTTCATTTTGATTAAGTAATCCCTTTATCTAAAAGACCATATTTTAGTAATATGAGATATTATGGAAAGATAAGTCTCTTTTCATTTAGAAGTGAAATTAAAGTTAAAATGAAAGAGAATTTGAAATTTGAAGTGAAACGGATTTGAAAAGGATAGTTAATTAGAAATTGAAATTTAGATGAATAGTGAGATTGAAATGCAATTTGAATAAATTATTTCAAGTATTGAAATATAAGTTAAAACTAGACGCATCGCGCAACGGTAGTTCGCGATTTCGCGCCGAAAAGTTCAAATGAATGTGTAGAGTGGAATATAGCTCGGAATTCTTCAAGATAAGAAAATTCCGGACTATTATATCCATATCTTCTAAATAAAGAAAGAAAATCAAAGTTTCGATAAGTAAATTTTGAAATAAGTCCAAATCAATTTTCAAGAAAAATCGCGCTAGTGCAATTTAGTGAACATAACAGGAAATTTGTTTAAATGGATGTTTTTAATTGTGAAAAAATATGGAATAAATTTGATAAATCTATCTAAATGATTTAAAAGAGATTTGGATTGGAAAATATGAATTATTGAATGTTTAAAAGTTGTGTAATTCAAATAAGCTTATATAGCATTTTCCGCAGCACTTTTCTGTTGCGAATTCTATAACTTTTGGAATATAAGTTTAAATGTAACGACGTTTCCCAGGATAAATTATGTATGTTTTAAAAAGGATAATTAAGTGTTTTGAAAGATAATTTGTAATATTCATAAGCAATTCCAAATAAAGTTGAAAAATCCGAGTATGCGAAAACGACTAGTACATTTGTCCCGCCTGTGAGATCTGGGAAGATAAAATAAGGTGTTTAACTAAGGTTAGGAATAGAGCAACCAATTCCCTGAACTTACCTGGCCTATGTTTTCTTTTCTTAGGCGAGGGATGGAACAGATCGAAAGGAAAGCCCGGATGCTCTTAAATTAAAAAAGATTATGTGTTAAGTTTTCCAAATTAAAAGAAGATTGGTATTATCCAAAAGTTAAGCAATCTCCAAGTTGAATGATTTCTATGATCCTATTTGCTCAAAAATATTTTTGTTAAGATTGATTTAGGGTTTATCGTAAACGATGTCTTAAATAAAATTGTTTTTGACCTGCTTAAACGTAAAGAAATTTGGATCAAGAATTAAGTAAGAAAATTTGAAATATTTTCCAAAGCAAAAGAATGAATTTCTTAGAATCATCCTAAGTTAAAAAGAAAGAGATTTTTAATTCATGCGAAAAGAATTATAGTGAAAAGAGACTTAATAAATCTTATATACTCGTATTCACTTTTATTGATGATTGGATTTGGAAGGAACCAGAGTCGGATTTCGTTAATTCCTATCCGAAAACCACTTCGAACCAATATATACGTTCGAACGTGAAGACATGTTGAAGATGATTTTTTTTGAAGACCGTGGATCTTAGCGTGAGGACTGCTTGTTGATTTGCTCGGGATCGCACCCATTATGGAGTTATATATAGCAGTGGTCTCCTCGTGATGGAGATTTTGCGGATTGCAAAGGCTTCTCGCCAAGTAATGGCCGAGGAAAGTGCCTTCGGTTTGTCCTGTTCCTGGACAACTTGTATGGACGTTTGTCTGACATTGCATTTCTAACGATTACGTACATTGGTTTTTACAAACGTACATCAGTGGTGGCGGAGAAGGCAACTTCTCTTAGCTTAACACCCTCCTTGAGACTTACGAGCTTAAGGGTTGTATTTTGTGGAAGGCAATTAGTAGTTAAACGGAAATGACAATATGGCATTCAAAGATGTGATATGTGCTATGTGAAAAAGTAATCGTGACCTCAAGCCTCATCAAACCGGAAATGACCGAAACAGGATTAGATGCAGCAGAGCTAAGTGGGTCATTCCCAATTAGGGTATGATCATCCCCTTCTAGATATATTTCTTCCCGCTATGACGTTCGGGATGCTAATTTATGTGATGTATGGAAAACGAGCGCTCGTTTAAAGGTCGGTAACGACCGGGGGATGACATATTCGGTACTATCTAGTTGAAGAGGTAGGCCGGTCTTGTGTTGGTAGAGGACAGATGTTCTGTGCCTCAGGACATCCATCTAGAGGTGTACCCATTTCGAAAGGTAGATCCTGCGCTTGGTCATTTGTATGAAAATCCATTCTCCAATAGGAGCGTACGGACTTGATTGTAAACATATTATGCTGGAATTTAATCAACGTAACAATTTCGGCTAAGATTAATAAGTTTATTTGCAAATGTTTTCAAAGAATGTCATTAGAAAAAATATCAAACGTTTTGATATAAAAGTGTTTTAGTTATCATAAGGTAAAAACCCGTCCGTGTTTATGTGTGGGCGTGGTCTTATGAGGTACTCTTTATTTTCAAAGGATTTATAACAAAGGCTGATATATGACACTGTCATTCATTATTGAGTTTTTTTCACGCTGGTTTATCAAGCCTGATCCGGGTATTTTCAATACTTGGGTCAGATCCGAGTAGTTTCAGGATAGTCGAAGACAATTAGAGTTTCCAGAGGAGAGCTGGAGATATTCATCGACGTATGGAGATATTCTGTTATCCGCTTTGCTTAGTATATTTTGTTTAATGTTTGTCAGCAATTATAAGGACAGATGTTTATAACTGTCCAGGCTGAATTTAGGTTAGACTCTGATATATGTATTTAAAAGTTTTAAGCTGTAAAAATGTTTGTTCAATATTATATGTTATTCCATTCGTGTGAGATTCTGTTCTGTCTACTTTTCTTTAATCACCCTTAAAGATCCGTCTTATCGTGCAATTTGAGTTAGACATGTGTGGTTTATTGTCGATTCAAAGGGTAAGGGAAAATGGGCCTTTACAGGACAGCCCGTGCTCAATTATGCAAAGAATCATCTGCAGCATAAAGCTATGCATATAGTTAAGCTAATAATTTAAAAATCCATATAGGCAACATCAACAACCAAAGGCATATCGTATTCAATACAAATAATACTACACATACTTATGTATATTTAAATTTTTTGCTTATACACTACATATATTAATGGTTAAAGTTTATACACAACTTTGTATACGCAGCAACATTATATACAAACAATTCACACTAATATCTCAAAACGAAAACTGATGTAAAAAAATGTAAATACAATACTTTTAAACAGACAAGTTGCATGCAAACAGGAAGTTTGTTAAGGTTCTGGGAGAAATATATAGACAGAAAATATACAATACAAAATCTATATGTATACATGCAATATAAAAGTATACCCTTAAAAAAAATCAACTTACACAGATCGTATCTCTTAAAAAACAATGCTTAAAACAAGATTAATATAACCAACTTCGTTAATATAATACACATATATATACATAATAAAATCTGGAATAATACATATATTATATACATATATATACACTTTACAATTAACAATATGTACATTATTAATATATAAATTATACCCCATACCTATAACTAACCCATACATTCATGAAGAGGCCAACAATCATAATATATACATAAACAAACAAAATGAATCAAAAATATATAATTTCAGTATATGTATGCAGACTTATGTAACATATTATAACTTATATATATATATATATATATATATATATATATATATATATCAAATGGACAGATCTCATATCTATATTTTGTGTATCTGCATTTGGAAATGTCGGTGTATAAGGACATATGTACAAGCTGATCTATTCAAAATCTTAAATGGACCCCTTTTTTTCATTTTAATTAAATCAACATGTAATACACACACACAAGAACAAGCTTTATATAACTCTAAAGCTAGTAGATAAACTGATGTCAGCAAATGCAACCTTCACATGTATATTTAAACTTACCCAATATTAATATATAAATATGCTACTGTTTGTAAATCTTGGAAGAATAATTATATGTATTATACGTACAACTCAATATATAAGCATATATATGATGTACCTTATTTTTTTTAAAAGAGGGACAGGCCACGGCTGCCGGGGGAGGTCGGGAAGTTGTGCTCGGTCAGGGAGGTGGGAGTGTGGGGCTCTGCGGGCGGAGGAGTTGGTCGAGTGAGAGAGGGTGCGGCTAGGACAAGGTTGATGCGTTGCCCTGGTGGCTTGCTATGGTGCAAGAGAGAAAGGGCGAGGTTGCGGATCTGAGGCCGAGGCAGGGCTATGCTCGGTTGGAGGAAGAATGAAGGCGGTACGGTGACGAACAACTTAATGAAGTAGAGGATACGAGCAGTTTTATTTTTTGTAGCATCGACCATTAAAAGGAAGTAGAAAGGAATTGAGAAGAGAGAGTGGAAAGTGGCAGCAGATATGTGAGGCTTTGCATTGTAAAAGAAACGAAGTGGAAAGGCCAAACATAGAACAAAATAAACCGTTCAAATGCAAACATATACGTTGATTTTTGAAATGATTATGGGATGGCAATGGTCACCTTGCATTGAGCTGAATAATCAAAGCAATTAATTATTTTTCCTCGAAGGACACGGTAAACGTTTGAAACACAAAAGAAAAGGAAAACGTCACGGATTTGGTACCGATACGGTTACCGGTTTTGCTGACTCCACTGTGTGCCAGACTTCAAAACACAGAAACGAATATATTGTAGAGATCAGCATGACGAGACGACCAAAACGATATACAAATATTAGTGGTACGATTGAATTATAAAATTTTAATTTTCGCTAGCGGAAAATGCAGAAAAAATGCAAAAAATAAGATCGACGGGGCTATAGAAGTCCGAATTTGACGAAACGAAATACGACGTCTTGCTTAGAAAATGATTTACAATTTTTCTATAGAAAAATATTCAGGTTTGGAAAACATTTTATTATCATCCAATATTAGCCGTTAATTTAAACAAAATTACACACGAAAATAAACTTCTATACTATCAGCTAAAAATTTACCAGTTATTATGTTAAAATAGACGTATTCCAAATATAAGATTTTTATTTCAAAATATTATTATTTAAATTTTCTCAAAACTTCGGTTAAATAAGTAAATAAAAACATTAAAATTAATTAAATTTTATGGTTCGTTGCACTTTCCCCCACTTAAACTTTTCATCGCCGAAAAGGAAGAAGGTAGGAGAATAGAAACAACCAAAAATAAAATAGATTGAAAGAAAAGATAAACAATTAATTTAAAACTATATAAATTTCAATTTAAATTAATTAATATTCAATAATTTGGTTAAACCCGTTTATTATGTCCATAGATAGTAATTTATAAACTTTGAAAATCAAAATATTTCCATTTATATGTTATTGAAACATTAAATCCATAATTCATAAATTTATTAATTTTATATAAAAATACCTTTCAGATATTATTAATAAATCAATTATTATTTACTTTAAATATGTTTTTATTTAATAATACTTCTCAAAATATTAAAAATCTTCCTATCAAACCATGTAGTATATAAATAAACAATATTTTAAACATTATATTCAAAAGGAAAAGAAGGTAGATTCGGAAACAGAATATAGGTAAGCTTAGCAGATAAGGTAGATTCAAAAGAATAGTATCAGGCATGAATAGTTAATTCAAACCATAAGAATTTCAATTTCAAATATTAAGGCAAAATTTCTTTGTTGGAAATACTTTTATATCGAAACAAATTTTCCTTTCGATAATACTTTTATTACTCGATGTTTCAACAAGTTTATCTTCATTCTTGCAGACTCAGGCCATGCGTTGATCAGGCGCAAAGCTAGAATTCTTCAAGTACTTAGTAGACCTGTTTCAACACCCAGTGAAAATACTTGAAAAACCTTCAAAACTGATATGGAAAGTACAATCCAAACAAATCATCTGGATCGCAGATACACAATGGTTACGCCTGGATCCCCCAGGAAACATACGTACCTTTAAGCAATCACTGCCTTGCGAATTACGCCATGATAACCAAAGCTGTGGACCGCGGGATACATAACAATGGTTAAGCGTGGATCCTCCAGGAAACATCCATACCCTTTAAGAAATCTCCACCTTGCGGATTACGCCACGACAACAAAACCAGTAGACCGTAGGATACATAACAATGGTTATGCCTGGATCCCCTAGGAAACATCCGTACCCTTTAAGCAATCTCTTCCTTGCGGAATACGCTACCCAAAAAAATGACCATGGATTACACCACAGTAGGACACTCGAGTATCACATCCGTAAAACCAAAACCAGAGAGAATAACATCGATAGAATGAATCAACAATGTGGCCACAAAGCGGATATCAAGCAGAAGGCACTTCCCATATCTCTACTTCGAATATATATATATATATATATATATATATATATATATATATAATATCATATAGCACCTTTTCAATTCACTTTCAAATATCATACTTATATAAAATCTATTATATATAAGATTCCATTTTCAAATCGAATACTTTTCAAAACAATAGTATATCAAATCACACTTATATAGACTTCGATTATATAAGATTTTGCTTTTCAAATTGAGTACTTTTCCAATCAATAGATTTCGAATCAACTTCATGCTTACACAAATCAATTTTATATAAGTTCGATAACTCCAAAATCAAAGTATTTAGTAAAATAAGGTTCTCAATTTCAATTCGTTTCCAATATCCGTTTAGTTTCAAAATCATATACGATTTCACCAAATTATTTCTTCCAAATTCAATATCTTCAGTTCAATGTTTCCAAAATAATAGGTTTAGAAAATAATCCTAGTTTCCAAATCAACATAATTTAATTCAAAAAAATTCATTTCCGAAATCATCATATAAATATTGAGTTTTAAATCCCAATCTATTTTCAAAACCAATTATTTTTCAAAATCAACTACACCCAAAATGATTTCCAAGTTTATAACTATCCCTTTAAAACCTTTAAACTATTTACTTTTATTCAAAAGATCCGATTTACCTTTTGTAAATTATTTAAAACTAAATTTTTATTCAAAACATTCCAAAATTAAATTCCATATTAGTATAATTCAAAAGAGCCTTACTTATTTACTTAACAAAACAATTTCAAACTCATTTACTTAATTGAATGATTTATACTTTTCGAAATTACTTAGCGTTGAAAATTTAAACCTCGATTTGGATGTGTTCGAACCTTCCAAATAGTCGGTGAAATCAAAATTTCAAATCCAAGAGTTGGAAATCAGCAACAAATCAGTAAATCAACTTCAATAGATAGAGTTATACCAAATCAAATCCGAAAGTCGAGTTCTGAACATCGGGTTCACTTCAAATCATTTCAATATATATACATATATCTTTCGAGCATCAAATCATACTTCGGCACTTGAAATCAAAATTTGATTTCACAATATCACTCGCATATCAAAGCTACTAGAGTGGCCTCTCCCCCACTCTGAAACTCGAAAATCAATGTCGATGATGCGTGCACTCATTGCAGAAATTATTTTCCAACGACATAAGTGAGTTCTGGACTTTAATTTCCTTAAAAACTTTTTGAAATTTCTTCAGAATCATTGGAACTCATTCGAAGTCATTTGAACAATTCTTATTCGAAAAATACTTTTTAAATCGTATTATTGTATATTTCAAAATCTTAAAACCAATTTCATACACTGGAATTCAACTCTTCGAATTTCCATTTTAAATCCCTTCAGTTGTGAATCATTTTTAGATAAATCAAATTTCTTATATAATTTTCAAATTTCAAATTCTTTTGAAATTTCAAATTCTCGTTTTTAAAAGGTATATAATCCTTATCGTGAACATTTTCACTTTTATATATAGAATATAATTATACTTATCAAAATAATAATTTCGATATATAAGACAATTTCAAAAATAAAAGCAAACCCGATTTTTCAAAGGATGATTTAAGAATGGATTACAAAATAAGGATAGAGATTCAAATTAGAGGGATTCTAATCAAATGGAATTCCGATACGGAGATAAGCATGATCGAAGATGGGATATTTAAATTTCAAAATAGAAGATGGATATACTTATACAAATCGCGGGCGACCTTAACCGGGTCAACCGTGACTTCAGGAACAAGATCGATGCAGAATTCCAAGGAAAATCAACATTCGATCACAAGGGATAGCGGCATCTAACCAAAGATATTGAAACCTCCAGTGAATCAATGACCATTGTAAAGGAGTTTCACCCCTTTACAAATCATTCAAAGATTTGTTGGATCGCCTATTCTTATAGAGATCATTCAAGGTGAAGTTATGTGATACTCCAGAATCAACAAAACACGAATAGGAAGAGAAGATAATGGGTTTTGTAACCGCAGGGGACGTTCCAAAGTCCAAAGGAAAACCAAATCAAAGAGGAAGAAATTCAAGCTCGAACGAAAGTGATTCTGTAAATAAATTTACTGTATATACTAAGTTTGCCTAGAGCCAAAGCTCTGGAACCAACTGCGACGACCTAATATTTTCAACCACTGGCATCCACACACGTCAGACTTGAATTGCTCAAAATATCAGATTGTTAATTTAAATTTGGCAAAACTCATTATATAGAGTAAATAAATAAATCATATAATCACAGACACAGAGTAATATAATAATAATGTAGCGGAGTAGATAAATAGTAGTTCATGAAGCTACTATATAAATATTAGAGTTGGAAATAAAATACAACAGAATATCTCAAATTTAGTGAAGTCTCGGTACAAATAGATGACCTTTTCTAAACCAATTAACAAGAAAGCTGAAATGGAATCGATGGTTGGATCTCCAAATGAAGCTCCAAACTCCAAAATGGAGTCTCAAACGCTGTATCACTCAGTCTGACCCAAGCGTAAAGCACAACACATTACACTCGAGTCAGGATTAACATTATTATATCAATAAATCCAACTCAAGTGAAATATCAACTGAAATACAATTAACTTAAAGGATGTTTGGGATAACCATCCTCTAAGGATTTGTGGAACTATCCACAATGAGAAAAGATATAAGCTATCAACAACCAACCGTCATTACAACACTGTGGTCCTTTCAAATTATTTTATATTTCAAACCCAAAGTATCATTTCCATTTCAATTACACACACACACACACACACACACACACACACACACACACGCACGCACTTAGTTCCAAAAAAATTTGATTCAAATCAACTTGAGTTCCAATTCCAATTTAATTCAATCTGAAATTTTCCATTTTAATTCAATTCAGTTTCTAAATAAAAAATTCAAATTATATTGATTTCAAGTATGGATCTGAATCACAAAATGAACTATTTAAATTCCAATATATTTCCAAGCTTTAATATTCAATATTTTCAAAGCTAAATTTAATTATTTCCTATAGATCTTGATTTAACTTCATTATATTAGTCAGGGAATATTCACTTAATAAATTCAATATCATTTAACTAGCCTTAAATTACATTTTTATTAAATGTTTCCCTAAATTTATTTAACGAAAAATATTCACCAAATTACTTAAATCAAGACCAAGTTATAAATCATATCTTAAATCTCAATTTCAATAAGTTTCAAATCAGTTTAAAATAAATAAAATTCTTTATTGAATACACCAACTAAATTCAACTTATCATCCCCACCTTAACTTATTCAAATTATTACCAAAATCTATTTTGAAATATAAATTTAAATACCTAAACATATTATATGTATTAGGTTAAATTAAGTATTATTATTAAATCCATATATATCATTACCATTTATATATAATAATTTAAGGATCAACATTTATTAAAACTATATATTTCTTTCCAAAACCATAGAATTTATTTTTAAGATTTATATATGGACCAACGGTGTCTGTATATAATTTCCTATCCTATGGTCAAATGATACAGATATTTATCATTTACATCCATAATTTAAATATATACGGGTATATAACATTTTGACCCGCAATCCCAAATTCAATTCAAATGAAAATCGCTTGGGTTTATCATTTCAACCCATAACGATTTTCTCCTATTCTAATGTCCGTTCGGGTATGTATCATTTCAACCCATAGTAAATTCTATACTAACATGAAACTTGCAGAGTAATAATAGATATGAAAATAATATAACAGATGAAAATATCATAGGCATATATCGTCAATAATTAAATAAAATATAAATAATAGGATATGGTGTCATATCCCACAGGTGAACAGATACAAATAATAGCATATCTAATAATAATTTAAATAATTAACAGTTCAAATTAGCAGCATATTTCAATTATCGTTTCAATCGAAATCGAATTAAATAAATATAAGAACGTTAACCGTAAGTGATTTCTCACATTTCGAGGCTAAAGAATACAGAAGATGACACGGATACGCACACTGATACAGACATTGAAATTTGAAAGATGATTTGAAGCAAGGAAAAATCGGCCCGAATTCAACGATCAAGCTGAGTGGCATGAATTGATGAAAATGGACTAGATCAGAATTGGACGATGAAGATAAACGATATAAGCGAACTTATATAACCATATATAACTATATATACCCATAAAATGGAATGCACGTGCACCTTTTTTTCCATATATTGCCCAAAAGTATCAAATCTTTCATAATATAACATAATTTTATACTAACTGGTTACATCCTGTTTACGTATAATTCAAAAACTTGGTTTCATAAAATGGATAACCCATGCTAAATTATGCAAAGAATAGTCTACAGCATAAAGCTATGCATATAGTTAAGCTAATAATATAAAAATCCATATAGGCAACATCAACAACCAGAGACATGTCATATTCGATACAAATAATACTACACATACTTATATATATTTAAATTTTTTTCTTATACACTACATATATTAATGGTTAAAGTTTATACACAACATTGTATGCACAACAACATTATATACAAACAATTTACACTAATATCTCAAAACGAACACTGACGCAAAAAAAAATGTAAATACAATACTTTTAAATAGACAAGTTGCATGCAGACAGGAAGTTTGTTAAGGTTTTGAGAGAAATATATAGATAGAAAAATATACAATACAAAATCTATATGTATACGTGCAATATAAAAGTATACCTCAAAAAAAATCAACTTATGCAAATCGTATCTCTTAAAAAACAATGCTTAAAACAAGATTAATATAACCAACTTTGTTAATATAATACACATATATATACATAATAAAATCTGGAACACTACTTATATTATATGTATACACACTTTACAATTAACAATATGTACATCACTAATATATAAATTATACCCCATGCCTATAACTAACCCATACATTCATGAAGAGGCCAACAATCATAATATATACATACACAAACAAAATGAATCAAAAATATATAATTTAAGTATATGTATGCAAACTTATGTAACATATTATAACTTATATATATCAAATGGAAAAATCTCGTATCTATATTTTGTGTATGTGCATTCGGAAATGTCAGTTTATAAGGACATATGTACAAGCTGATCTATTCAAAATCTTAAATGGACCCTTTTTTTCATTTTAATTTAATCAACATGTAATACACACGCAAGAACAAGCTTCATATAACTCCAAAGCTAGTAGAAAAACCAATGTCAGCAAATGCAACTATCATATGTATATTTAAACTAACCTAGTATTAATATATAAATATGCTACTATGTTGTAAAACTTGAAAGAATAACTATATGTATTATACGTACAACTCAATATATAAGCATACATATGATGTACCTTATTTTTTTTAAAAGAGGGACATGCTACAACTGCGGGGGAGGTCGAGGAGTTGCGCTCGGTCTGGGAGGTGGGTGCATGGGGCTACACGGGCGGCGGAGCTGGTTGAGTGAGAGAGGGTACGGCCAAGGCGAGGTTGATGCGTTGCCCTGGTGGCTTGTTGTGGTGCAAGAGAGAAAGGGGGAGGTGGCGGATCTGAGGCCGAGGCGGGGCTATGCTCGGTCGGAGGGAGAATGAAGGCGGTACGACGGCGAACAGCTTGATGAAGTGGAGGATATGAGCATTTTTATTTTTTTGTAGCATCGGCCATGAAAGGAAAGTAGAATGGAATTGAGAAGAGAGGGTGCAAAGTGGCAGCAGATATGTGAGGCTTTGCATTTTAAACGAAGTGAAAAGGCCAAATATAAAACAAAATGAATCGTTCAAATACGAATGTATACGTTGATTTTTGAAATGTTTATGGGATGGCAACGGTCACCTTGCATTGAACTGAATAATTAAAGCAATCAATTATTTTTGCTTGAAGGACACGATAAATGTTTGAAACACAAAAGAAAACGAAAACGTCACGGATCCGGTATCGATACGATTACCGGTTTCGTGGACTCCGATGTAACCGGACTTCAAAACACAAAAACGAATATACCACAGAGATCAGTACCACGAGATGATCAAAACGGTATACAAATATCAGTGGTACGATTGAATTATAAAATTTGAATTTCCACTAGCGGAAA
Organism: Allium cepa; assembly: GCA_030765085.1. NCBI lineage: Eukaryota > Viridiplantae > Streptophyta > Magnoliopsida > Asparagales > Amaryllidaceae > Allium > Allium cepa. The sequence goes on from CM060943.1 coordinate 861,254,844, forward strand.
ATGCAGAAAAAACGCAGAAAATAAGATCGATGGAGCTATAGAAGTCCGAATTTGATGAAACAAAATATAACGTCTTGCTTAGAAGATGATTTACAATTTTTCTATAGAAAAATATTCAGGTTTGGAAAACCTTTTATTATCATCCAATATTAGTCGATATAAATTTAAATAGAATTACACATGAAAATAAACTTCCATACTATCAGCTAAAAATTTACCAGTTGTTATGTTAAAAATAGACGTATTCCAAATGTAAGATTTTTATTTCAAAAATTATTATTTAAAATTTATCAAAAATTCAGTTAAATAAGTAAATAAAACACTTAAAATCAATTAAATTTTATGGGTCATTACATCGTGATGAGTAATATATTATATCTGAATGATCTTTAGCAAAGAAAACTTTAATATACATACATCAGTATGGGTAAACTAACCTATCATCAGCCTGGAAAGTAATAAAAGTGTGTCATTACAATTACTGATAAATATAAAATTAGAAATACAGCGGAATGTAAAATACGATAGGTCTTGAAGACATCCATCTCGTCTCCGAAAGCTCCAAGCATCCATTGCTAAATCTGGAAATGTACTTGGATCTAACCCGAATATTATAAGAAAATAACACCCTTATCAATCTGGTAAACTAGCATGAGTAAACTCAAGTCATACAGATTTTCATTGTTCTAAAACCATTTAAAAATAAGAGTATCTTGTAACACCTCACCGCACATAAAAATGGATGTGTTTTTACCTTATGATAACCAAACCATTTTATTAGAAAATCAGGTGATATTATAATAATGTCTAGGTTTTAAATAAATATTTGATCATAGTCGAAATGGTCACATTAATTACATTCCATAACATATTTAGTATATAACTAAATCCATAAAGGCAAGTGTAGGAAAATGGATTCCATACAATGACAAGGCTACCAGGATACCGCTTGCCATAACACACCTCTAAAGAAGTGTACCGAGAGCCAATACGTGGACCCCCGCCAACACGACATCAGCCCACCCCTTCCTGATTAATACCAAATAAGTCATCACCCCAATTGCGATACATACATAAATAAATAAATATCGATCTGGATAGGACGATGACCCAACTCTAATGGGTGCGACCTATATAACCATCCTATATATCCCTTGTTTTAGTCATTACCAGGTGTGAGGCTTGAGGCTATGCTTTACCTTTTTGACAAATCCCATTTGGAATGCTAACACTGCCTTCCATGCAATAATGCAATGCCAGCATTCATCCATAAAAATTGTTCAGGATATGAACAAAACCGAAGGCACTACTTCTACTACATCCATTTTGAATCACCCTCAGGATTAGAAGCAAATAATCCTTGCACTTCAAAAAACTACATCTTCGATTTCCATCATCTTCAAGAAGTCCCAGTTCGAATGCTTATGACGATTCATAGTTGGTTTTCAGATAATTTATGCTTATCCAATCCTGATCTCACTGGACTAATAATCGATTGTTTCTGGTCAACCCAATCCTCGTTCTTCCAAAAGCTAGCAGATGATATATGTTAACCCGACTTTTACCAAGGCAGCACACAGGAAGATTTAACCCAATCGACTGCACGGTTATTGTGACTGGAATACGATGGATTTGAGTTGATTGGATGAATAGACGGTCAATCATGGATGATAAACATGTTTATGAAGCCGGGATTTGGCTAGTCGATGGACAAAAGGTGTAGGATACTTGAAATACGAGTTCCAACAAAAATCGAGTCCCTTCGAGAAGTTTGGAATTTGCCTTGAGTCACGCTTGGGTCTACTTCAGGTTTTCAAGCAAGTTGCTTCGGGTCAGGCAGAGCTATGATTCGAGTCACTTAGGGTCGGGAGGTTTTGAGGTATCGGTGCTAACTTCGGGTCGACGAGGTGTAAACTTCAGGTCGGCACCTATCCTTCTTTGCGTCGGCATGACTACCAAGTTGACATTGAAGAACAAGTCAGCATCTTCAGAGGGATCAGTGAGATTACAAGCACTTCGAGTCGGTACACTCGTAGCTTCGAGTCAAGTGGTCGGCGTTGCATTTGCAGGTCAGTGAGCTAAGGAATCGGCATCGGAAGGACGACTCGGGTCAGCATTTACTCCTGCTTCTTGTCGGCTAAAACATCTCCTCAGGTCCGCACAAGGGATTGGGTCGACAACATTTTTGGGTCGGCACGCTCAAGACTTCGGGCCGGTGCTTGGGTCTCAAATTAGGATCGGCATGTTGAAGGCCGAGGTCGGTGTATATATTGCTTCGAGTCATGGCATGGGTTGCTTCGAGTCAAGCGTACGGTTGCTTTAGGTCATCACCTAGGAAAAATTGGATTGGCATATATACAACTTGGGGCCAGCATCGACAAGGTATATGGGCTCGGTTATGTCTATGATGGGCCCATATCACTCAAGAAGCACTGTAATCCGGATTTTGCCTATAAATACAGCAGGCGGGGCTTCAGAAAAGGGATCATCATTCTGTTTTCCTTCATCTCCTTTACCATGGCTACTCTGCCATTATTGCTGTAAGAACTCCGAACTATAACTTTAATTGATTCTTATATCAAAAAAAGGAAATTTCTGGAGTTGACATAGGCCAGAGTCAGCCGAACCACTATAAATCCTATATTCTTACTGCATTCTTTTTAATTTTTGATTATTCTTCATATTTATACTCTCTATATACATTTATCTGTTATCTGTGACTGTTTGTTGGTGCTTTCATCGACGATTGGGTGTTAGTGATCATTTTTGGCACTAATATTTTGGTACTTTCACTGAGAAAGCTAGCACTCAGGGATTTTGAAGCTTGGATTTTGGATTTAAAGGATTATGAACTTGGATTTTGGGAAGCAATGGCTAAGAAATCAACGAGGAAATAGAGGACAAGGACAAGATGGAAATAATGGGATGCTAAAGAAGGAGGAGTAAATCTAGGATTAGAATCGGGGAAAAGAAGCAAGCAGGATATTAGATGGAGCTATGGATTTTGGCATGGAACAGAACTTGGATGCAAATTTGGAAGAGAATGATCTGGGATTCCCTCATGGACTCGGAGCAGGATGGAAATGATGATTGGAAACAACTTATGGATGCTCGTTCGGAAGGGCAGGTTTCAGGGTTCCCTCATGGACTCGGGGGCATGATGGAAACGATGGTCGAGGATTACTTATGGATGCTGGAATAGCTTGAATTTGGAATCCAGGACTTGGAGCAAAGATTAGTTGGCTCGAGTATGGATTGGAATGACGGGGGGCAAACCCCCAACCAAGGAAAATGGATCGAGACTAATTATTCTCATGGATGGGCACTACTCTTGCCATGGAACGGGGGGCATGGATCTTGTTGGCTTTGCAAGGAATTGGATAGCAGTGATGGGACATGAGCAGCCGTCACCCACCACAAACTGGAGCGAGCTCGGCTTAAGGGCACAGTCAGTCATCTTTTGATCAGGATGGAATGAGCTAAATAACTAATGAACTCTACATTAAAATGGCTGAGTCACTTACACATGTACGAGAACGCGAACGATCCTTAGGCATGATCTGAGATGGTGATGAGCTACTATGAAAAATGATTCAAAAATTCACTCGAACGTGAAATCTGACATTAATAATAACGAATCCTATTTGGACACTCACAACTCGGCTCGAATGGCACCCGACCCCGAACGGTCATAATTCGCCTCGAACAACATCCGACCTCGAATGGTCATAATTCACCTCAAACGGCACCCGACGTCAAATGGTTACAATTCGTCCCGAACGACACCCGACCTCAAACAATCACAATTCGCCTCGAACGGCACCCGACCTCCAACGGTTGCAATTCGCCTCGAATGGCACCCGACCTCGAACGGTCACAATTCGCCTCGAACGACACCCGACCTCGAATGGTCACATTTTGCCTCGAATGACATCCGACCTATAATGGTCACAAATCACCTCGAACGGCACCCGATCATGAATGATCAAATCTCACCTAGAATGGCATCCGACCATGAACGCTCACAGTTTGCCTCGAACGACACCTGACCACGAACTGTCACATATCCCTCGAATGGCATACGATCTCGAACGATCGCTATTCACAATCAGGTAAGATCATTAATCTCTTCATAGGTCATCATCATATTTCGAACATAGGCTTATAATGCTACAAAACACACCTTCCTATCTTAAGGCATGTTTTGGAGGGCAAAGTGTTAACACGCCTTTTGACAAGGCAGCATACAGGCAGATTAAACCCAATCGACTGCACGCTTATCGACGCTGGAAATAATGGGTTTGAGCAAATCGGATGGATAGACGGTCTATCACGGATGACAAACATGATTTTGAAGCCGGGATTGAGCATAGTCGATGGAAAAAAGGCACATAATACTTGAAATACGAGTTTCGACAAAAATCAAGTCAATTGGAGATGGTTGGAATTTGCTTCGACTCACGCTTGGGTCTACTTCAAGTTTTCAAGAAATTTGTTTCAGGTCAGGTAGAGCTGTGATTTGAGTCACTTAGGGTCAGTAGATTTTTGAGGGATCAGTGCGAACTTTAGGTCAGCGAGGTGTAAACTTCGGGTCGGCACTTATCCTTCTTCGGGTCCGCATGAACTATCAGGTCGGCATCAAAGAATAGGTCGGCATCTTTGAAGGGATCGGCGAGATTACAAGCACTTCAGTCGATACACTCGTATCTTCAAGTCAAGGGGTCAACATTCCATTTGCAGGTAGGTGAGCTAAGGGATCGGCATCGGAAGGAGAACTCGGGTCGGCATTTACTTCTGCTTCGGATCAGCTACAACATCTACCCGGGTTGGCACAAGGGATTGGGTCGGCAACATTTTTGGGTTGGCAGGTTCATCTAGCTTCGGGTTGGCAAGCTCACGACTTCGGGTCGGCATGCTCCCGACTTCGGGTCAGCACCTGGGTCTCGAATTGGGATCGGCATGTTGAAAGCTAGGGTCGGTGTACATGTTGCTTCGAGTCATGTCATGGGTTACTTCGAGTCAAGGGTAAGGTTGCTTCGGGTCATCACCTAGGAAAACTCGGGTCGACAAATATACAACTTGGGGTCTGCATCGACGAAGTATATGGGCTCGGATATGTCTATGGTAGGCCCATATCACTCCAGAAGCCTTATAACTCAGATTTTTCCTATAAATACAACAGACGGGGATTCAATAAAGGGTTCGTCATTCTATTTCCCTTCATCTTCTTCACTATGGCTACTCTGCCATTATTGTTTTAAAAACTTCAGACTATAACTATAATTGATTCTTATATCAAGAAAAAGGAAATTTATGGAGTGGACGAAGGCCAGAGTTAGCCGAACCACTATAAATCCTGTCTTATTACTGTTTATTTTTAATTTTTGATTGTTCTTCATAATTATACTCTCTACAGACGCTCTATCTGTTATCTGTGACTGTTAATTGATGCTTTCATCGACGATTGGGTGTAAGTAACCTTTTTGGCGCTAATAATATAATTGTCCCAAGGGGATCTTGAATATGCACCCTTGAAGCGAGAGAGGTTCCACCAGAATGAGTTCTCCCAAGCGAATCTCAAAACGTATGAAATCACGAAGCTTTTATATAATTCCGGAGTCAAAATACGTTGAGTTATCGATAGTGGACAAATCGCTATCTCGTGTATGTATATAGTTTGCATATGGAAAAATCGAGCATCATATATGTATCACCGCTTTTCAATTTTAACCCCGTGCTATCCCTTGATTAAAAATGAAGTTGGACAAGTTAGAGTACTACCCTTTCCTCAATGGCACTCTTAATTCTTATAGATAAAAATGGGCTTTCATACCTAAAAAATTAGTGTCAAGTACAAGATGAAGTACCTTCCATATACTTAGGTAATCATGACCTACTTATTGAAATTAACTTTCTTATACTTATCACACTTCTAGCTTTTTGACTTCTTTATCCCTTACCCAAAATCGAAACAAGGTAAGTCAGGACATTGGTTACACTTGGCTATGCCTTTGTTAAAACACCCTAATTCTAGATCTCATGGATAGAGGAATGTCTACGCATTGAGTTTTAGTGCTAATATAAGATGACTTACATTTCATAAATGTGTAAACATTTTAACACTAATTATCATATTTTCGTTATGTTAGCTAATGGCACTGACCAATAAATTCCTTGCATAAAACAAAGTCTTTTTAAAACAATCATAAAACCAATTCTTTAGCTTATTACGAGTCATCGATTTCAAATTAGTACCTTTCATCAGTTAGAAATGAATCCGTTCAAGTTAGGGTATTATTATCTTTCAAACCTTGACTCGTCATTCACTTGTAACTTTCAAAATAGGAACATGTTTCCATGCCTCGAAGTCTAGAAATTAAAATAGGATCTGAGAGTTCCAATATACTTGTTATTAAAAACATTTTCCAAAACCACTTATATAAACAAAAGTTTGATTTAGCAAGGCAACATCTTTCGTTTTTATAAAGTAAACAACTTATTAAATAATAATAAAGTATTATAAACCAAACTTCCTTTCTAATTTTCCAAAACAATTTACTATAACAAAATTGTTATAGTCTATGATCTTTTTCCTTTTCTCGGAAACATTTATCACAACAATAGTGTTGTAATCCATGCTTCCCTCCCTTTTTTTAAATTACCTTTAGAACTCTTTAAAACATAGTTTGAAACATGTATTTAAAACATCCCTTTGAAGATGGTAGCTTTTAAACGAAACTTGACTTTTGATAAAGCAACTTCCTTTATAAATTTTAAACCTCTTGTTTAAATAACTTGCGTAAATTCTTAAAAATATACTCAAATATTCAATCTCCTTTTAAAATATTTACAAATTTTATAAAATATCATCGAAAAGAATTGCAAAATAACTAAAACAGATAACCTTCTTTTACTTTACTAAAAATCACATATTTCCAAAGTGCATCCATAGTGACTATCGCTATATGCACCGTAACTTTTAAAACACAGTTTAGTAAATCTAGTAGCGTTTAAACTCTATTTTCTTTTATACTTTAAATCACTTTAATACCTTTGTAAAATGGTTTAAAAATAGAGGTCAACTTCGAAAAAATCATTTGAAAATCTTCTTAGAAAACAAAGCGGTAAACCACTTAAACAAAGCAAAGATTTCATTGTCGCATAAAAACCAACAACAAGTAGTTTGACTACAACTAAGCAACATTCACTTTCCACATACATAAGCATTTATATAACTAAAAATGTATGTAAATAAAAATCAACAAGTTGAGGAATCATTTAGGACCCCTCTACAAAATTTCTATTCCTCGAAGTGCTTCCATGGCGACTTATTTGCTATGAGGACACTTCGACTTCCATTCACTTTTGCTAATCCCTTGCAAATCAAAGTTACACATGCCATCTGCTTCCAAGCGGGAATTTAATCCAAACAACAACATATAAGCAATACATAATTATAAATGACCAAAGTAAGCAATTATATTTACAACAATTATTTATGATAATATAAGACTTCTAAAGTTAGTGTTCTCACTTCTGAACGCGACAAAACTTCAAATCAAGCTACTACTTGTTTCTACAATCATCCCCAAACCAAAGATGCCACCTTCCTTCACACCAAGCCTCCTAGCTTCTCCCCTCGTGTAACATCCTGAAAAATATAAACAATTTATATTCAAATATTAGAATTATTTAAATATTTGAATTGTGAATTTAATATTAATTTAATGGAGTTAATAGCATTATTAAACTCCTTTTCAAATTAATAAATAATAATTGTAAACACATTTTGTCAATTTGTGTACATAAACGAATAGTTCGGTGCAAAATTAAAAATGTAAACGAAATATGTATTGCGGAGTTTCGAATTTTTACCAAACGAATGTTGTTGCAACGTTGTTGCACTCTTATATACACATTTATAACACATATAATAAATAAAAAGAAATTAATTGTTAATAAAATAACTTGATTTTTAATGATGTGTTTTTAAATGAATTTACAGGATTTTTCCATAATTTTTAATTTGGAAAATATTTAAATTTTCTTTTGATGCATTTTGCTGAAAACACTGGTATTTTTGAAACTATACAAAATATGTTCACTCGTGTATTTTTGTGTTGTTTTGTGATCATGTCGCATTGTTGTGTGCGATTGTATTTTTATTTTTGTCGTTCGCGGTTCGTATGCAAATGTGATATTGTGTAGCGAATACCGAAAATTATAACCATAAATAACCCAACACTTAAACTTATTTTCATCACTTCTCCACTATCTCTTTTATTTCCTTTACATGTAGAAAAATGTAGCTACATCATAAATTGAATTGTTCTTGGAGTTTCAGACCACGAAAATAAACGGTGTTAGATCCGTTGTGCCCGTATGGATGAGAACTCCTTGGTGTGTACAATATTGGGTAAGGCGTTGGTTGAGGAGGAGCGACATGAGAGGTCAAAACTAGTTTTAGTTTTGGTGGTGATTGAGGCAGAATTAGGAGAAACGAAGGGTAGCATTGTGCTTCTCATTCGAAGGGGCATTGATGAAGGAAGTTTGGTGGGATGCGATCGCCTCTAGCCAATCGCGACCATTAGCTACAATAGCGAAGTTTACCAAGTTGCATTTTAAGGGCTTGACCGAGCTCTATGTTGTTGTGACTGTTGCGAAGCACTCACGCAGAGAAGCGCGTAGTAGGCGAGGCATGTGATTTCATTGAGAAACGAGGGAGAGAAGAAGGAGAGTTTGGATCGATGATTGGGTTATTCTATGTATCACTATACTCGTTTTGAGTTGGGGATGGAGAAGTGGATTAGGGGTTAAGAGTGATTAGTTAGTTAATTAAAATTTTAATTAATTTAATTTGTCCAAATTCTTATTAAATCCATAACTCTAGCATACGATGTCCAAATAAAATGCGGTCTTTTCCATTGCACTCATAGGAAAGTTATCTACACACTGGAGTTGATTTCATCAAGTTTGGAGTAAGAAAGGTTTTAAGGTAAAATCGAAAGCCGTTCGATTTTAAATCAAGCAGAAACGTTTAAGAATTGGCTAAAATTTTGGTGAGTTAACTCACCTTTTAATGAACTCTATATGATATATGTATTGATATAAATTATTTTTGTACGCTTGAATAATTTCTTTGGTTGGTTTGGTTGAATTTTCTCTTTGGAAAGTGGATGACATATGTGATTTACATGGGACTTTGTAGAAGGACCCAAAGAGGTTTCTCACCATTATTGATTTAGTTTTATATGCATCTTACTTATATAAATTTTTGGTTGTTGGTTGAGACATTAAAGTAGCAAAATATAGAAAGGCTTTCGCACTTTGAAATCACGTTATTGCACTTTGAAATCCCATTTCTTTAAATATTGTGTTTCAAATCTTGTTCTTGTGTTTGTATCATTAAATATTTGGTCATGCCTTTGCACTTTTAAAATATTGTTTGAACCAAGTTTGATAGCTATGAAAGGGTTATAAAACCAAACTCCAAAGCGTTCAAAATTTAGTAAAGTTTTAGCCACGGCTTTGCAGTTCGAAAGTCAAGTTCTAAAACAACTTTCAAATGGGTTTTGTTGACTTCAAAATTCTCCAAATTTTTGTGAATTCATACTAGACTCATAGTATGTTGTTCAAAAAATAGAATGTAGTATTTATACTTTGTAAAAATGTGGAGAAAATTTCAATTTGAAAAGGATCGATTCAAAGGAATTTTCCAAACTCTTTTTTACAGTAGTTTTGCGACACTATTTCCAACTTTCATGAAAATGGTTTTAAACTTGATTTTTTTCTTCAATCTTTTTGAAGTACCTGTCTAACCTATATTGAAGTGGTTTAAAAGTGGTTTGGAATTTATATAAATAGTTAAAAGAATATATTTTTATTTTGAAAATAAGAAAAGGAAATGGTTTGAGTTTTAATATATTTTAAACTTGAGATTTCCAAGTAATATATAAAATTAATGTTTTGAAAATTATATTTAAAGTATTTTTGAGTTTAATGAAAATGAAAATGAAGCATGGATTACAACACTATTATTGTAATAAATGTTTTCTAAGAATTGAGAAAAGAATTCATAGTTATAACACTTTTGTTATAATAAATGATTTCGTAATGTTATTAAGAAAACTTGTTACTTGACATAATAAGTGTTGATATTCTTAGATCTTTAAAGGATTTTTGTTTAAAGATGATAATAAGTTGATTTATAAATGAAACTTTTATAAATGAAAGGATCTTAAAAAAGAATGTTTTAAAAATAAAACTAAGTGTAACTAGTTTCGGGTTTATAGTAAACAATGTTTTAATGATATTTGTTTTTGACTCTTACATTTAGTGCACTTTGAAATATAATTAGCTCTTTAGAAAGAATATTTTTAAAGAGTGTTTTTAAAGTCCTTTACAAATATTTGTGATGCGAATTTCAAGCACAAGTGTGAATCAAATGTTTTAAACGTTTGATTCATTTATAGAAAATATTTAGTCTTACATGTAACCCTAAACATTAAGGGAACCCCGGTTATCTTTAAAGTTAAGAATGTATGTTGAGGCAAGGTCCGAGAGGCAACAATGCCCCAACTTGTCCATCTCACTATTAACCCCAAGATAGTGGCTTTGTTTAGGATCGATAAGTGGTGATAAGTGTAAGAGATTTACTTTCTATAAGTGATATCACTTATATTGGAAGGATTTAGGCATATGCTTAGCACTATACGTTGAGGAAACTCTTGCTATTCTTAAAGTTAAGAATTTATGTCAAGTCAAGTTAGGAAACAACACTACCCTAACTTGTCCAGTTTCATTGGTTTCCTTGAGGTAGTACTAGTTTGAAATCGACAAGTTTTGATAAGTATAAGAGATTTTAATTTCCATATACGATCAATTTTGTAATTCTCGATTGTTGATTCATTGAGTATCGATTCCAATATCCTTCTTTGTACCCCGTCAATCTACAATGACTTGTAGATTGCTTTGAGCATTTGCATCCAACACCAGAGATAACTAAAACCAAAGAGCAAGTAGGTGCCAAGCTTCATGTGTCGTTCCATTAGATATATTCACATTTATTTAGAGAGGTTTCGGTTACATGCATGTAGTGATATGGATATATTCGGATTCTCGAATTTTGTTCATGGAGGTCCAGCTTGGAAGCTCTTGAGAGTGATGCTTGTTTAGAATGGGCTCCCCAGTATATTTATCTAGTGGTATTCTTTCGATGTAGGAGGTTGCACCCTCCTAGTCATGTTGGATAAATTCATTCACCTTGCTTTGATTTGGACCTTGGAGTTAATCCTTTCTTAATTACATCAAGAAGTGCCTTGAGCTCTTCTCTATGTTTAATTATTTATGTTCATTCTTTAATTTGGATTTTGATCTTTTTTGGCTTCCTCCTTTCCAGTTTGAATTTTTTTTCTGATTTGTTTTCATTCTTTCATGTATGGATGTTGTTCTTGTGAGGTAAAAACTCGTTCCGTGTTTAGTGCATGATCTCACATATTATAATATTTTCTTCCTATTTCTTGAGTTTTCTCACACTGGTTTTGTAGATTGATCTAGGGATTATTTTATTATAATTCTCAGGTCAAACCGAGTTTTTTCAAGTTATCGTTGGTGGGACATGGACCACATGGAGGAGAGATGAATGTTCACTTGCCGTAATATTTTTATTTTTCGCTGTATTATTACGTATACCCATTAGCAATTATAAGGTGAGGAAGTTATAATTGTCCAAGCTGATGAGGTTTGTTTTTAACTTTGATATGTCATGTGCCTTAGAGAGTATAACTATTTGATGTTATTGGGTCGGCTAATAATCATCTTTACCTTAAAGGTGTCTAGGGAAAAGTAGACTCAAGGATTGAGTTTGGATGCCAACATCCTACTCTTCTTAGCTACTTGCCAGACTGGATGGGTAAAGAAGTCAAAGGGTTGACTCAGTTTTAATACTCGGATTCATTTTGCGTCTGCATCTGATTTAAGGAAAAAGATAAAAGATTAAACCAGAGAGTTTTATATACTCTCAAGATTCAGTAGGGTATTATAGAAGTTTAAAATTTTAAGTTATGTTTTTACAAAATGCTTTCATAAATAATTTTGGGAAGTAAAAAGAATTGGAGTAGTATAATTATTAAGTTATCCTAAAAGGATAAAAACTGTAACTTGGACTTGGATCATTTTACTCACATAACAATTCTTAATCCAGAGTTCGGACACGTGATTTCTGGGTGTCTTACACTGGTCAGAACTAGGCATTTTCACCCGATTCTTATAGGTAAATACTTGGAATGATATGATTGTTTTCTATCATAATTTTGGACTATGTAAGACATAACTATCAGATCAAGGAACCAGATTAAAGTTTAACAATGGATAAGTTAAGTGATCTATGCTAGTTTGGACATAAGATTATGTATCCGAACAAGGCATCGAATATTGCGTATGGATGATTCATGCACATCGTGTAGGCTTAAGTATATTTTCTTTTAATGTTTATGAGGAGTTGGGTAGATGAACCTTCGATCTATTATGAGTTAGTGTGAATAATCGATTAAGTAATAACAAACGGCTATTGAGCATGAGGTATGCTTGTTTATCATCCTCGTGTGATGAGATAATTGTAAACCTAAAAAAACTCTAAGTTTGTTTGTTAGTTATTCAACATTTTGGGAAATACTAAGAGTTAGTAGGCTTGTTTCTTGGTTGTTTGTTCGTGATGAAATTTCGGGGTGAAATTCTTTTAAAGAAGGAAGAATGTAATAATCTGGAATTTTATCACTTTGATTTATGAATATTTAGTTAATTTCAAATATTTAATCAATGGTTTTTAGTAGTCAAATAACCCTATTTTAATTAATAAATAGTAATGATGAAATCATTTTGAAAGTTTGTTTACAAAATCAAATAATTCAAAAGAAATTGAAAATGTGAATGAAAATCATTTTTTGGATTTTCAATTTTTTATCAAACGGAAGTTGTCGCAACGTCGTTGCACATATATCCACACTTTTGTAATATACATATACATTTAATAATCCTTAAAATATTTTAAATTGTAATTAAGTAAAGTAATAAAGTAAATTGGACTTTTCTTTCTTATTTAGGTGCCAAAGTACTAAGTAATACGTACACCAAGGGAGTGTGATGTGATGGAAGGCACATGGAGGGGGTGTGGTGCATGAATTGGCACTTAGGGAATTGTATGGAAGAAGCCATTTTAGAGAGGTAATATATTAATTTGGCTAAGGGGCATTTAAAGACTTTTCATATTTTTGCAAATTCTATAAAAGAAACACCTTCCACTACATTTTTCCATCTTTACTTCATTCTCCACTTTTGTTCTCTTGTCCGCCTTCTTCTCTTTTCTTTCTTCTTCTTCATTTTCACTTCTTTGCTTGCTTTTTCGCTTTAATTTCAAAAAACAATACCATCCAAAAACACCTCATTTTCTCCTTAAACTTCCTGTGCAACCTTGTATCAACAATTATAACATCTCCACCATCCTAAAATGCAAAAGTTAAATCCAAAATAGCCCAAAAAGGCTTTGGGCCATGAGCTTCTAGGAGGAAGGGAGGCATGGCCTTGAGCATGAGGAAGGGACGTGTAACAACCCACCTTTTCGACCCATGAAAGCCGGCACTAATACATCTATGGTATTAGAATGTCAAGTATTCAAATGTCGGAAAGGCAGATTATTAGGGTAAAATAAAAGAAACAAGGGAAACAAAATCCCATGGCGGAATGATAAAATATAATATAACACAGACAGTAAACAAAAGACATGGTTAAATAAAACAAAGTTTATTAAAACCTTCTTACTAAATTTAACCCATTTAAAAACTTATTCTAAATTATTTCTTCTCTAACTAAGAGTGATATAATCCCATACTAAAAATTTCATTTATTAATGCATTCTTTTATCAAAATACCTTTTAGTTTCGAATCCATTGTCTTTAAGAAAACTTGAGAACTAAATACTCGATATTTATCTCAAAACCATTTTGAAACTATTCTGTATATTTAAATCTATAGAAAATACACATATAGACCAAGTAACCCCAAAATGTTACCAAGTAACTAGGTCCTACCAAATGGTATCATACATTGTCTTACCAAGAAGTGTAATATTTAAGAGAGGTCCTTACCATTCGAGCACATCTCTTGCCCATTTTTAGTCACTTTCAATCAACCCAAACTAGTTAACATAAAAATACTTCTCCTTTTTAGAATCCCATTTATATTTCTTATATAAGTAGTTTTAACAAAAATATCTATTATCAACTTGCTTTGGGTTCGTTCGTATTCAAACTTATTTCAATTGTACAATGAAAAAGGGAATAATTTACCAAGTGCACTACAACGTTTGCCTAAGTAAACATCCGATCGTCACTTAGAAGATGTGATGATCTACCTTTCTTACACTCAAAGACGACACTAAATATATCCTCAGTATTCATGTACCGATCATCTAAGTGCCCGAAAGACAGGTTGTGGGTAAAGAAAATAAAAGTCAAGGAAAACAAATACAGATCTTTCTCACAAACAACAGATTTACGCATACAGCATCACAAAATAGTACATATGATTAATCCAAAATGTTACATCAAAGTTACAACAAGTACTATTCCCAACAAGGACAGCTATATCAGCCTACCTAAATTATCAATAAATAATGTGTAGTCACGGCGGAAGTAAACATAACTACTAGATACAATGAAAGCTTCTGCTCCATACTGCTTCCCAAAATGCTCCAAAGTAACCTGACTACTTGGCTACTCATAAAAATTTGAGTACTCAAGAGTTTAAGGGAAAAGAAATAAAACTTATGGTCAGACATGGGTCTGGTGTGAGTATATCATAGGTTTAACTTTGTAAAAAACTTCAAATTAAAGGTATCTCATAATACCACGCCGCAAAAAAACACGGATGCGTTTTTACCTTACGATGACCAAAACATTCTATATAAAATCCTCTGATATTATCATAATGTCTAGGTTTAAAATAAATATGGAATCATACCAGAAATTGTTACATTATTAAATTCCATCGTAATAGGTAAACAACTAGTTCGGAGGCTCATATTGGGAAATGGATTCCAACTATGAAAAGGTAAGTGTCTACCCACCGAATCCGTACACCTCTAGATAAAATATACGAGAGGCTACAACACGTTGCATCTTAGCTACTCAGGATCGGCCCTACCGCTTACCAGATAGCGCCAAATATGATTATCCTTTGGTTGTAATCAACAACCATAAAAGGGATCCCAAAGCATACATAAACCGTAGATATTGCTTAAGATTTTGGCTATGGTCATACCCTACTGGGAGCGAACCACATAGTCCTGCCGCATATTCCTACTTTTCTAATTTACCAGTTGTGAAGCTTGAGGCTGTGATAACCTTTCCCTTAAGCAGACCATCTTGGAATACTAACACCACCCTCCAGGAAACCAACGCAATGTTAGCATTCGTCCATACAAGTTGTTCCGGGATCAAACAAACATTCAACATTTACAATCTTCCATTTTGGAATCACCCTTAGGAAGAATAGTACATCTCCATAGCATACTTCATAATAATCCATCGAGAACGTTATTAGTTTGGAGTGATTTAGATAAATCATACTTATCTGAAACTGGTATCTCCAAACTAAGCGATAATTCTCGGCTAACTCAATTCTGGTTCTTTTGGAAGTATGAAACCATTATCCGAGTCATTACCGGGGAACTCTAATATACACAACATACTTTATGAGTTAAAACTGGTCAAGTTATAAGTAGCGAACAATCCACTACTTAGGTTAATTATACAGAGTTCGAAATGGATAACCATATACTTAATTTAAACATGACCCATTGATAGGAATTGAGCCTCCTATATCTATCACATTTTCGATATTTCAACCTTACTCTATCCTTCACCTAGAAATAAATTCTGGATCTCACGGATAGAGGATCAGCATATTCATTAGCTTTTAGTGCTAACTATGGGTTGACTTACTTCCTATAAATGTGTCATCACATTGACATTGGTTTCATATTTGTTTGCAGTTATTTATGGCTAATCGATAAAGAAATCCCTTGATTTGAAACATTTTTGAAAAGAATGGCAGTCTTAAAACCAACCAATATTTTGAAACAAAATGATTTTTTAATAAAAAACCTTATTAGTTAATTAAATAACAAATTTAACCTTTATTAAGTAATAATTAAATCTTAATCAAGTCTTAATTAACATCATAATTAAATTTAAATTAATCAATAATTAATTAAATCCCTTTAATAAAAAAATTAATTAACAATTAATCTTTAATAAATAATTTAAAATAATTAACCCTTAATTATTAGTTAAATAATTAAAATTAATTCAATGGATTAACACTTAAGTATTAATTACCTTTATTAACCAATAATTAAGTACCAATTAATTAATCAATTAATTAATCATTTATTAAATAAATAAATAAATAATAACTACCTTTTTAATTACTTAATATAAGTTTTAAAACATTTTCCAAAAAAATTTCTATGTGAAAGCATTTTTAGATTTCGAAAAGAGTTTGTTTTCACGAACTGCATCTATAGCGACTATCGCTATACGACCCGAAATTTCCAAACTTGAAATTTGTTTTCTATGTCTTCTTTAAAACTTTAATATTTGGAAACATTACAACCTTGTAAACATAAAGATGTGGGTTTTGAGACTAAAGAAGTTTATACTTAAATAAATTTTCCAAATTTAAGTCTAGAGTTCAAACTTTCAAAGAGGGATTTCATATGTCGCTTAAGTTAGCAAAAATGCTAACTTTATTAGCATGAAAAACATATGCCAAAATCATAACCAATATCACAACCATATCACAACAACATAATTCTAGACATAAGCAAGATCAACCTTACTAGTTTACTACACTTAACTTCCGATTTCAAGTTTATACAACACTATATACAAGCATGCTTATATACAACCAAATCAATACCATTTCCAAGTATACTTATGCATAACCAATTCAACATCATAACTACTCAAACAAGCATCTTATTTAACTAATAAATATACATCATATATAAAGTTAATAACTTTGAATAAATGTGAGAACTATACTCAAGGAAAATGGAGTAAATCAAGCTAACTTCTTTTATAACCGAACACAACCTAGATTTTTGCTTTTAGCTTGGAAAAGTGGAGTCTTTGGTGGATGTTAGTTGAAAAGTATTTGGCCTAAGAGGGTTTTAGTGCTCGGCCAACATGATGGAGGGGTGTATGGACTTGTTTATGTGAGGAAGAAGGAAGTGTAGAAGTGGAAGAGAATAGTTTTAACAAGGATTTAATACTTAAAAGAGAATGGAACTAGATTTTTTTACTTAGAAATTAATTTTGGATGCCATGGAAGTTTACATGAAAGCTTTAGGAAGAAATTTATGAAGTAGAAATGAATGCAAAGTGGTGAAAATGTTGGGAAAATGCCTTATATACTAAGTGCATAAATCAAATTACCATATTACCCTTAAGTAATTAACCTCCTCTAGATTTTTGCCACATCACCATGCATGCCTCCCCTTTAGCCAACGTTTTTCATTGTTTGCCCTTCATTTTTCCAAGCCAACCTACATTTATTACCTAAGTACATCATGTTTCTAAAGATACGACAAGTTGTGTCACTTTTATTTACATTTACATTTTGTTTTTTAGCATTTAAATAAAAAGTCATATTATATATTTTATATTTCTTAACTTAATATATACATTTATATATTATAAATCTTAACTCATTTATAAAAGTGTGTGTATGTGTTACAAAAATGTGCACAACGTTTTCCGACAACTTCTCGACACCTAAAAGTCGAAAATTTAGAAAATGGATTTCGGGCACATTTTCTATTTTTCTTTGAACTAATTATTTTTGTAGACAAAATTTGAATATGATTTCACCATTATTAATTATTATTTAAGATAGTTTTATTTTCATTATAATAAGTATTATTTGAATATTTAAAATCAATTAAATATTTGCAAATGAAAGAGTGAAATTCTGGCTCGTTGCAAAAACTATTTCACTATCTTTAGTTGTTAATTAAAAGAAGTTTATTTGAGTTATAAAATCAATTAATTAGTTAATAAAAATATATTTAAATATTCATTATTAATGTAATTAAATTTGGGTCATTATAGAAGATTATTCAAATCACCGCAACACTAATTGAGAGTCATTCCTCGAACTATCCAAAGAAAATATACCTTATCTAAAATTCTCTTAGAAATATTTATACCTATAAATTCTTTCAAATAATACAAATATTACTCTTTTTTCCAAAATTAATTTGAATCTTTTCAAAACAATGGAATTTGCTGTCAAAAATCCTTTTTAATTTTACAAGACACAACTTATAAACCAAATTTATATAAAATTATCTTTATACAATAACTTACTTTATTATAGTAACACTTTAAACAAAGTAAACTTGTTGAACCTACAATATTAACGAATGCCTTATAGTCAAATCATGAAACTGAATTCACAAAGTATTCGTGTTTAATTCAATCAAATAAGAAATGCTTACAAACCGGTCGAGCATAAATAATAAATCAACAAAATATAACAACAAAAATAACAATATCTATTTTTGAAAATTATCCTTTTATATATATAAAATATAAAATCTAGGTAAATTTATTTCATTTACAAATTTCAATGTAATATAAAATATTTTTATAGCACTAATAAATACGTGCTCTTATATACTCAAACTCATTCTAGGGTGTCACTTACCATATCCCTAATGAGTTTTACCCCACCAAGGCCTAGATGTTCGCTCAATTGACACTAATACATCCATAATATTCACATGCCGAGCATCCAAGTGCCGGAAAGACATATTATTGGGGTGAAAGAAAACTCACGTCGTAACGAGTAATATATAATATCTAAATGATCTTTACAAAAGAAAACTTTATTATACAAACAACAATTAGAGTAAACTAACTTATCATTAGTTTGGATAGTTATAACAACCCTTCCTTACAATTACCTGATAAATACAAAACAGGAAATCCATCAGAAAATAAAATACATTAGGTCTTGAGGCATCCGGCTTATCTCCTGAAGCTCAAAGCGTCCATTGCTAGATCTAAAAAAGTACTCCGGATTGACCCCGAGTATTATAAGAAAATAACACCCAGATCAGTCTGGTAAACCAATGTGAGAAAACTTAAGTTATATGGAATTTTTATGTAATAAAACCTTTTAAAAATTAAAGTATCTCGTAAGACCGTGCCGCATATAAATATGTATGGGTTTTTACCTTACGATAACCAAATTATTTTATTAGAAAATCTAGTGAGATTATAATAATGTCTAGGGTTTAAAATACATATTTAATCATAGCCAAAATGTTTACAATAATTACATTCAACAACAATTTAGTATAAATGAAGTCTGTAAAGGCACGCACTGGAAATGGATTTAATACAATAACAAGGCTACTGGGGTACCGTCTACTATAGTGCACCTCTAAAAAATGTACCGAGAGCCAACATGTGGACCCCCTACCAATACAAAACCGACCTATCGCTTCCTGGATAGTACCGAATATGTCATCACTGCAGTTGCGATCAATAACTATAACCGGGTCTGAAGCATATATAAATCCGTAAATATCGATCTAGATCGGGTGATGACCCTACCATAATGGGTGCAACCCACATAAACCTGCTGCATATCCCCGTTTTCAATCATTACCGGGTGTGAGGCTTGAGACTACGCTTTACCTTTTATCAAATCCTACTTTGAATGCCAACAGTACCTTCAAAGTAATAATGCAATGCCCGCATTCTTTTATACAAGTTGCTCAAGATATGAACAAACCGAAGGCACTGCTTCTCTATATCCATCTTAGAATCACTATCAGAATTAGTAGCAAGTAGCCTTTTCACTTCAAAGAACTCTATCTTTGATTTCCATCATCTTCAAGATGTCCTAATTTGAATGCTTAGCCGGTTCGAAGTGGTTTCCAGATAACTCATGTTTATCTGATCCCAATCTCTCTGAAGCAACAATCAATAGTTTCTGATTGACTCAATCTCCGTTCTTTCAGAAGTAAGCGGACGATATAAGAGTCCCAAAGGGATCTCGAATATATGCCCTTAAAGGGAGAGACGTTCCGCCGAAATTAGTTCTCCAAGGGAATCTCAAATCGTATGAAATCGAGAAGCTTTCGTCACTTCCCAAGTCAAAATAGGTCGAGTTATCGATAGTGGAAAACCACTATCTGGTGTAAGGATATAGTTCGCATATAGAAAAATTGGAAATCAAATACATATCACCACGTTTTGAATTCAACCCTGTGCTATCCTTCGATTAAAAATGATGTCTGACAAGTTAGAGCACTACCCTTGTCTCGATGACATTCTTAATTCTCACAAATAGAAACAGGCTTCCTAACTCAAAATTTAGTGTCAAATATAAGATGAAGTGTCTTCCATATACTTAATTAATCATGAATTATTTATAGAAATTAACCCTCTTATACTTATCACACTTTCGACATTTCGACTTCTCTATCCCTCGTCCAGAATCAAAGCTAGGTAAGTCAGGGCACTGGTTGCACCTGACCTTGCCTTAGTTAAAGCCTATGATTCTAGATTTCGCAGATAGAGAAAAGTCTACTTATTGGGTTCTAGTGCTAAATATAAGATGATTTATTTTCCTTAAATTTATCAAAATTTTAACACTACTTATCATATTTGTTTTATGTTAATTAATGGCATCGATAAAGAAACCCCTTGCATAAAAAAATCTTTTTAGAACAATCGAAAAATCAATTCCGTAAACTTATTACCAGTCTTTGATTTCAAGCTAGTACATTTCATCGGTTAGAAACGAAACCATTCAGGTTGGAATATTATACCTCTCAAATTTTGACTCAACACTCACTTCTAAATTTCAAAATATAAAAAAGTTTCCGTACCTCGAAGGCAGAAACTAAAATAGGATCCGAGAGTTCAAATATACCACCTATTTAAACCAAAGTTTGATTTAAAAAGGCAACATCTTTCCTTTTTATAAATAAATAACTTATTTAATAATAACTAAATATCACAAACAAAAATTCCTTTTCAATTTTCTAAAAAAATTTACCGTAAAAGAAATGTTATAGTCCATGATTTCTTTTCTTTTCTCGAAAACATTTATTACAACATGTTGTAATCCATGCTTCCTTTCGCTTTTTTTTTTTAAATTCTTCTAAAACTCTTTAAAACATATTTTGAAACTTATATTTAAAACATCCCTTCAAAGATGGTTGCTTTTAAACAAAACTTGACTTTTGAAACAAAGCAGCTTCCTTTCTTAATTATAAACCTCTTGTTTAATTAACTCAAATAAATTATTATATTTATATCTAAATCTTCAATCTCCTTTTAGAACACTGTGCAAATTTTATAAAACACCTTCAAAAAGAATTACAATGTCTAAAATAGATAACCTCCTTTTACTTTACTAAAACCATTGATTTCCAAAGTGCATTATAGCGACTATCGTTGTATGGATCGTAACTTGCAAAACTTTGTTTAGTAAATCAACTTGCTTTTAAACTTCATTTTCTTCTATATTTTAAACTACTTTAATACCATTGCAAAATGGTTTGATAACAAAGGTTAAGTTTGGAAAAATCTTCTTAGAAAGCAAAGCGGCAAACCACTTAAAGAGAGCAAAGGATTTCAATATCCCATGAAAACTAACAACAAATAGGTCGACTACAACTAAGCAACATTCAGTTTCCATAAACGCATGCATTTATATAACCAAGAATGTACGTGAATAAAAATCAAGAAAGGGAGGAATCCTTTCGGATCCCTCTACAAAATTTCTATTCTTTGTAGTGCTTCCGTAATGACCTATTTGCTAGGAAGACACTTTGACTTCCATTCACCTTTGCTATTCCCCTATAAATCAAAGTTACATATGTCATCCATTTCCAAGGAGGAATAAAATCCAAACAACAACATATAAGCGATGCACAATTATAAATGACCAAAGTAAGCAATTATTTTTACAACAATTATCCATAATAATACTTGACCTCTAAAGTTAGTATTCTCACTTCTGAATGCGTTGAAACTTCGAAACAAGATGCTACTTCTTTCCACCATCATCCCGAAGCCAAATCTACAACCTTCGATTATGTTCAAGCCAGCTAACTTCCCCCATCCCTTCCTCATTGTAATGACCAGTATTTTACATATCAAAGGATCGTAAAATGTTATTATTTTACTCATATGAGGCCATATGATTCTATAATTTTGAAATATGGCTCATAGGTTTATTTTACACATCTATGATTTTTTTCCTAATTTCTATGCGACCATTTTGACCCTGAAAACCTTTTTTTAGGATGAATTTTGATAAGAGTGGAATTAGGGTCTTAAACCAGTCTTATTGCTACTGGATGTTGGTTTTTCATTTCGTAGAGTGGTCATAATAGGAAAATGAACATAAGATTAGGATGTTATGCTTGTTTTAAGTTTAGATAGCTATCGTCCAGTATTAGTATATAATTAATTAAGCCTATAAGTATGCCCATTTGTCTAATTCAAGATTAGTATAAAAAGGGGTTGTAGGAGTCAAATTAAACTTTCTCTCTTTCCAAATCATATATAAACCCCCATTAACTCTAATTTCATCCAAAGTCACACAAATTACTCTTTAAACCTACAAAATTACTAATTAGAGAGAAAATTATCAAATAAAAGATAGAGATCATCATTTTGGTTTATTTTCATTGTTTTCTATTGTTGTTCACATTGGATCAAGGAAAGAATTGGTTGATATTGGTAACTGGTGAGTAATTTATGCCTTCTCACTCTCCTATGCATGTTTATATGGCAGAATTGTATGTTTTAACTTGATTTTTGGCCTTAAAACCTTTTCTATCTTTTATTACATGTTATTATATGTTTATTACCTAAATTTGTGAATATTTGAAATGATTTTTAAAAATTATTTAGCAGTTATCCTTTTTCATATTCATATGTGCATTTAATACGTTTATTTAGATTAGTATTGGATTTTTTAGCAAATTCTTGTGTATTTCTTATATGAATGGATGTATATACATGTTATTGTATTCTTGTATGTTGTGCTTTGATGTTGGTTGCTACTGCCATGGATGCTTAGAAAGATAGGTTGGAGAATTTGGAAAATCTGAGGTAAAGTTGGTTGAAATTGGACGATACTTAGAGCGAAGGCTTTGGAGCACAGGAGGAGCTTGTAAAATAAGTTGCACCTTAAGATTCACTAAGAACACAACTCAACACCAAGTTGAAGAGTTGGTTTTTATCCATATATTTCTAAGAGGAATAAACATGGTAATAAGGGAAGGTAATGTTACTTAAACCAGAGGATGTCATGCCACAAAGAATGTTGAAATTAAAGACAAGAAGGGATATTAAACTTTAAGCAACTCTAGAAAAAAGATGTCAAACTTCTATATAAAGGTGTTGAAGGAAAAGCAAAGAAACCCTCAATAGATGATGTCGTCTTTGAAACATTTTAAGATAATGTCAAACTTTAACAACCCTAGGGGTGTTCACAAAAATACTGAGGTTAGGAGATATCGTATCACAAGATAGCTTTTAGGGATGTCTCACTCCAAATATTACTAAGAAATAATTAAAGTCCTCAAAAACTTTAGGGGTTGTCGAACGCATGGAAGGGAGAAAATGTCATGCCAACCTTAAGTGATATCAAGTGGCAACATACGCCGAAAAGCTATAATGTGGAGCATATCAATCCTAAAGACAATCAAAGAGAGATTTGTGTTAGAACCTCGTATTTTGGTATTTTGATAGTAACAACTATACGTCATTATATTATATATACAACCACTTGTACAGGAAAAGATCAACAAAAGGAAGACCATGTTGGCACAAATATGTAGTATTAATCATAGTATCTTAGTCTAGAGTTTTACAAATTGTTAAAATGTCTTCTAGTGGTATATATAAACACACACAATAAAAAATTTGTCAAATAAGTCAAAATATGCATCAGTCAGTCGACTGAAACATCATTTTCAGTCGATCGATCCAAAGGAAATGAACAAATAAATTTTCAACAGTTTCATATGACTGAAAAGCCGAAACACTCGGCTAAATATACTTTCAATCGACTGAATCAGCAATTTCAATTGACTGAAACTGCTTATTTTAAACTACTTATTTTCTGTTTATTAAAACGTCTATCTATACTCAAATACAAGCGACTAGTTGATTTTCTTCAGTCAACCGAACAATTATAGCAGCCATATTTTTCAAATTATGTTAAGAGATACTCTTCTTCATGAAGAGTTATTCCTTTATGTTAACTGTTACAATCGTTTCTCTAACAGTTGCAACTGTTAATCATCTATATAAAGCAATCCATTTCAAAGATTCAAATCACTATTTTACAATTCTTTTTATCTCAATATAAATTTACACTCAAGCATTCACTTCACTATATTGCATTAAATTTTTGATCACACATTTGTTCATGAATATTTCTACTGATCAAATTACTTTCTTTCTTCACGAGCACACATTATACCACAAAGAAGAAGATTATAGGAAGGTTGTACTTATTGGAAAATCCGTGTTATATAAGAATATAAGAAGTCAAAAAAATGTATTTACTTTGTAGATGAAGTCCTGTTTTGTAGCCTAGGCGGTTGTAAAACTATTTCTTCAAGTTAAGTGAGGATGTTGCTAATTAATTCTAGAAGGAGTCTAGGACTGGATGTAGAACGGGAATTCAAACCAGTATTAAAATCTCTGGTGTT
Source organism: Allium cepa (assembly GCA_030765085.1). NCBI lineage: Eukaryota > Viridiplantae > Streptophyta > Magnoliopsida > Asparagales > Amaryllidaceae > Allium > Allium cepa. Next base: position 861,279,658 of record CM060943.1, read on the forward strand.
ATTTACTTAATTGCTTTACTTTTACATTTATATTCTGCATAAGTTTATAGCTTAGATAATTATTCATATTATTCGATCCATATACACTTTCACTCGGTATCAGAGAAAGGCTATCATTTAACCGTAACGTAGTTTTACAATATTCAAGTTATACGAATAATAATATTACATCAGTTTTTGTTGAAGGTCTGTCTTTAGCACAACCTCCACTGTTTAACGTATAAATTAGAATTATTGGTCAACTAGGATGAGGATTTATATGTACGAAAATTGGTATGACACTTGGAATATCACTCGATAAGAATATATTATACCTACCACTACTTATGCACAGTGGTTAAACACACAGTAATTAGATATTGCTGCAAATGCTAAAACTATGAACATGTTGTTTTGTTCTTTAGATAAAAATGAGTTTAACGAGTTCGTATATGCATATCAGCATATGAAATTTGGCATACTCTCAAAGTAACACATGAAGGTACAAGTAAAATCAAACAAAGCAAGATTTCAATGCTTAAAAATCAATTTCAGAATTTTAGAATGAAGCAAGATAAAACTATAAATGATATGTACTATAGATTTCAAGACATATACCACTCACTTCTGGCACTAGGAGAAAAATATAGTGATTTTTAATTGTTTCAAAAATCCTAAACTCATTGATGGATGAATAGGAACGAAAGGCCTTAGCTGTAGATGAAGCTAATGATATTTTTAGCATTAAACCAGAAGAGTTCATAGGAAATCCCATGTCATATGAAGTGAATTTGCAGGAAAAACGAGTAGAAGTTCAAGATAGAAAAACAATTGCATTCTATGAAGAAAATGAAGAATCCGATGAAGATGGCGAAGACACTATATTTTCAGCAAAAAATTTCATAAAATTTCTGAAATTCGAAAGGAATAAGAAGTTTGGCAACAAAAGAAACTATAACAACAATTCATCAACTTCCTCAATAAAATGCTATGAATGTGATAAGATGGATCATATTAGAAGAGATTGTTCAGAATGAAAGAAAAACAACTTCAAAAATAAGAACTATAAATTTTATAAGAAGAAAAGGTAAGCATTTTCAGTAACTTGGGATGATTCAGACTCTTCTTCATCATCAGATAGTGACAATGATTTCGAACAAGCAAATGAATGCTTCATGGCTACTAATAATGATGTAAGTGAACTTTCATTTGATGATCTAATTGAAATAAATTCTAAGTTATTAGATAAGCTAAAAGAAATGAAAAGAAAATATAAAGATACATTACCAAATTTGAGTAGAAGCGAACTAGAAGTTGACATGCTAAAATAAGAAAGTAAATACTAGAAGAAGAATTAGTGAGATCTCAGGATTCTTGTGTTAATACATCATCACAGCTTACTTTGTTAAGCGGTGAAATAGAAACTTCGAAAAATAAAAATTATGTATTAATAGAAGAAAATCACTGTAACGTCCCACAAATCCATACACTTTGAATCGACAATAAACCACGCATGTCCAACTCAAAAAGCATAGACTGACGGAAAGTCATGAGAAAGAAAAGAAGAGAGAAGAAGAGAAGAGAAGAAAGAGAGAACCAAACAGAACAATATAGAATCTCACATCATGGTGGAATAAAGTATAATATCATATCAATGATTTTTACAAAACAGGAACTATATATACATACATCAATCAGAGTTCAAAAATCAATCACTGATCATCGGCCTGGACAGTTATAATAACCTATCCTTACAATTGTTGATAATATAAACAACAACAATGCAGCGGATAATAAACAGATATGTTTATATGAAAATAAAGATCTCCCTCTCTCCTGTTGAAGATCCAAAAGCACCAAATCTGAACCTGTAAATATACTCATTCTGACCCGAGTATTGAAAGTGAAGAACGGCCGGATCAGTCTGGTAAACCAGCATGAGAAACATACTTAACTGAAATTATTAAATTACCAAAATTTTCCTTCCAAAGCAAAAGTATCTCGTAAGACATGCCCACACAGAAACAAGGACATGTTTTTACCTTACGATAACCAAAACCTTTCATATCAAATCGTCTTATATTATACTAGTATCTAGTATACAAATAACATTAATCATAGTCGAAATGGTTACCCTATAGCATTTCGGGGCAATTTATTACGCCAATACAAACAAAACCACAAGCTTGCAGTGGAGTTTGGATTTCCTTACAAATGATCAGGTGAAGGGACTACCTTCCGGCAGTACGTCTCTAGAGGAATGTACCAAGGAACATCACAAAGGAACCTCTACTAACACAAGACCGGCCTACCTCTATAACTAGGTAGTACCAAATATATCATCCCCCGGTCGTTACCGACCTTTCCCCAGGGGCATCATGGCATACAAACCACATTAATTTACATCCCCAACATCATAGCGGGAAGAAATATATCTAGAAGGGAGTGATAATATCCTAATTGAGAATGACCCACTTAGCCCTGTTGCATCTATCGCTGTTTTGTTCATTTCCGGTTGATGAGGCCTGAGGTTACGATTACCTTTCACATATCACATATCACATCACTTTGAATGCCACATTGCCATTTCCGTTGACTGCTAATTGACTTCCACAAAAATACAACCCTTGAGCTCGTACGTCTCAAGAAGGGTGTTAAGCTAAGATAAGTTGCCTTCTCCGCAACCACTGATGTACGTTTGTAAAAACCAATGTATGTTATCTTAGAAATGCAATGCCAGGCAAACGTCTATACAAGTTGTCCAGAAACAGAACAAACCGAAAGTACTTCCCTATCACATCCTGTAATGAAATCCCTAGGATTAGTAGCAAATATTCCTCGCAATGGATATTTCGTAACGAAGAGACTACTACTGGATGTATATTGGGATTTTAACCCCAAACGATCAACAAGTAGTCCTTCACTATGAAAATCCTAAATCACAATAACATCAATAACTTGTACAATCGAGCAAATATATGTTGGTCCAAAGTGGTTTTCAGATAAATCTGATCCCGGTCTCTTTGCACCAACAACACAAAAGCGTTTCTCAACCTCACACACAAACTAAGTCTCGTAGATTTATTACATCTCCAACTTTCAACTTGCTATCCTTCGGCCAAGAAGGAAGCTCGATAAATTGGAGTAATACTCCGCACTACATAAATCAACATTTATAATTCCACTACTTTTATTCATAAAATATCAATTTTACAAATTTTATACATAAACCATTTATAATAAGTCGAAAAATCCCAATTTAACTTATTTTACAAAATAGTTAACTTCATATTTTAAAAATCACACTTTGGTTCCATTTAAATAAACTTCTTCTTTTAATAATTTACAAATCATTATTAAAACCTATATAACTTCAAAAATCATACTTTTAAGTATATTTCATAAAAATCATAATTTATGTATATTTCACAAAAATCATAATTTTTATAACATAAGAATAATAACTTTTTATTTATTTAAAATAAATTCATTTCCTTAACAATTCAAAAATTAATAAAACATATATTTTCAAAATCACTTTGAAATCCTTTTTAAATTGAAATCATCACTTTAATATTTTTTAAATTTCAAAAATATGGACCAATGCTACAACAGCACTAAATAAGGAGATTCATATCAATCACGGCATTCAAACATCATATATCACATGATAACATCATATATAACAATATTTGTAAATAAAAATCAACACTAGTGAGGAATCCAGTTGGATCCCTCCAACCTATCACCTGCAACAAATATAGATATGAGGAAATATATACAATGTCAGCTTCGAGGCAGACGCGCATATAGAAGGTCCTTCGCTCATACACGGGTACGTATAGGGTCTCCTCCAATAGGCAGGAATATACCCAAACACCAATCAATATATATATAATATATCATATATCATCCAAACTTTGATGACCAGGAATTTTGGGCCATATCAATTTAATAATCTGTATTAATAATTAAATGGATTTGATAATCTTTTTTAATAAAATTTGAATTGATTTAATATTTTTCTTTTAATTAATAATTAATTGGTGAATTCATCTTTTAAAAGCTAATAAAATATTTTCTATTCATAATGTGTGTGTGTGTGTATATTTGTATATATTGTAAATAGAAGAACTTTGATTTGAATTTAACAAACGAAATTACGTTTTCAAATTCTAATATATCTTTAGTAATTTGGAAATTTGATTTAATTTAAAATAAAACTTTTCAAAGATTATTTAAATAAATAACTATACAGCTTTAAAATACTTAAGATAAATGTTTATAAGATTTGTTTTATTTTCATTTTAAATATTTCTTAATAAATATGATTTGAAAATAAATAATAAGATAATCTCTTTTATAAATTATTTAAAATTGCCAAATTTGTTATTTTCAAAATTTAAATGTGTAGTTATATATGTATATATGTAACTTGATTTTTAAATTGGATTTTATAATTTAATTTGAAATTGAATTTGAATTAATTTTGAAGTTCAAAAGATAGACATTTTAAAAATATTTGGATAAGCTTTTATTTATATATAATTAGTGTTATTACATTTTCTTTATAAAGAAATTCATATACGTATTTACATAAGAATTTATTAAGTAAGTTAAAAACCTTTATTAACATTTAAAATAAAAAGAAAATATTTAATTACAAGTATAAATACCTTAGTAACCTAATAACATGTGTTAAGAAAATACTAATTCAAGATGACAAACGTTGTAAATTTAGACAAGTGTCATCCTTAATTATTGATTTTTTTTTAAATTAGCCTTTATAAACACATATGTTTTCTTATCTTGCTCTCGTTTTCTATTCATTTTCAAAAGCTAAGAAAAATTTGAAATCAATACTTCAGCAATGCCTCAAACCTGAAATCAATTCAATCACCTATAATTCAGTTTTCAAGATCAAAATCAAAACTTGTTCATCTCTTAAAACCTAAAAATTTAAAACCATGTACAAAATCCTCTCAAAACACAATCAGTAATCCCCTCCTCAAACCAGAAATATATATCATAAACCTGTAATCAATTGCAAATCAAAACCTGAAGCATCAAAGCATGCTTCTTCTTCAACCTGAGTTTCATACTAAAGCATGCAAACCTTTTTCAAGTTCAAAACAATAACCTGTCATCATCTAAAATCAAGCCTGTGCATTTCTGCAAACCTGAGATTTTCAATTGCCTGCATCCTTTTTAAAAAACTAAAGCAAGTCTGAGATAAAGATAATTAAGCCTGCATTTTTTAAAAACCTAAGATGCACAGAAGCAACTTCAATTCTGTTTGTAATCAAGTTTCAATAGCATGCAAAGTTTCTTGGGATTAAAGCATTCCAAGTTTCAAGTTTTTAAATCAAAAGACATTTTCCATCAACTCAATCTTTAAAGGTTCAAGTGTTGTTTTCAAAATCAAAGGCTCTGTTCTTCATCATGTCTGGTGAGTAACATCACTTAATTTAAAAATGAATTTAAGAATTTGGTTGCTTGATTATCCCTATTATATAGATGCATTTTTATGTATGTATATGTAGAAATGTGTATGTGCATGCTTTTATCTGTGACACCTCTGCTCATGGTTTTCAAATTAAGATTTAAAACAAAATTCATGTTCTCTTGACCCCATTGTCGTTCAGTTTTAGACTATAAACAAAATTTGTTTAATTCATCATTTATTTTAGTTTAAAATTATAATTATGTTAAAATAAACTTACATGTCTCTAGAATACCCAATAGAACAGGCAAATATTAGTTTGGTCAAAATCCAAACATTCTAATTTATCAATACAAGAATGTAAACCGAATCATCAACCAGAAACATGATTTTTAAAACTGAAAACATAAATTTTAATGGTGGGATGTATGAGCAGTTCTGGTTTGACCAAAAAATAGGAATTGGGTTATTTCTGATGACCTCAATGGTCTGGAGGATCAAGGTTTTCACTGATGATGCGGTGATGATCAGTGAGTGGAAGAAAAATATTGGATGGATGTGTAGAAGATCGTGGTGGCGACGACGATCACATTAAGTCTGTAAACCTAGTTTGGATAGGATGGACATTTTTGATCGGCGCAACGACTCTGGTGGATCGAGTATCATCGGCCTTTGGGAAATGGAAGCATGGTGGTTGGAGAATGTGTGGTCGGAATTGCTGTCACTCTGGTGGTCGGAGGATCGTGAACGAGATGATTCCAGGTTTCTATGGTTGTTCCAGCTTTGGGTTTGACTGCTCGTTTTTTATTTCGATTTTGTGGTGTTGATCTAATGGTCGTAGTCTGATCTTGAGATGATCGTCGCCTTATTAGGATCATCGTGGGTGATCGAAGGAGGGAGGTTGGTTAATGCATATGCACGCTGCATATTTGGGTTCTGATGATGTTGGGTTGAACAGTCATGTTTACTTGAGTTTTACTCGAGTCGATTACTGATATACTGGAAGATGAGAGGGTTTTTTCCCGAAGTCATTATAGGTCTGGCTCGGGTCGTTGTTGGATTACAGGTTTTAGAAACCTGTCAGTTCAAATTTTCAATGAAATTTTAAAATGGAAAGCAGGATTTAAACTAGTTTTAAAATCAGTTTAAGTATAGATTCAAATCTAAACTTTTATTTTAGTTTGAAATAAAATAAAGTTTTATCAAATTTATAATGTTTAAACAACTTTAAAATGTTAAAGTATATTTTATAAAATGATTTGAATTTAAATGATTTGGTTTTAAATTCTTATGTAAATTTCTTTTATAAAGATAAGTGTTCTTTAACATTTGATTTAAAAGGTTTTTGAATTATTTTAAACTTTGTTAAAGTTACATTTGTATTCATTTCAAATCTTATATTTAAAATGAAATTTAAAGTAAAATTGAAAGTATAATGTTTTCAAAAGCATTTGTGAGTGATAATTAAATCATTAATAAAAATAATGTTTTTATCCTAAAGTTAATTAAGATCTAATGATTTGTGATTCATTAAATTATTAAGGTAAATAAAGAATAATTAATTAATTTAATTTATTAGTGATTTGGATCAATAAATTTAGTAATTGAGGATTTTAAATTAATTAATTAAGGTTTAAGATTAATTATTTATAGAATAATTAATTTGTAATTAAGATCATTAATTAGATAAGATTAGATTATTAATTAACGATTAGAAATCTATTAATCAAGTAATTAAAGATTAATTAAGTTATAGTTAAACACTTAATTAATTTAATAATTAGAGATTAATTAAATGGTTATTAAAGATTAATTAGTTTGTAATTAATATTGATTAATCTAAGTTTAATTACTTAAGAGAAGTAATTAAGGAATTGATTAATAATTAATGAAGATCATTAACTAAGGATTATTAAAAATTAATTAATGTGATTAATTTTAATAATTAATTAGATAAATTAATTAAGGATAATCATTTGTGGAATTATTAAGTATAATTACTTAGTGAAAGTAATTAAGGAATTAATTACTTAATATAATTAATTAAAGTAATGTGATTAGTCTAAGTTAATTAATTAGGTTTAATTAATTTAAAATAATCATAGGATGATTTTTTAAGCATAATTACTAATGTAATTAATGAAGTGTATTTACTTAATGAAGTAATTAAGATGGGTAATTACTGAACGTAATTAATTAAAGTATGGAGGAGATTTGGGATTAATTACTTTGTGTAATTAATATGAAGTATAATCTTAGTGAAAGTAATTAATAATTAATTACTTAGTGTAATTAATTTAAGAAGTGATTAATAAAATTATTTGAAGATAATTAAGAGATGTAATTAATTAAGGGTAATTAATTACTGAATGTGATTAATCTAGAGTGATTAATAAATATGGTTTAATTAAAGATTAATTACTTAATGTAATTAATTTAAATAGAGTAATTGATAATTAAAGAATTAATTAAGCATCATTAATTAATATAATTAGTGATGTAACTAAGGGTGATTAATTAAGATTATTTAATCAATAATAAGTGATTATAGAGTAATTAATTAATTGTAATTAATTAAGGATTAATGTAACTAATTATAGTTAACTAATTAATAGAGTAATTAAAGTATTAATTACTGTAATTGGTTAAGAATAATTAATTTGTGAAATTAATTAAAGGATAATTACTTGAATGTAATTAAAGGATAATTAATTAAAGATGATTAATTAAGGTGGATAGTTAGAGAATGACTAAATTAATTGATTTGAAATTAATTAATGGATATGTAAGCAAGATTTATGTGATGAAGTAATTAATTTAATTTGCTTTAAATTAATTAGAGGTGAAGTAATTAATTTAATTCATTTAAAATTAATTATAGATGGTGTGATTATTAGATCGTTGCTTTTGTATGGATGAATAATATTGATTGCCTTGAATGGTTTGAGATCTCAGATATGAGATAAGTGATGCTGTGTGATATGGATGTTTTGGTTGAAGTGTGATGATAATGTGAATTATCTATTTGTGGTGATAATATGAATTATCTATTTGTGATGATAATGTAGATTATCTATTGTGATATTATGAATTATCTATCCGTGTGTAAATGGAAAATGAATTGAATGGTTTTAACTTTAAAACAACTTGGACCTAAAAGATGGCGTTTTGGATTTCGATGAGACCGGGATCGGGTTTCTAGATTTGGATATCCAAAAAGCACATCGATCCAAATTAACGATAGGTCGTGAATCTCAAGTGAAGATGAAGATTCAGAGTGCAAGGGTTATCGTCGTTAGCTCTGAGGGTGATTCCAAAATGAGTGCAACGAGATAATGCCTTCGATTTCGTTCGAACCCGGAACAAACTTGTATGGATCGAATGCTTTCAAAACATTGTCAGGTGGACGATGAGCATTCTAAGAGATGTGTTCTCTAAAGGTAATCGTAGCCTCAAGCCTCATCAATCGGGAATGGCTAAAACAGGGGAGGTGCAGCAAAGCTAAGTGGGTAGCACCCAAGTAGGATAAGATTTACCCCTATCTAAAAGTCCCTTTATATTCGGCTGTGTGGGAAGTTGGTTGCAAACAACTGCTGGGTTATCTTGTTCGGGACTGTCCAGTAAGGGATGGTTTCGGCTTTGTGTTGTAGGGATTGGGAGTAATCCTCGGTACGGTGATCTAGGCCACGTACTGTGACGGGCGGTAGCCCAGTAGCCGTGCCATTATATGGAAACCCAGACTCCAATAAGTGCCCTCAGATTTGATTGTAAACTTATGTATGCTGGAATTTAATAAATGTAACAATTTTCGCTATTTCTTATTTACTTGAAAACCCTAGACCCTATTATAATATCACTGGATTTTCTATCAAATGTTTTGGTTAGCGTAAGATAAAAACTTACCCATGTTTATGTGTGGGAAGTCTTACATGATATCTTTTGTTTTCAAAGGTTTTCATAGTTTAGCAACCTTAACCTGTTACTCACACCAAACCCATATTTGACCCTGAGTTTATCTTTTATTTTCTTAAACTCTTGGGTACTCAAATTTTTACGAGTAGCCAAGGGATTCAGGTTAGCTTTGACGAATTGTGGAGGAGCAATGGAGCAGGAGGCTTCAGCATTGTAGATATATATAGTGTTCCGCTGTGTGCTCTCTAAGTCGTGTATTTGAGTTGTAATAGCTAGACAGGTGTTTATAACTGTCTAGTATGTGATGTATAATCTGTATAACCTGATCTATGTTGATACTATGTACTATCTTATGTGATTAATGTAATTTATTCGTTCCGCTGCTGTGATTCTGATGTTGTTTCTTTCTTTCTTCTCTATCCTTTTCTTTTCTATCCCTTTCTTTCTTAAAGATGATGATGCATCTTTCTGTAGAGAGAAAGATGGGTCGTCACATGTGGTATCAGAGCGCTAGGTTCAGTGAATACCTAGGCTTTGGAGTGATTTCGTTCTTGAGAGAGCGTATTTTTAATTTATATATATATATATATATATATATATATATATATATATATATATATATATATCTACCTATTTATTGGGTTTCCTATTCGGGTTTTCCAATATAAGTTATAAAGATAGATGAGGTAGTGGGGTGTGCAACACGACTACTACCAATGGAAGGAGTCCAACTGTTGAGGTTGGAAGTGTATCTGTCGAGACTGTAGACCTAATACTGTCTCTAGTGACTTTTGCAGTGGTGTAAGAATTTCATAAATCTCTGAAGTAAACCTGTTAAGGTTCGAGTCCATCTTTAAGGTTTGGATGGGTAGAGTTTTGACGCAGCGGATAACTAAAAAACGATATGGATCGATGAACGTAGCAATCGGTGGATTGAAGATACTGAAATGCCCGAATTCGTTGATCACAAGGATACCGAATTCTAGCTATCTTCGACACGTTGATCGCGCACGATACCATGAGAGAAGATCTTCAATTCTTCAAGCGTTGATCAAGCGCACTTGATTCCGCGAATCGACTTCAACAATCGTTGATTCAAGCGCACTCGAATAACCGAAAGTGGAGATAGGAGATTACACTCAACTACCAATTTAAGATGAAAGCACACAACAATCAACAAGAAATTTTATTCAAAAATCAACCACCAAAAAGTTACAACTCACTCCCTATTTATAGTGTTTTACAACCAACTCAGACCTTAAGTCGGCTGCGACTTACGACCCACGACTCAAACTAGGTCGTTGCCGACCTAACTGATGCTCCACGCCTCAGTTACAATACAACACATATACATGACCGACTTACATCCCCTGCCGACTTACGACCTAACAACGCAAGCATATGTACAACACAACAATAGTACACGACTTACAGTAGTTTGCGACCCAACCATCCAGCGACTCAACAATTACCATTACAACATGTAGCGACCTAGCAGTTACCAACGACTCACGACTTATCATAGGTCGGTAACGACCTAACAACAGATGCCCCTTAGACATTTAAGTCGTTCATGACTTAAAACACGACCCATATTTACAACACTTAGGTCGTATACGACCTAATTACTCACGCGACGTAAGAAAGAAACGATCTACGACTTAACAATTACCAACATATTACAACCCAGCACTCACATGTTAATCTCGTTGCGACCTATGACCTAAGTTAAGTCGTTAACGACTTAAACTCTTGGCGACTCAAGCTTCTTAGGTCGTAACCTGTTTCCGCTAGGTCGTGAACTCGATGCATCTTTCCCTTCTGATCTCCAGTTAGGTCATAACTCCTCTTCACATAGTTTGTTAGGTCGTGACCGACCTAAAACTCCTCCCAACACCGAACGACTTAAAGTTTGGTTAGGTCGTGTCTTCTCTAACTCATTCCCCTTTACTTTGATAAGTCGCAGACGGCTTGGAGTCTTCTCCTTAGGTCGTGAACTATGTTCCTTAAGTCGGCAATGACTTAAAATTTCCGAACGACCTAACTCCGAAGCTTCCTCCACACGACCTAGAGCTATGTTAACTCGTGACCGACTTAACCCATGAGGAATTGTAGATCGTGCTGCATCATCCTCCCCTGGTTGACAGAAATTCGTCCTCGAATTTGTAAATTCTCCTACATCAGATTGTTCATCTCCATAATATGGCACAAGATGCTTAACATTGAACACGTAAGAAGTGTACACATCCTCCGACAGCCTCAACTTATAAGCATTGTCATTAATCCGTTTCACAACTTCTACAGGACCAATTTTTCTGGCTTTCAACTTGTTGTAAGCGCCTACTGGAAAACGATCCTTCGTTAACACTGCATACACCAAATCACCTTCGTTAAATTCAACATTTCATCGTTTCACATCTGCAGTTCGCTTAGACTTCTCACTCGACTTCTCCAATCGTTCCTGAATGATTTTATGACATTCCGTCAAGCCTTCAACAAAATCAACAGCTCGTTTAACCGTCCCCGTCGGTTGTGGCACTGCTGCTAAATCCAATGGTCCCCTTGGCAAACTTGAATATACGATCTGAAATGGACTGAATCATGTGCTTCGATTCACTGCATGATTATGTGCAAACTCTGTCTGGCATAACTTCATGTCCCAACTCCTCAGATTATCCTTCACCAAACATCGTAACAAATTTCCCAACGATCTGTTAACAACTTCCGTTTGTCCATCAGTTTGCGGATGATAAGCACTACTAAAATTCAGCTTCGTTCCTACCATCTTCCACAAACTCAACCAAAAATGACTCAGAAAACGAGTATCTCTATCCGACACAATAGACTCTGGTAACCCATGAAGTCGATAGATTTCTTTAAAGAACAACTGAGCAACACGAATAGCATCCGCCGTCTTCTTACAAGCAATAAAGTGCGCCATTTTCGAAAATCTATCCACCACAACAAATATAGAATCATTTCCCCTTTGATTTCTAGGCAAACCCAAAACAAAATCCATGCTGATATCAACCCATGGTTTAGATGGTACAGGTAACGGCATATACAATCCTGCATTTGTCGCTGTTCCCTTCGAAACCTGATATATATGACATCTTTCCACAAACCTTTCAACCTCTTTCCTCATCAACGACCAAAAGTAAGATTGAGAAATCAAATGCAACGTACGATCACGGCCCACATGTCCTTCCTCGTGCAACTCTTTGATAATCTTCAATCTCAAACTGCTCTCTGGAATACATAATCGATTTCCTTCAAACAAGAATCCATCACCAACATAAATTCATCAGTACTCCCATCCTTAACTTTCTTAACAAACTTTGCAAAGTAAGGATCCTCCTCAAACAATTCTGGTAATAATTCAAACCCTGTCACCTCAACTTTCATTGTAGTCAACAAATGGTTCCTTCTACTCAAAGCATCAGCCACACGATTCGTCACCCCAGATATGTGCTTAACAACAAAGGTAAATTGCTGTAAATATGCAATCCACGATGCATGTCTCGCTGAAATCTTATCCTGCCCCTGCAAATGCTTCAAAGCTTCATGATCAGTGTAAAGAACAAACTCTTTCTGAAATAGATAATGCCTCCAATGTTTAACAGCTTGCACAACAGCATAAAACTCAACATCATATGTACTGTATCTCATCTTTGCCCCTGATAGCTTCTCACTGAAATAAGCAACTGGCCTCCCACTCTGACTCAACACTCCTCCAATCCCAACCTTTGATGCATCAGTGTGTAGCTCAAACAACAACTGAAAATCTGGTAATACAAGAATTAGCGCTGTCGTCAAAAGTTCTTTGATTCGTTCGAAAGCAACTCCTGCTTCTTCCGACCAAGAAAATTGTTTCCCCTTCATGCAATCAGTAACTGGTGCCATCACGCTACTGAAGTGTGGAATAAACCTTCGGTAGAATGATGTCAATCCATGAAAACTTCTAACTTCAGTGATAGTCCTCGGCTGTGGCCAATTTCTAATAGCTTCAACTTTACTCTGGTCCACCTGGATTCCCTTCTCAGATACAACATATCCCAAAAATAATACACTTCTCGTTATGAACACACATTTCTTCGTAGCTGCATAAAATTGTTCCTCACGAAGAATAATTAACACCTTTCTCAAATGCTCTACATGCTCCTCCGTACTCCTGCTATATATCAGAATATCATCGAAATAAACCACCACGAACTTCCCAATGAATGGTCTAAAGATTTGATTCATCACCTGCATGAATGTACTAGGTGCATTTGATAAACCAAATGGCATAACCAACCATTCGTATAATCCTTCCCTCGTCTTGAACGCAGTCTTCCATTCGTCTCCCGGTCTAATTCGAATCTGATGATATCCACTCTTCAAATCAATCTTCGAAAAGATAGTAGCCCCACTCAACTGATCTACCAAGTCATCCAACCTCGGCATAGGAAATCTGTAACGAACAGTAATCTTGTTCAAAGCTCTACTACCGGTACACATTCTCCATGTTCCATCCTTCTTCGGCACCAACAATGCTGGTACTGCACAAGGACTCAAGCTTTCCTGAACACGTCCCTGTTCTAACAACTCTTCCACTTGCCTTCGTAACTCCTCATGTTCCTTCGGACTCATTCGATAATGTGGTCTACGTGGTAAAACTGCTCCCGGAACAAGATCAATTTGATGTTGAATGTCCCTCAGTGGCGGTAACTCCTTAGGCAACTCTTCTGGAAATACATCTTCAAATTCTTTCAAAACTGGCTTTGCTTCTTCTGGAATTTCAACCTCTTCACTACACTCTCGTCCAATCAACAAAAACACTTCAGGCTCCTCTTCAATCTCCTTGACAAACTCCTTCAAAGATAGCAAAGTTTTTAGTTCTTCGATCTCCTCTAGCTTGCTTTCCTTCTGTTGTTGTTTCTTAGGAACTAAAATAATCTTAGTACCTTCGAACATGAAACTGTAACTATTAGCACGACCATCATGTTGCACTGCCCTATCAAACTGCCATGGTCTGCCCAACAACAGATGACACACATCCATGTCTACAACGTCACACCAAATTTCGTCTTTGTACTTCTTCCCAATAGAAAAATTCACACAAGCCCTTTGACACACCTTCACTTCACCACCCTTCCTTAACCATGCTAACTTGTACGGTTTAGGATGCTTCTCAGTTTTCAAGTTCAACTTCCTTACTGCTTCTATAGAGATAATATTATCACAACTCCCGGCATCAATAACGAACTTGCAAACCTTTCCCAAAATAGTGCATGTCGACTAGAAAATATTGCTTCTCAACCAACTAGAATCTTCCTCTTGCTTTGGTGTAAGACAAGATCTCCTCATCATCAAATTACAACCTTCATCCCCGGACAATAAGTCTTCCTCCTCAACATAAGGTGCATTTGAACATTCTGCCTCTTCACCATCATCCTCAATCTCAGCAACCATTGCTCTCTTCTTCGGCTTCGGACATTCATTGCTTTTGTGACCCAACTCCTGACAATTATAACATTTGAAACCTCTGCTAACCTTCGCCTTCTCAGCCTCCTTCACCATTGGTTTTGTAACAGGTTTAGAACATTAGAACTTCCACAAACACCCTTCGCTTGATTATTGGAATTAGTAAACACACCACCTCCACGCCTTCCTTGCTTCTCCCAAGCTAACGCTTTCTGATGTGCTTCTGCAACAGATCTTGGATCGAACATATTAACCATATCCTGGATCTGCATTCGCAACCCTCCAACAAATCTAGCAGTTAGCTGTTCTTCCGTCTCCATAATATCATTTCTGGCAATGAGTTGGTAAAATTCATCAGCATAATCACTAACAGACTTCGTCCCTTGCCTCAGATTCTGCAATCTCTGGTACATGAGTGATTGATAGTTGTAAGGTAAAAATGTAGCTCTCATCAACTTCTTCATCTTCTCCCATGATTCAATCTTTGACTTTCCCATTCTCTCCCTTGTAAGTTTAGTTTGCTGCCACCACGCCAAAGCTCTCCCCCTCAACCTTGTAGCAACTAACTTCACCCTTCGATTCTCCGGAACCTCCTTGAAATCGAAGATTTCTTCTACATTAGACAACCAATCAAGAAATTCTTCGGCTACCATTCCACCTTTAAATTCTGGAATTTCCAACTTCATACCCGATTCCCATCGACGATCATCCTCTACATCCCGATAAGAATTTCGAACTTGGTCTCGATCTCGATAATGAATGCTAGCTCTATCACCCTCTTCATCAAAATCAAAAGTACGCCTACATCGATCTCGACCATTATCATTCCTTCGTTCATGCATGCTTCTTCGACTATGTCTCTCTTCATCTCTATACGCCTCATTCTCAAATTCACGTTGACTTCTTCTCTCTTCATGTCCATAGTCAGGATGATCTCTCCGTGATGAAATTGATGTTTCTCTTCTATCACTAAAAGATTGCGGTGATACCCTCCTCGCTTCCGTAACCAACGGCGAAACTCGGTTTCCTCCATGGTTCGAGTTTGGTGATCTCCTCCTTTGAGTTTGATTCAAATCATTCATCAATTTCTCTAACTTTCCAATGCCTTCATTAAATTTCTCATTAATACGTTGTTCCATAAGCTCGGCTTCTTCTCTTCTATAAAACGCTTCAACGTTTTGATGACGATTAGCTCTTCTTGGCGGCATGATTGAAAACTTCTCAAAAACTTCAAATACTTCTCAAATACTTCAACAAATACTTCAAGATAAGTCAAACAAGTCACGGCCTAACACTTAGCTCGGCTCAAGGTCTCCAAGCAAAAAAATAATACGTTGCTCTGATACCAAACTGACGCAGCGGATTAATCACAAAAATAACTCCAATCGGTGAAAGTAGCTCGGTTCAAGATGCAACCTAACTCGGCTCGGCCTTAAACAAATGATGCACGGCTCACACACTTCTCCAAAAATTCAAACACTTCTCCAAGTTTGATCCAAAATGAAATGGATCAAAATCTTCAAATTCGTTGCAACTTCAAGATGAACACGATGAACAACAACTTCAAACTTCAAGTACTTGGCTCCAAGAATCAACTTAGCTATGATTGGCTAAGTACGACTCTGATACCAAAACTGACGCAGCGGATAACTAACAAAACGATATGGATCGTTGAACGTAGCAATCGGTGGATTGAAGATACTGAAATGCCCGAATTCGTTGATCAAAAGGATACCGAATTCTAGCTATCTTCGACACGTTGATCGCGCACGATACCGTGAGAGAAGATCTTCAATTCTTCAAGCGTTGATCAAGCGCACTTGATTCCGCGAATCGGCTTCAACAATCGTTGATTCGAGCGCACTCGAATAACCGAAAGTGGAGATAGGAGATTACACTCAACTACCAATTTAAGATGAAAGCACACAGCAATCAACAAGAAATTTTATTCAAAAATCAACCACCAAAAAGTTACAACTCACTCCCTATTTATAGTGTTTTACAACTAACTCAGACCTTAAGTCGGCTGCGACTTACGACCCACGACTCAACTAGGTCGTTGCCGACCTAACTGATGCTCCACGCCTCAGTTACAATACAACACATATACATGACCGACTTACATCCCCTGCCGACTTACGACCTAACAACGCAAGCATATGTACAACACAACAATAGTACGCGACTTACAGTAGTTTGCGACCCAACCATCCAGCGACTCAACAATTACCACTACAACATGTAGCGACCTAGCAGTTACCAACGACTCACGACTTATCATAGGTCGGTAACGACCTAACAACAGATGCCCCTCAGACATTTAAGTCGTTCATGACTTAAAACACGACCCATATTTACAACACTTAGGTCGTATACGACCTAATTACTCACGCGACTTAAGAAAGAAACGATCTACGACTTAACAATTACCAACATATTACAACCCAGCACTCACATGTTAATCTCGTTGCGACCTACGACCTAAGTTAAGTCGTTAACGACTTAAACTCTTGGCGACTCAAGCTTCTTAGGTCGTAACCTGTTTCCGCTAGGTCGTGAACTCGATGCATCTTTCCCTTCTGATCTCCAGTTAGGTCGTAACTCCTCTTCACATAGTTTGTTAGGTCGTGACCGACCTAAAACTCCTCCCAACACCGAACGACTTAAAGTTTGGTTAGGTCGTGTCTTCTCTAACTCGTTCCCCTTTACTTTGATAAGTCGCAGACGGCTTGGAGTCTTCTCCTTAGGTCGTGAACTATGTTCCTTAAGTCGGCAATGACTTAAAATTTCCGAACGACCTAACTCCGAAGCTTCCTCCACACGGCCTAGAGCTATGTTAACTCGTGACCGACTTAACCCATGAGGAATTGTAGATCATGCTGCATCAAGTTTGGATCTGTCGGTTAGGCAGAAGCAAGTGAGGTTATCTTGGCTACCTCAGGAAGTTGTAGCTACGTGATGAGCTGCAGTGACTATGGATGTCTTCGAAGATGTTTCTTTGGAACTAGTTTAAGGAAGTGTGTCTGCATCGGTGTTGAGGCTCAGTCCAGCAGGGTGATTGTGTTTGGCTTTGAGGCCCGAGTTTCTCGAGGAGCTTACGGTTCAGGAAGTCTTTAGCATCAGTGGCAGTGTTGTAGTTCGGAGTGTTCTGTGTGCCTGCAAGAAGGTCATCTGGCTGAGCAGTTTTCTAGAGGTGGAGTTCAGAAGCAACAGAGTGGATCCATTTCTTCGATGGATTGGTTAGATGAGTATAAATTGTTCTGTTTGGTAAAGAAAGAACAATATCTTTGGAAATTGGTCTGGGTTGATCGCAAAAGTACTTGCGATGGTTGAGTGTTCTGTTGGGTTGTTAAAGATTTTTTCGGATGTCTTCAAGGTCGAAGGTTTGCCTTAGCATCTGAAGGTTGAGTTTACTTATCGACTAGGATTCCAGAAAAGGTACCGATGGTTCAGCTAAGTAGAAGGATGGTTCCTAAAAATAGAATTTGGTGAAGCCGCTCAGGAATTCGTGGAACTTTTGAGTTTTCTTTTTATGGATCTGTTGAACCATATCTCTGGGATGTGTTTTCCAGTCCGTGCTCGTGTTTTTCATCAGCATTCTATTTGTCTTTTCCGGATAGGAGAAGTAAGTTCAGTCTACTGATGTTAGTGGTGTAGAGTTGTGTTCTTGATTTTGATTGATCGTAAGAGGATCATTTTGCTGGGTTATTTTTGGTCCGGTTTGTTTTGAGAGGCATCAGCGAAGGTTGAGCTGATTAGGAAGGATGAAGGAGGCCCAAGATCGTCTGAAAAGTTTTGTGGTTAAGAGTCGGAGATTGATTTTGGGTAAGTTTCTCCGATCAAAGGAGCTATAAGATTTTGGTTAGACTAGGAAATTAGCTCCAAGTATATTGGATCTCTTCTATGTTCTGTTTAGGATAAGTGCTTTGGTCTACTGGGATTGAATTGCCAGTTTAGAAGACAGGAATTCAATGAGTTTCACGTATCTCTGAGGGAGTACGTGTATGATCTATCTCTAGTTTTGGATCCAGCAGTTCTGGAGGATTTGGTTGTTGAGTCAGACTTGTCTGTGGTTTGATATCCTATTCAGTTTTGTAGATCTAGATGAGTAGAAGCCCTGTATCTTAGTTGTATAGACTGTTTGGATTCTGTAGAATGAGTATCCCGGTACTTATGCCTGGGAAACTCTAGGAAGTTCTATCAAAAATTCTGTCTGGATGATTAGGTTTGTTTGTTTAAGTGAATTGGTTGCTATGATTGTTAACATATGGTTGTTAATATATGCTTGTGGTTTTAAAATTAAATCTTAGATAGATTATTAAATTATTTTTGCTTTTAAATTTCGGGGACGAATTTTTTTAAAGAGGAGGAATGTGATGAACCGGAATTTTGGGCAAGATCAATTTAATAATCTGTATTAATAATTAAATGGATTTGATAATCTTTGTTAATAAAATTTGAATCGATTTAATAAATTTCTTTTAATTAATAATTAATTGGTGAATTTATCTTTTAAAAGCTAATGAAATATTTTCTATTATAATGTGTGTGTGTATGTGTATATGTATATATATGTATATATTGTAAATAGAAGAACTTTGGTTTGAATTTAACAAATAAAATATGTTTTCAAATTCTAATATGTTTTTAGTAATTTGGAAAATTTTATTTAATTTAAAATAAAACTTTTCAAAGATTATTTAAATAAAAAACTATACAACTTTAAAATACTTAAGATAAATGTTTATAAGATTTGTTTTATTTTCATTTTAAATATTTCTTAATAAATATGATTTGAAAATAAATAATAAGATAATCTCTTTTATAAATTATTTAAAATTGTCAAATTTGTTATTTTCAAAATTTAAATGTGTAGTTATATATGTATATATATAACTTGATTTTTAAATTGGATTTTAGAATTTAATTTGAAATTGAATTTGAATTAGTTTTGAAATTCAAAAGATAGACATTTTAAAAATATTTAGATAAGCTTTTATTTATATATAATTAGTGTTACTACATTTTCTTTATAAAGAAATTCATATATGTATTTACATAAGAATTTATTAATTAAGTTAAAAACCTTTATTAACATTTAAAATAAAAAGAAAATATTTAGTTACAAGTATAAATAACTTAAGTAACGTAATAACATGTGTTAAGAAAATATTAATTCAAGATGACAAATGTTGTAATTTTAAACAAGTGTCATCTTTAATTGTTGATTTTTTTTAAAATCGGCCTTTATAAACACATATGTTTTCCTATCTTACTCTCTTTTTCTATTCGTTTTCAAAAGCTAAGAAAAATTTGAAATCAATACTTCAGCAACGCCTCAAACCAGAAATCAATTCAATCACCTATAATTCAGTTTTCAAGATCAAAAACCAAAACTTGTTCATCTCTTAAAACCTAAAAATTTAAAACCATGTACAAACTCCTCTCAAAACACAATCAGTAATCCCCTCCTCAAACCAGAAATATATATCATAAACCTGTAATTAATTGCAAATCAAAACCCGAAGCATCAAAGCCTGCTTCTTCTTCAGCCAGAGTTTCATACTAAAGCATGCAAACCATTTTTCAAGTTCAAAACAATAAACTGTCATCATCTTCAAAATCAAGCCTGTGCATTTCTGCAAACTTGAGATTTTCAATTGCCTAGATCTTTTTCAAAAGACTAAAGTAAGTCTGAGATAAAGATCATCAAGCCTGCATTTTTCCAAAACCTGAGATGCATAGAAGCAACTTCAATTCTGTTTGTAATCAAGTTTCAGTAGCATGCAAAGTTTCTTGGGATTAAAGCAGTTTCAAGTTTTTAAATCAAAAGACATTTTCCAGCAACTTAATCTTTAAGGTTCATGTGCTGTTTTCAAAATCAAAGGCTCTGTTCTTCATCATGTCTGGTGAGTAACATCACTTAATCTAAAAATGAATTTAAGAATCTGGTTGCTTGATTATCCCTGTTATATAGGTGCATTTTTCTATATGTATATGTGAATGTAGAAATGTGTGTGTGCATGTTGTTATCTGTGACACCTCTGCTCATAGTTTTCAAATTAAGATTTAAAACAAAATTCATCACTACAAGAAAGTTGATTTTACTGGCGCACAAAAAATGCTACAAAAAGTTTTGGTGGCGTTTTGATAAACGCCGCTAGAAAACGTGCGACTAAAAATCCATGATTTTTTGTTGCATTTATTTTAATGCCACTATAAATGAATTTTTGGCAGCGTTTTTTAAACGTTACTAAAGATCTTTTTTACCGCGTTTAAGAAACGCCACCGAAAAGGTGTCGTTTACTATCTTATTTTTGTTGTTGCATTTATTACTACTTTTGCAGCATTTTTTGAACGCCACGGAGATTATCTGAGTTACTATAATTGTTGATTCTATAGCGCTTTTTAAATGCTACAAAAATATATCTTTGGTGGCGTTTTTTCTCCGCCACGGTATGTTTCGATTTTATTGTCTGCTGTTCCATGACTACATCTGATTTCGCCTCCAATTCAAGTACTTCAAAACTTATACAATAACATAATATATAAACACATACACATTCAAAAATGACACATTCAATGAACCATAATAACACAAACAAAAGCAATTACATAATCACCACTATATCATAACATTAGTGTCAAGACAATGGTTAACCATGCGTTTACACAACCAAACTACCATAAACAGTTTCATAATAGTACATGCAGCCGAAATAGTGCTGCTACCATACATACTAGTTTCATAATAGTTTCATAACAGTTTTAATCAACCTAACTACATACATGTGCTGCTACCATACCAAAAACCAGTGCTGTTGCTTGAATTCTTCACAAACGTTTATCTACCTGTAAACAATAATAATCATGTTACTAAATATTTGTGAGGTGGAGGCATCAAAGATCAAAAATGGACAAATATAGAAGTCCTTAGACTATAATACTTCAAACAAATATGCCTCTACGTATTAACCACCGACGTGAGCACATTGTAATCGTCCAACAACTTTTACATCATATTTGTGAATTCAGTGCACTAGACTTGCCATACGACAACCATCCTCTTCAACCATGCACTCCATTCAAAACAGCAAGTTCACCTGATAACATCCCCATTTCCTTCCTTCATTCCCTCTGCATGTACACTACTTGTTCACACCAACTTCTAACACAACACAGTCAACTTCTCCACTAAAACTTCCTCATAATCATATTTGATACAAACTTCCGACCATACCCACAACTTGTCCCACACACAACCAATAAAAATTCGAACCTGCCAAACAACTCGTCATTCTTCCCTGTTCGTCATCATTGGTACAATCGGACCACCATGCTTCTGAAACCTAACCGCAACTCCTCTGATCACTCAACAGACCTACTGCAACCTAACCTTTCGTGCATTGCATATCTCTATAGTTCAGTACAAATGCACTTCGACCACACTTCAATCATCTCCACACTTCGACCACTCAGCAATCTCCCCTTCAATCTTCCAGTTACTCCTCTTTAACACTTGCTTCATATACCACCCTACATCCAAACAACACACTACCAACATATCAACACCAAACCCTTGAATACAAACTCTAATTCCACAAAATATCCAAATCCGACAATAGCCGAACTGTCCACCATCTCAACTTCACCAAAACTCCACCACAAAACTTCTAACATCCCCGACAATTCCCCGACTTCTTGATCATCATTTCCAACACTTCCTTCTCCCTAAAACCTCACCCAAACCTGATAACAACCATCATCACAACTTTCTCAAACTGCCACTCCAACACAGAGTCAAAATCATTCCTTCCTCAATCACTAACAATACAACCCTCCCTATCCTTTGAACAACCTACCACCAATATCACCCTTACTTCTAAAAACTTCACCTTCACTTGAACTGTTCCACCTTCAAACTGCTTCAGTTCAAACAACCTCGATCATTATAGTTCTGTCTACTACAAGCATCACTTCCCTACTTCAACACAATTTCCATCAACTGCCTTGCAACAACCCCTCCCCATTCATACTGTAGAAAAAAAATCCACAATATGCCAAGTTAAAATTAAAGACAAGTTGATAGTCCTGCCACTATTTGACCTAAAATGTACCCCCCTCACTGAACTTTAGCCTAACTCCATCAATAACCTCAGCCAAACTGACAACATTAAATCACTTTCTAGCTCTACACAAATATTTATTGAGTAATGTAACTAATTTTTATAGTCGATTATCTAGGAATATTGTCAGGGTATTAGAATCAAAGTTTGAAACAAATGGAACGCAAAATGTTTTCTTTATTTGAGACTAAAACCATGTGCATGATTGGATAATAAAATTGTTCTTTTAAAAATGATAATCAACTCTGCTGTGCAAATAGCCATATGTGTTATTGGATCCCAATCATTAACTTTTAAAGTGTTCTAGCAAATAAAATAGTGAATAGTGTTACCTTAAACTCCGGACATGTCTTCGCCTTCACAAACCTTCTCCATTCGTTCATGCTTTTGATGTTGGTAGGTTTCATTTTTAGTCTTTCCTCTTCGTTCTTTGCTTTATTTATTTTCGAACCAATTTACCTTTTGACGATCTCCAAATTACTCCCATTTGTTGAAACACAGCTTTTCTTTGCCAATCCTCTTCCGGTTTAAATCTAATCTGCAACAATATATGAAAACATGATATTAAAATCAAACAACAGCCATATGTATGCATCAAACAATTTTTTTGAGCCATAACTATAATACGCGATGTAACAATGTAGCAATGTAGCAACTTGCAAACAGATGTATAAACAACAAAAACAATTTTTAACTCATACCTAAATCGATTGCCACAAAACAACTTTTAACTCTTCATTTAGATTCTTCCAATCATCAAATGTGTATGGAACTAGCTCCCGCACAAGCGGTCCAAGAAAAGAGGAAAAATGTACTGACCCTTTCCCTATTGGTATACCTATATCATTGAACTCAACTTCAATTCGATCCTGACTACGTAACGGGAGTCTTTTTGCTTTTGCTGGACCTCTACCACCTCTTTTCCGAGATGTAATTCTGGATTCAGCTTCACTTGCTCTCCTAATTTCTCTCTCAGCATCATCAGTTTGTTCAGGAAGGATTTCATTTTCTGAGCGAAGTCCATCTTCATTTGGGTCGGAGGGGGTAACAGGTGGCTCTTGTTCTTTGTCTTCATTGCAAACAATGGCTTGCTTCTTAGCGTTGACTGTTGGTTCTTCGCTATCAGTGCAAGCACCAGCTGGAATCTTAACCTTTTTCTTTAGATTATACTTCCACTTTGACTTATAGTTCTGAGATTCATCATCAGCCTTTCTCTGGTTGCGAGTATGTACAAAGCTTGAATGCATCTTTTTTCTGCAGATGAAACAAAAAACAGTAACTTATTTTGAGAATACTTCATATAAAGGACAGTTAACAGTATCTATTATGTAACCTTGAATACAATAGTTAGTAATACATGTATATGAACTCTGTAATGTAAACTCTGTAAATAATCACATTAATACTTAATAATGGAATAATCAAAACATATAATTTCTGTAAATGTATATTAATATGTTTTCTATGCTTACATTTACAAATGAAGGCACCTAACATCTAATAAAAAAAAGCACAACACACTCAAAAAAATTTGCAACCTCTCACAAACACAAAACATAGCAATGCTAACTCATACACAACTCACACAAGCCATAGTACACAACATATTCACAAGCCAACTCACCCTACAGACAGTCAGACAACCCTCACAAAAACAGTACACATAAACTCATATGTAGACTAACTACCCACTTACCTTATCAGTCACTATCCTCTGGTCATTACTCACTGTCTTCTGAGTTCCGATTCTTTAATATTATTTATCTGTTAATATGGAGCAAATACTTGGTACTTTAAGCAATACCATGCTCAAGTTCTTGTTTTATATAGTAGATAAATGTTGTGTAAAAAAAATAGTATTAATATGCACCTTATGTAAATGAAAATATTCCAAAGTTGAAAAATTGTATTACATAAACAGTTTTACAGTGCCCTGTGATCTGAGTCTGGGAGAGGACATGCCCAAATCATAATTTGATATCATATAACTCATAAAGCAATATGAATACACTATTGTAGTTACATACTAAATCTATCTAAAAACAACAAAATATTCCCAACTTCCAATTATGGACCATATATGTCAAGGGAAGATTATCAAACAAACATTAGCTTGAATCGCTATTAGACTCGAAAAAATATGCTAATGATTATGTAAGGAAAAAGAAAAAGGGGAGGAAATATTTACTTAAACTGAGAGAAACATGCAATACTTATAAAAGAAAAATATCGCCGAATGCTAGAAAATAAATATGTCTACTTCATAATTTAATTTGTTCTTATATCAGCAAAAAGATAACTATAGATTATTTCCAAGCTAAAGTACAAATCCTTTAGACACATCTTCCCAAGCTATCTAACCCTATTTACATCCATGAAACCATTTGGCACATCTTCCTAAGCTAAACTAGAAATCCTTTGGAAGTTAAGATAAACATAAAATTACTTCTTTCCTTTTGAGAAAACAAAATATTTTCAATCAAAATTAAGTAAGGTGTAATTAAGATGTTATTACAAGGGAAAAAGGTATCTTTTGACAATTATGCAACAGGCAACAAACTTGGCATAGGAATGGAATTAAATTCAACATAAACATAATATTAAATTTGATTTGACATATCAAATCTAAATAGAGTCAAAAAAAAGAAATATATTAGAAAATTAAAATAGAAAAAAAAGAGTTATATGTAGAAATGATGCATGCTAGAGTATAAATGAAGATCCTCAATCAGAAGCTGACCATCTATCTTCAAATGACCTATATGTAAGGTTTAATGCTAGGTTTTGATTCTTGAGTAGTAGACAGAACAAAGGTGGTAAATGTCAAAGCTGTCATGAAACAAGGAAAAGAAACTACTTGATTGTAATACATTTTTCAAATGATAGTACAACAAATTTTATAATCTACTCAAGTAGAACATATAATCTGCTCAAGTATACCTTCGCAATCCTCTCTAACATAACTAACATCTTCATCATCCATTTCGGTTATTTTGTTACCTTCCATGACTTGGATATCTTCCTCGATGCAATCGTGATCCTCTAAATCATTAAAACTTCTTGATGATGCTTTCATTACAACATACCAATTAGAAACATCATTCTCTCCTGAATAAAATACTTGTCTTGCTTGAGATGCAAGTATGTATGGATCTCATAAAAATGATGCTTGCTGTAAAATAACAAGAGTGAACCCATCATCATCATCAACTTTTACTCCATTTCCTTTATACGCCCAATGACACTTAAAAACTGGAATATAAAACGTATGATAATCTAATAAAATTATATCTGTCAATATTCCATAGTAAGTGACCACATCAACCACTTGGGATATATCTTTTGCACTTGCTCTATACATAGTAGTCGCATCAAAAGTCACCCCACAATTCTGAGTTTCTCTCCCTACATCTTGTATATGAAAATGTTGCTCATTGATGATATATCTGTTGTAAGACATGGCATCATCCTTCGGACCAAAAGCAATCCATCTTAACATGTCATTATGATCCTTGGAGGTAATTGGTATCTACAACAAATTTTATCTAGCATGTATATTTTATAGTAAGATTAATAGTCAAAAGAGAATATATTTGAAATATAACTAACCTTTCTTTTAATCCAATCGGAAAAAAATTTTGTATGTGTTTCCCAAAGTAAGATCGAATTTTTTGTCATGCGTGGGTCTGACTTTTCAAATTCCTCCAAATGCAAACTAGTATTGAATAATTGATTATAAGTTATATATAGCATTACGAACACATCAAAATAATTAAAACAATATAACATACACTTACTCTATAAATGGTTCCACCATGACCATATTCATTAACACGGTTAAATGAGCACTTTCTTTGTCATTAACTGACAGTTTAACTGTCTTGGATATTGAAATCAGACGCCCCTCGAGTATTACACTGCTTTCATAATCTTCATTTCGAGCTTCTTTCTCCTCTATATGTCCTGATTTTTTCAAAAATTCATCGAAAAACATCATGGATTCTTTTGCAAGATAGGATTCTGCAATACACCCCTTTGGTCGTGCATAGTTTCTGACATAGTCTTTAAGTGTCTTCATGTATCTTTCGAATGGGTACATCCAACGAAAATGAACCGGTCCACACATTAGTGCTTCTTTTACAAGATGAATGGATAAATGTACCATTATATCAAAAAAAGATGGTGGAAAATATTTTTCAAGCTCACATAGAACTTCAATAATCTCAACATTGATTTGTTCTACCTTCTCTCTGTCAAGAACACGTTGACATAATTTGTTGAAAAAAGAACATAAGCGAATTATCGTTTTTCTTGCCTTCTTTGCCATTAATCCTCTCGATGCTACTAGCAATAACTGTTGCATTAATACATGGTAATCATGTGACTTCAATCCGCTAATTTTTCAATCCTGCAACGAAATCCGATTTTTCAAATTTGAACAGTAGCCATCTGGTCCTTTGAAATCGTACAATCTTTTACAAAATATTTTTCTCTCGGATTTTGACAACATGTATGGAGCCGGTGGAAGATATGTTTTATTCCCACGAGGTTGTGCATGAAGCTCATTTCGAATTCCCCAATTCTCTAAATCCTTTGTATAGTTGGTTCCATCTTTTGATTTATTACCATGCAACATCGTGCCCAATAGGCTTTCACCAATGTTTTTCTCCACATGCATCACATCTATATTGTGACGTAATGGAAGCTCCTGCGAAAACCAAAACTATCACACAATATTGGGTTTTTCTTCTATTAAAACAATGAAAAATAAATAAACTAACCACTAACTTTCCAATAAGGCAAATCAAAGAAAATTGATCTTTATTTCCACCTCGATAGCTCCATTTTTGTAGAATCGTTAGTATTATCATCTTCATCTTCTATATCATAAACACACTTTCTCTTCTTACTTTTCTCTTCTTTTTCTTTTCCAAAATCATTTGGATAATCCTTCAACAATGCATGAATGTTTCTCCCAGTTAGTATTCTAAGAGCACTACCTTTCTCTACGGTGTTATCAAATAATGCCTTTTGTCTCCTCCGTGAATCTGAAGCAGGTAGAAATTTTCTATGACCCATGTAGATGCTCTTTTGACTATGATTCAACCAGCGAGAATGGGTATTGACACCACATAATGGGCAAGTTTTCCCCCCCTTCACACGACATCCAGCAAGATTTCCATAAGCCGGAAAATCGCTAGTCATCCACAGAAAAATTGCATTCAGTTTAAACAAAGTTTTACTGAATGCATCATAAGCATCAACTCCATTACACCAAAAATGATGCAAGTCTTCCACCAAAGGCGCCAAATATACATCAATATCATTCCCGGGTTGCTTTGGGCCTGGAATAAGTAAAGTTACCATAATATTTCCCTTCTTCATACACAACATAGGTGAGAGATTGTATGTCACAAGCATCACCGACCAACAACTATATTTCGAACTCAACATGGAAAATGGATTGAATCCATCTGTAGCAAGACCAAGCCTAAGATTGCGTGGATCAGATGAAAAAGATTTATACTTTTCATCCACCATTTTCCATATCGTAGAATCCACGGGATGACGCATTTTTCCATCGTTGCTTGTATTATTAAAATGCCATCTTAAATCTTCTGCCATCTTTTGAGATCTATACATTCTTCTAAATCTCGAAATTATTGGAAAGTTTCATAATACTTTAACTGGAATACCTTGTATAACCTCTTCAGTATCTTGATTTTTCTTCCATCTTGAAGAACCGCATTTTGGAAAACTTTCTAAATCTTTGTATTCTTTTCTGTAAAGGCAACAGTAATTCTCACAAGCATGTATCTTTTCAAAACCCATGTTGAATGCTCTAAGAAATTTCTTTACTATAAGTTTTTGGGAAGCACGTTATCCTTTGGCAGAAATAAATGTTGCACAGTTAAAAGCTTATCAAACCCATTATCAGACAAGCCAGTCTCACATTTAAGATTATACAAGACGGTGACATCAGATAATTTTGTGTGATTTATGTAACCAGGATATAATGGAGTTTCTACATCTTCCAAGTTCTTGAGTAACTCATCCTCTTTTCTTTGAGAATTAACATTATCTTTATCATCATCGAAAAAATCTTCATCTTCATAGTGAATCATCTTGAATAGATCATATACATCAAACGTATTTGTTTTCTTCTCTACATTTATCTCTTCACCATGGTTAAACCATACGCCACCCATGTATTTAGGATCCTTTCCTTTTATAATTAAATGTTGAATGATGATTTGTTCATCATGATGACTAAGATTCCGACAATCCTTGCAAGGGCATAAATTTTTTTCTACACTTCTTG
This sequence comes from Allium cepa, assembly GCA_030765085.1. NCBI lineage: Eukaryota > Viridiplantae > Streptophyta > Magnoliopsida > Asparagales > Amaryllidaceae > Allium > Allium cepa. Next base: position 861,308,906 of record CM060943.1, read on the forward strand.
CATTCCTCTTTGCAGCATTTACAAAATTCATTGCTCCTTGTCGGTACTCTATACTAGTTCTATGAAAAAAGTAAAACAAATAAAAAGATTGAGCTTTAATATTAGATTATATGTTATAATTCTCAAAATACATATTAAGTTAATCATGGTTTTATCACCTGCTTAAAAAAACCCAGTCTTTTTCCATTTTTGACATATGAAGGCAAATAAGTTTCCAATCTTTGGAGTATAAATTGGTTATCTGTTGTAATCAAAAAAATAACTAGACGTTGAAGTTATTACCCAAAAAACATCCAACCATCTTATAAATAATGCACTATCTGGAACATTGGTAACACGTCCATAGTAAGGATAATAAACTACAATAGACCACATAAAATGAATAATAACAGAGATAACATGTGCTGCAGTGAATGAAATAACAGAGATAGTTTTTATTTTTAGGATGCTGCACACATGAATCAAACCCCGTTCACAAGGTTATATAGATTTGTTTTTCTTCGTTCGGTGACTGAAATTATGATGCATTTGCTGAAAATATAACGCATATAGATATGAATCAGTGAGATAACTCCATGTGACCATGTAAACGCATCTGCCGGAAAATTATTTATAGAAAAATAACACATACATTTTTCTTATTTAAACTCATTCTTATCTATCATTTGTATATTTTACATGCTTCATTTCAACATTCAGTGACATGCTTCTAAAATTATAATCAAGTATAGAGATTATATCTGAGTTTTACTTACAGTTTTTTTCACAATGGCACAAGTAAAGCATGGGAATAAGATTAATCCACATATTGGTGATTAAGAAGAATATCAAGAAAACAATGGTTATGATGGATATTTGAGCTCTTTATCAGAAGAAGAAGAAGAAGAAGATGATAGCTACAATTCAATTGGCGAAAATTCATCAAAAGATGAAGATTTTATAGACGATTTGAATTCATCTTCATGTTCTTTGAATTCTTCCTTATCATCATCGAATTCATCACTTTATGATATGTCATCTCTCATTTCACATCTTCCTTTGAAGTAAGTTTTTGTTCAATTGTGTTCTGATTTTGCTTCTTTTCATATATAGAACATTTTTTTTGTTCAGATTTCTTTTTTTTAATTTCTTTCTTTTATTTTTTATGTCTAAAACATTAATCATACGTAAATAATTTATGGTATCATAACATTCATAACACGTATGCATAAGTTTTCATATACAAGTTTTCTAACAAATCATTTGAATTTCAGAGAGGTTTATCAAAACACCACGAAGGAAAATCACAGTCGTTTACATCACTATCGAGCATGAAGAGTTTGGAGGATCTAATCAAAACTGAAAACCCATCAAATAAGAAGATCAAAGCATTGAAAAATAATAGTTGGAGTATGATGAATTCATCCAGAGTTATAAAGAAGAAAAGCTCTAAAGGATCAGTAAGCTCTTCGTTAAGAAACTTGAAGAGGAATCATAGTTTTTTCAGAGGCAAACTATGTAAATGCAAATAAAAATATAACATAAATTGGATACAATTAAAGAAAGCACATCGCGCTAACATAATAGGAAATGATTAGAATATAAATAAAATTTATAAAAAATATAGCTCGAACATAATCATATAAAATCAATTATTCCAGTTAGGATTTATTCCAATTAGGGTTAAATCGACTATTCCAATTAGGGTTTATGTAGAAATTCGTATAGAGTATCCATACATAATCATATAAAATCCAGTAGACTCATAAAATCGGTTTATAAAATTTCATACCTAATATGCGAGGAGAGATCTGTGAAGGGATACCGCGACCATGTGGAGAGGAGTAGAATGAAGGACGTCTACCGCAACAATGATAATGAAGCAAGGTGGATTTTGTTGGAGGGTGAGGTAGATTTTGCTGGAGTGAAAAGGAAAGCGTGAGGAGAAAAGTTTCTAAATAATTAAGAGGAAGGGAAACGTGAAAGTAAATAAAAAAATTTCGTGAAATATTTTTTACTTTACGCGGATGCAAAGCGGGAAAGTGAAATCTTTTTAGCCGCATTTTTATTTTTTAGGGAAATACTTTTTGGTTGCATTTAGAAAGAAACGCCACCAATTTTTGCAACTATAAATGGTTTTTCTTGTAGTGCATGTTCTCTTGATCCAGTTGTTGTTAGGTTTTAGACTATAAACAAAATCTGTTTGATTCATCATTTATTTTAGTTTAAAATTATAATTATGTTAAAATAAACTTGCACGTCTCTGGAAAACCCAATAGAACAGGAAAATATTAGTTGGCCAAAATTCAAAATCCTAATTTATCAATTCAAGAATGTAAACTAAATCATCAACCAGAAACATTATTTTTAAAACTGAAAACATAAATTTTAATGGTCGGATGTATGAGCAGTGACCAGAAAATAGGAATTGGGTGATTTCTAATGACCTCGATGGTCTGGAGGATCAAGGTTTTCATTGATGATGCAGTGATGATCGGTGAGTGGAGGAAAAATATTGGATAGATGTAAAGATGATCATGGTGGCGGCGGCGATCACATTAAGTCTTTAAACCTAGTTTGGATAGGATGGACATTTTTGATCGGCGCAATGGCTCTGGTGGATCGAGTGTCATCGGCCTTTGGGAAATGGAAGCATGGTGGTTGGCGAATGTGTGGCCGGAATTGCTATCACTCTGGTGGTCGGAGGATCATGGACGAGATGATTCTAGGTTTCTATGGTTGTTTCGGTTTTGGGTTTGACTGCTCGTTTTTGATTTCCAGTTTGTGGTGTTGATCTGATGGTCGTAGTCTGATCTGGAGATGATCGTCGACTTGTTAGGATCATCGTGGGTGATCGAAGAAGGGAGGTTGGTCAGTGCATATGCACGGTGCATATTTGGGTTCTGATGATGTTAGGTTGAGCAATGATGTTTACTTGAGTTTTACTCGAGCTGATTAGTGATTTGCTGGAAGATGAGAGGGTTTTGTCTCAAAGTCATTATAGGTCTGGCTCGGGTCATTGTTGGATTTCAGGTTTTAGAAACCTGCTAGTTTAATTTTTAAAAATGAAATTTTAAAATGGAAACCAGGATTTAAACTAGTTTTAAAATCAGTTTAAATATAGATTCAAATCTAAATTTGTATTTTAGTTTGAAATAAAATAAAGTTTTATCAAATTTATAATGTTTAAAAAACTTTAAAATGTTAAAGTATATTTTATAAAATGATTTGAATTTAAATGATTTGGTTTTAAATTCTTATGTAAATTTCTTTATAAAGATAAGTGTTCTTTAGTATTTGATTTAAAAGGTTTTTAAATTATTTTCAAACTTTGTTAAAGTTAAATTTGTATTCATTTTAAATCTTATATTTAAAATGAAATTTAAAAGTAAAATTAAAAGTATAATGTTTTCAAAAGCATTTGTGAATGATAATTAAATCATTAATAAAAATAATGTTTTTATCTTAAAGTTAGTTAAGATTTAATGATTTGTTATTCATTAAATTATTAAGGTAATTAAAGAATAATTAATTAATTTAATTTATTAATGATTTGGATTAATAAATTTAGCAATTAAGGGTTTTAAATTAATTAATTAGGGTTTAAAATTAATTTTTTAAAGAATAATTAATTTGTAATTAAGATCATTATTTAGATAAGATTAGATTATTAATTAATGATTAGAAATTAATTAATCAAGTAATTAAAGATTAATTAAGTTACAGTTAAACACTTAATTAATTTAGTAATTAGAGATTTATTAAATGGTTATTAAAGATTAATTAGTTTGTAAATTATAATGATTAATCTATGTTTAATTACTTAAGAGAAGTAATTAAGGAATTGATTAATAGTTAATGAAGACCATTAACTAAGGATTATTAAATAATTAATTAATATGATTAATTTTAATAATTATTTAGATTAATTAATTAAGGATAATCATTTGTGGAATTATTAAGTATAATTACTTAATGAAAGTAATTAAGGAATTAATTACTTAATATAATTAATTAAAGCAATGTGATTAGTTTAAGTTAATTAATTAAGTTTAATTAATTTAAGATAATCACTGGATGATTTGTTAAGCATAATTACTTAATGTAATCAATGAAGTGTAATTACTTAATGAAGTAATTAAGATGGGTTATTACAGGATGTAATTAATTAAAGTATGGAGGAGATTTGGGAATAATTACTTTGTGTAATTAATATGAAGGATAATCTTAGTGAAAGTAATTAATAATTAATTACTTAGTGTAATTAATTTAAGAAGTGATTAATAAAATTATTTGAAGATAATTAAGAGATGTAATTAATTAAGTGTAATTAATTACTGGATGTGATATTCAAGAGTGATTAATAAATGTGGTTTAATTAAAGATTAATTACGTAATGTAATTAATTTAAATAGAGTAACTGATAATTAAAGAAGTAATTAAGGATCATTAATTAATATAAATAATGATGTAATTAAGGATTGATTAATTAAGATTAATTACTCAATAATAAGTGATTATAAAGTAATTAATTAATTGTAATTAATTAAGGATTAATGTAATTAGTTAATTAATTAATAGAGTAATTAAAGGATTAATTGCTGTATTTGATTAAGAATAATTAATTTGTGAAATTAATTAAAGGATAATTACTTGAATGTAATTAAAGGATAATTAATCAAGGATGATTAATTAAGGTGGATAATTAGAGAATGATTAATTAATTGATTTGAAATTAATTAATGGATATGTAAGCAAGATTTATGTGATGAGGTAATTAATTTAATTTACTTTAAATTAATTAGAGGTGAAGTAATTAATTTAGTTCATTTTAAATTAATTATAGATGGTGTGATTATTAGATCATTGCTTATGTATGGATGAATAATATTGATTGCCTTGAATAGTTTGAGATCTCCGATATGAGATAAGTGAAGCTGTGTGATATGGATGTTTTGGTTGAAGTGTGATGATAATGTGAATTATCTATTTGTGATGATAATGTGGATTATCTATTGTGATATTATGAATTATCTATCTGTGTGTAAATAGATAATGAATTGAATTGTTTTAACTTTAAAACAACTTGGACCTAAAAGATGGCGTTTTGGATTTCGTTGAGACAAGGATCGGGTTTCCAAATTTGGATATCCGAAAACCACATCGATCTAAATGAACGATAGGTCGTGAATCTCAAGTGAAGATGAAGATTCAGAGTGCAAGGGTTATCGTCGTTAACTCTGAGGGTGATTCCAAAATGAGTGTAACAAGATAATGCCTTCGGTTTCGTTCGAACCTGGAATGAAATTGTATGGATCGAATGCTTTCAGAACATCGTCAGGTGGACGATGAGCATTCTAAGAGATGTTTTCTCTAAAGGTAATCGTAGCCTCAAGCCTCATCAATCGGGAATGGATAAAACAGAGGAGTTGCAGCAAGGATAAGTGGGTAGCACCCAAGTAGGACGAGATTTACCCATATCTAGACGTCCCTTTATATTCGGCTGTGTGGGCAGTTAGTTGCAAACAACTGCGGGGTTATCTTGTTTCGGACTGTCTAGTAAGGGATGGTTCCAGCTTTGTGTTGTAGGGGATTGGGAGTAATCCTTGGTACGGTGATCTAGGCCACGTACTGTGACGGGCGGTATCCCAGTAGCCCTGCCATTGTATGAATACCCAAACTCCAATAACTGCCCTCGGATTTGATTGTAAACTTATGTATGCTAGAATTTAATAAATGTAACAATTTCGGCTACTTTTTATTTACTTGAAAATCCTAGACCCTATTATAATATCACTAGATTTCCTATCAAATGTTTAAGTTAGCGTAAGGTAAAAACATACCCATGTTTGTGTGTGGGAAGTCTTACGATACCTTTTGTTTTCAAAGGTTTTCAAAGTTAAGCAACCTTAACCTGTTACTCACACCAGACCCATGTCTGACTCGGAGTTTATATTTTGTTTTCTTAAACTCTTGGGTATTAAAATTTTTACGAGTAGCTAAGGGATTCAGGTTAGCTTTGACGAATTGTGGAGGAGCAATGGAGCAGGAGGCTTCAGCATTGTAGATATATATAGTGTTCCACTGTGTGTTCTTTGAGTTGTGTATTTGAGTTGTATCTGAGTTGTAATAACTAGACAAGTGTTTATAACTGTCTAGTATGTGATGTATAATCTGTGTAACTCTGATGCATGTTGATGCTGTGTACTATCTTGTGTGATTAATACAATTTATTCATTCCGCTGTTGAGATTCTAATGTTGTTTCTTTCTTTCTTCTCTATCGTTTTCTTTTCTATCCCTTTCTTTCTTAAAGATGACGATGCATCTTTCTATGGAGAAAAAGATGGGTCGTCAAACAATCATCAATCAACATAAAATGAATTTATTCTCATTTATATAAAAATATAATCGAGTTAGAAGGAGTGGTTGTACCCACTTTGGTTCCAGTAGACGTTGCAGCGATTTATTCCGAATAAAATTAAAAGGTGTTTAATCTTACCTAAAATTTTCACTAGCTTCAATCAACTGCAAACCAAATCCATCGCTTAGTGTTCGCAAATACGAACCCAACGCAACTTGTTTCGTCAAATCCCGACCTCGTATGAATAAGTTAAACATTTTTCAAGATAACACGATTTTATATATAATTATTTTACAAAAACATGCATGAACGCCATAAGCGCCATTGAACTCGGCCACCTACTTGCTTTGAAAAACATGCATGAACGGTGGCCCTTTGTGGCCAATTTTCCATCAATCCACCTCGCGAAATCCAATCATAGCCGTTGGACTGATAGTACTCGCTGCGCTCTACATTATTATAGTTGAACATTTTTGCTAATTGTGTACGGATTTAGGGATTTGAGGGAAGAAGATCATGATTTGCTGGCCATTGAAGAAGTGGGTGACGGCTAGGGCTTGAAAGATTAGGGTTTGTGGAAAAAGTGCATGTTGATGTCCTTTTATATAAAATTTTCGCGCGCTATTCATCCAAAAAATTTTGAACTCCAAACAAAGCGTGTCGCCTGGTGTTTATAATGTTTTACCCCTATTCCGAACACAATGGAATATATATCGGGGGCCAATTTCATTATATTTGACAGATAGGTTACTGAATTGACTTATTTTAATAAAAAATTACTTAAATAAATTTCTACACGTTTCAGTTTCGATCGACCAAACCGTAAATCCGATTGACACAAAATTTGAAATCCTACAATAATACACTACTACAAAAACAGGCCATTTGCATCGCCTCATTTGAATCGGTTGAAGTAAAAACGGATGCAAATAGAACTATTTGCATCGGTTCTGTCTTAATAACCGATGCAATTGGTACGTGGAAAGCAATAGTTAATAAAAAATCAAATTTGCATCAGTTGTCACCAACAACCGATGCAAATAGTTTTAGTCGCATCAGTTTTAAAGTCAACTGATGCAACTACGTCCAAAATAATAATTTTCGCATCGGTTCCCTTGCGGAGGCGATGCAATTTTACATTATTTAGGTTATTCGTTGCCCACCTGTTACATCCCGCCTTTTTAATTTTTTTTCACCGCTCCCATCTTTTCCCCAAATATTTCGCCTGCTTCAAAACAAAAAAAAAACCCTAAAATAGATTGTCGTACATTATTTCGCGGATTAGATTTGGCCTACCAAATCACTGTTATGCGATCAATTTCGAGTTTGCATTTTGGTTGCTGAGTCAATTTCAAGTGATGAAATTTGTGGCTCGTTCTTTTCTCTTCCCTTTTTTTCTTTCTTTCGGATTTTGGATGAAGTCACAAGTTGCTGATGGTAATTGAAGGATGGGGATTTGAGTAAAGCACGGTGATTAATGGTGATTATTGAGGGTTGCTTGAAGAATTAGAGAACGCGACTGTCGATTATTGAAGAAAGTGGTGTCGTGCTTGTACTTGTCTGCTGTAGTGAGGTAGGACTACAGAGGTGAGGAAGTGTTTGCTATGGTTGTCGATTATCGAAGAAAGTGGTGTCGTACTTGTACTTTATTGTGTTGAGTTTTAAAATTGCTATGCCTGCTGCGGGTTTTATTCCAAAGCAAACAACCTAATCCCGCCTTCTTTCACTTGAAATATTGGATTTCCATTCTTGGATCCAAACGAGATGGAGAATTTTTTGTTAAATTGGAACAAAAATTGGTGCGTTTGATTACATCGTTTTCACGTTCTCGGTAAAGCTCTAGGCAGTATCCGCCGGTTCAGTTAGCAGCTTTTACTAGCGGTGTTTATTTTCTGTTTGTTCCCACTTCCAAGCTAATGTACATTTCAAGATGAGATATCCCCACTTTCAAGCTAATGTAAATGTATACATTTGTTCGATTTACTCTTTCAATTTCAACTTAGCAGCGGTGTTTCTTCAACATCCTAGTTCAACTGCATTTCAGATGTGCTTTTATTGGCTATTATTAGTTTTTGGACTATTGATGACCAACGTGGTTGGTAAACTACATCAATTCAATTTGAGGATCTAGTAGTTCAGTAGAATAACTTTTACCTTTCGAAATAAAATGTTTTGTATTTTTAACAAATCTATTTTTGATCTATATGTGTGTATATTCTTACAGCCTAACAAACTATAACTTACTTTAAATCAAAGTTGAATATCGATTAAATATTCTATAAGCATGTTATACAAAGCAAAGTTTGATGGATGAGCTTGAGATGAACTGTACCTAAACAAAGAAGCACATAATGAATTTTTTTCCATAATGTATAAATAATCCAGTTTCGGTTTTCCTTCTTTCGTATTTTTTGTTTTATTACTATTACACACGTGCAATGAAATGATTTAGTACTCTTCTACAAATTGTATTTAAATGATTAATGAATTTGAGTTTTAAATAAAATATCGAGTCATATAGTAAATCATATGGCCCATTTGTAATTTAATATAAAATTAATTATATCAGGCAGTGGCTAGTGATCTTCAACTACTAATGGAAAGCTAGAAAAAGGTGAGTTTAATGCTTTAGCTGAAATCCGGAGAACAGAGTTGGACCACATGGAAGCTTGAGTTTTGTGGGATCTCATGCTACGAGTGCAGAAGCTTGTACAAAGAGTGCAACTGCAACTCTCAGTTAATAAATACTTCATGTGATCATTCATAAATTGTTTATTTCTTAACTGGTTTTGGTTGCAATGATTCATCATTAGGATTTAAGTTACCACTTGCCAAAAGACAATCAACATCTCTTCTTAATAATCTTTTTATCAATATAACTACTTGGTTACCATTGATTTACCACTGATTTAAATGTTGCCACCTAAAAAAATAAGGGTAAAGTAACTAACTTGTTGATAAAGTATACACCCTATAATTTTAATTGTTTTTTCAATTGGCGCTTGATTTATCTCTTATGATAATATCTTTTAAGTCGTAAGTTATTTAGGAAGTGGCATGGTATTGATTGTGTATATATGAATAGTCAAGTGAGTAATTTATTTTACAATTTGATTTGTGTGAAGTAAAGCCATATATATGATTTGTATTATATGCAGCCTTGTTTATAATGGTAGTTTTTCTTATAGCTTGAAATTCAGTTGTTGATAATAGTTCTCTGACATGCTCAAAATTCTACTTTACCTACAGAAAATGATCAAAAGTATAAAGAAGACAATGAACAAGAAGATTTCACTCAATCAAAAAAGACTCGAAGAATCCACATATGCATTCAACGGGTCTGATGCAATGGGAGAGCATATTGAGCCACCTTTGGAAAACACTTATGTTGGTAATGCAAGCAACTCAATTGCAGGCACTACTATTGCAAATCGACGGAAATCTTGAAACAGAAATGGAAATCTGAAGACATTGATGAAATCAGATTCTAAAAAGAAGACTAGAGGCTAGACTATAGGGAAAGACTTCCTTCAGATGTTGGAAGCTGAATCCAAATTGAATTTAACTCATTGGCTGAACTGATAGGAAAGACTTCCTTCAGGTGTGCTTATTTTACATGTTCTTATTTAATATAGTAGTAAACATTTTGGAAATCTTTTCTTTTGCATGGTTTGCATTAGAATATAGTGTTCTCTTCAATGCATGTATAGATAATATATGCAGTGTTTAGAATAGAAAGTATATGTAGCCCAGATCCCTAGTTCACAATTATTAACCAAAATTTTTAACACGCTATCGACCAAAACTATACACAACTTTACACAACTAGAAATTGAGTAAGGATAGACGGGCCCTCTATAAATTATGTTCACATAGGTGTCACAATTTTAAAATAGATACTAGAAGGAATTTGTTTAATTAGCTGACCCAATGATAACCTTGGTCGTGTTGGATTACACAAAAAGAAAGATTAAGGGCAGGCCAAGGGTTACTTCTCATCTTCTTTATTTTGGATACATGTAGGTGAATGCAGCAGCATAAGTAATCTATGACCTTGTAGACCCAGCAGCCAATTTAATATTTGGAGCGGTTATTGATCCATCACTCAATGGTTAGGTGAGCTTTAAACTGATGATAATAGTATATTGGTTGCATTGCCAGATTGTTAGTGGTGGCTATCTACACTCTGAACAAAATCATATTGGGCTTTGTTTGATTTTTTTTGGTTGCATTGTGATGGAATTTTAATTCCTATATATTTTTTTAGTTCAAAGTTTAAAAAAGAAAAAAGAGGCGAAATGATGTGGTTGCTATCCAGATCATCAAAGTTAATAATTAAATAACTCATTTTTTGGGTTTGTATTCTGCAGGATCATTCTGCGTATGCAGAATTCATCACGTAAGGAGTGGCATAAGGATTGCACAGCTCAACTTCAGGTAGCTCAAGTACAATATATGATGAAGGTTTGTGCATTTGAAGACCATCTTCTGCTTAATTTATCATCTGTCAACGATACATTCTCTTCTCTGTATATATATATATATATTTTTATGCGTCTACATATAACACGCTGCATTTATTTTTTACTACTGACTGTCTGATTATGTACTATGGAATTTATTTATGTTTTTCATTCTATTGTAGAATTATTAAATCTGATTATGTATTTGCCATCAAATTTAATTTTGAATGATAGTAATATTGCATGCAATAATTGTTTGTTATAATCAATAATATATATATAGTCGATTTGAGTACCATAATAATGGTTTCTGAGAATGGCTTTTTTTCATCAGGTATAAATAGCTGATGCAATGGAGGGACTAGTTTGCATCGGTTGTTATAAAAAACCGATGCAATAGAGGGACTAGTTGCATCGATTTTCATTACAACCGATGCAACATGGGGGCTGCGTCCCAGCAACCAACCATGATATTTTTCTTCAGTTGTTAGTAACAACCTATGCAAAAAGGACCGTTTTGCATCGGTTTGAGAACTGATGCAAAAGTGTTAAGCCTGTTGCATCGGTTGCATATGCATCGACTGTTGAACTGATGCAAAAGGGGGGGAAACAGCCGATGCAAATGGCCTGTTTTGTAGTAGTGATATAACATTGTGGATCCAAAGAAAATGGTGTCGTCGAAATCCAAGACTGTATAAAAAATGAATATTTTTGCACGTTAATTAAATATTAAAATATACAATTTCAATAATTTAACTTTCAATTCAATTTCAAAAGTTTACTAACATCATTCTAATTCAAATAAAATTTAATTCAACTTTATAAATCATTTTTGTTCACATTCAATTCAAAATTCAATTATTTCTTCAATTTCAATATTAAATTAATAATTTAATTATTCAATTAAATCAAGATATTTGAAAATATAAGTGATTCAACTTATAAAATTAACTTATGAATATTTAAAATTAGTTAAATATCCAAATTTCGCAGCACTGAAATTCCGGGTCGTTACATTCTCCCCTGCTTAAAAGAATTTCATCCTCGAAATTACCAAGTAAGAAAAAGCCATAAAATCCATTAACCTTGCAAAACAATTCGTTCAAACTAGATATCAAATTCATTTAAACTTTCTAACTTTTTCCAAAATCCATTAGTTAAACTTCTCGTAAAACTTTTCTAAGTTTTCAAATCCACTTAGTTATCTTTTCAAAACCAACTAATATCATTTAACCTTTAATTCAAAATCAAAATCTTCTAGTTATCAATTTTTTTTCCTATTTTCCCAAAACTTTCTAACACCTTAAATTTTCAAAAAAAATTCATCACAGTCTCCTTTGCGCAGTTCGATCTAAAAAAAATACAATATATATCAAAAATGTACATCTCATCTTCGAGGATGAGGCATCCCGTAGGAAAAAATATAAAAGTACGATGTGTAATCCGAGATATGTACCATATATATTATTAGCGAGCATGTTAGCACCAAAATTGGTCATTACACTCAAATAAAGATTTATGTAGAGAGATTAATGAAGATAGCAAGTTAAAATAGAGGAATATATGCATGATTAATTGCAAAAACTAGAACACCAGATTTATAGTGATTCAGTGTAACTGCCTATGTCCACTTTGAGATTAATCTTTATTGCTTTTCCGAATAATTAAATACAGATACAATCTGTATACCAACAACTTGAATACTAGTTCTAACTGAAAAGAAATGAGCTTTGAAAATGGTAGAGTCTCCCCAAGGTTCTCGAAAAAAGGTCTCTTTTCACTGCGCCCTTGCCCTTCTATTTATAGGCGAAGATAGGCTGGACTTCCCTCATGGGCTCTGGAATAAGGTATCTCATCCCGTAGTAAGTGACTTCTACGCACCAAGCCGGGAATGCTGAACGACGATTTTCGAGCCTCCTCGACCGGTCCAGTAGGAGTCTCTTCATTCACACGAAGTAGATTGTGAAAGGGATCGAAGCAGGCGGCAGTACGATCTGAAGGAAGGAAGTGTATCAGTTCCAAACCCTTTTGACTAGACGATGCACACCGAACTATCTTGACCGAGTGGCATGTGTCGCAGTTCTTCTGAGGCCGGTCCACAACCAGCCGAACCACCAAGATTAGCCTCACCTATACTGAGCGATTGAGGCCGAACCCATCTTAACCGAGCCACTTTGCTATAAACTATTTTGGACGAGTGATGAACCTCTCTCCCAGACCAAGCAACGTACTTCCTCCCTAAGCTAAGATATATATATATATGTGTGTGTGTGTGTGTGTCTGCATGTTGTTCTAAAATATCTCTTTGGCCGAGCGTAGTTGCCGAGCGACATTGGCCGAGCCACCTTACTCTTCCCATCCTGGCCGAACGGCAAGTCGTCTTTCTAGACTGAACGACGTCCTAACAGACCCGATCGGCGAATCTTATTTCCTGGCCAAACCGCATTTGAAGAGAATTCAACGGTTTCCTTCGTTTGACCAAGCCATACAGAAATGCTCCTTTGCAACTATTGTCTTGTAGCTAGGCCAAGATGCCGGGTAACATTTGCCCCAAAAAGTGTGTTGTGTGAGACAACATGACACACTTTGAATTAGCGATCGGTTTGCACTTTCGAAAGCCGAACGTATACAACCTGAATGCTGAAACATGGTGGACCTTCCTCATGTCTAGTACGTTTTCAATTTTATTTCCTTCTCTTTGGAGACATAACATGGGTCGGCTTACCGACATCGAGCCACACACTCGGTTTACTTATGCCAGGGTACACATGTCCAAGGACCAGCTTCCCAACACATATCGACCCGTTGCATAGTATATAGCCTGTTCACCTTCCTTTTCCCCTATGTAAGCTTCGGCCTTTGTTCTTTCTTCTTTTTCTCACCTCTACTCTAATTTTCTAAAAACTCTAATTCGCTTCTCCCCGAGGCCTACTTGCTACCTAGCCTTCCATCGAACTCGAATCATCTACCTTGCTACTTTAATTAACCATTAATATGAACGAATCTCTAATCCAACACCTCAAAGCCGCCACATATCTTGAGTTCTCTCCCTAGGGATGAATTTATTTCCAAACCCGGAGTCATATTGAGTTTCGGTGCTTGTGTGAACAGTCTCCCCTCTATGTTAGGGCCCTGGCTTGACTTTGATAGTCGTTGGTACCACTCGCCTAAGGGGAGCAGTTGTCATCCCTAAGCCTAGATGTCGGTACTTAGGAGGAGGATAGGAGTTGCTGCTTAGTGATGAAAAATAAGTAGAAGAGAGTTTTGTCCATTCATGCGCGAATGTAGGTCATCCAAAATCCAGAAGAGTAGGGCGGTAACTTGATCGAGTGGACCTGTTCGGTCCGTAGGAAGAGATAGGTAAGTAGGGAGCTGAGAAGGTGGACAACATAGGTCTAGTGGGTCGTTAGGTGGTTAGTAAGTGAGTGGGTTGATTGGCACGGGCGGTTTTAGAAGTTAGGAATAGCGGCTCGGTCTCACTCTGTGATGAGGGAAAGTGTGGTTTGACCATTTGAGTGTAGCGTTACGGCCCGGTCAGAGACCATAAGTTGGGTCCGGTATATCGAGCAAGTATGGCTCGGTATAGCCCCCCAGGCTGTTCGAAGAAGCGAGAGAATATTGGAGAGAAGAGTGAGCGACTTGATAATTTTGACTGTCTCCACTTAAGCTCAGCACATACCAAAGCCATATACTTCCATGACTTACCACAGAGCAATGATAATAAAACAACTTAGGCATTCAAGCACATTGAACTAATTTTGACTGATAACTCCCCAGTTTCAACAACTATAAACCTGAGTTCAACTCGATAAAAATAAATAGTAGCCTTCAACATATAGTGCTAACATACGAGTTCAAAACTAAAACCGTCATAGGGTAGGCTCTCGGAGATGGTCAACGATGACGGTCTTCGAAGACGATAGTTCTATATGTGCTAACGTCCGAGTTCAAAATTAAAACCGTCATAGGGAAGGCTCTCGGAGATGGTCAGCGATGACGGTCTTCGAAGACGACAGTTCAATGCTTAACTTTACTTTATCAGCTTTATGACTTTTAATTCTTTTACACTTATACTCGAACGATTGCACTAGTCCACACACTACACGGGGGGAACACTTTTGTCGTTATGTCTAATATTGATTGTCTTTCAAGTATAGTTCAAACAGGTGTTTATCCAAATTCGTCGCTCATTGAAGATGTTTGGAAAGTTGAGTTCTGCCACGATCTTAGATAAACCTGAGCCAAGTTCTCAACAGGAAGTAGTGGGAACTTCGAATCCATCCACAACTCCTACACAGATTATCCCGAGTCCAATGATTGCGTGTGTTGACTTGGCTCCTGATGCCATAGATGGAGCAATCATCCTAGACAATCCGGCTGATTCTCAAACTTCTAGAATCAATGAAAACGCTCTTCCCCGACTGTGCTCAATCCATGTAATTCCTTTTGAGATGTACTGGTTCCATCGGGACAAGATCGTCCTCACCTGGCCCCAGCTGGATATACGGCATGTAACATATTCATGTGCTGGGTTGGTAGAATACCACCTTTCAACTCCTTCCTTCGCGATGTGTTGCAATATATTGAGATCGCCCCAACTCAGTTACATCCCAATAGTCACGCTTTCCTTTACGGCATGTGTATCCTTTTTATGAGCATTCTATTCAGGCTTCCCACTCCTAGTGATATTCGCTATATCTACCGTTTCAAGAGACGATCCGACAGCCCATCTTTTATATTCCTTGAGCCACACTCTAAATGCCAAATCCTGACGGGGGAATGGAGCATATCCTCCCAATATAAGCAGGAATGGTTTTACGTGCGCTGCCCCTGGCTTTTCGAGGAAATGGATGGAAGGGAGTAAGTTTCTTTTCTGGATTAATATTTGTATGCAGCAGGAAGTGCATTCTTTCTAACCATTTTCTCGATTCTTACAGGTATCAGCCCGTGTTTCGAAGGTTTTGGATACTCTGAAACCGTCGAAGCTATTCAAGCTATTCCCGTTAGAGACCGAGACATCAAATCCATCATCTCCAATGGAACGCACTGAAGATTTGGGATGTTGACGGAAGGTCACCGAATAAGTCTCCCCCACAGCGCCACTACAACCGGACTGGCCTTGAATAAAGGCAAAAATAAGTTGGTCCTTCGATGCCCTCGACAAGAGAGACCCTCGATGTATCTGAGGAAGGTGAAATTAGAGAGACTGGGTGTCAAAAGCACCGGGTGAGAATGTAAGTCCTGCTTTGAAACCGGTGGTTGAGGCACATGGCACTGATGAACTGCCTCCCCCTTCAAAGGGAAAAAAGAAGCTGGCTTACAAACTAAGGAAAAAAAGTAGGCGAAACCTCAAAGGTCACAGTTACTCCAATGGAGAAAGTGACATCTCCACAACACTTAATGGGTTCACTGAAAGGTTTATCTGACCTCATTATTCCCGATGACTTGCTCAATTATGGCTTTAACAATCCAGAAACCCTAAAACCCCATTCGCCCACGAGAGGCGATGAAGGCGTTCAAGCCCATAATCAAGGAGAAAAAAATCCGATAAGTAAAGCTAAAGAAACTGGTCCGTCGGGGGGAAACACTAGGACACACACAATAACACTTACACTTCACCTTGCACTTAAATTTCGACCATCATGTTATTCCTGCTAATTCGTGTTCACTTAATTTCTATGCAGGTGATATGGGACGCTCTTATTGATTCGACTGCCTTCGCAGGTCCTCTATTTTTCATCATTCCGGTCGGGCTCCGGCAAACGCCGAGATAGAGAAGACAACTGTGATAGGGACTATCACTCCCGGGATTCCACATCTCGAAGGGAAATTTACTGTCATTCTTTATACCCTCACGATCCTCCCTCTCAAGCAGAACAAAGCAGGGAGGGATCCGCTCATAAGGGGTCCAGTTTGGGACTCACCGTGACCAACACTCTGGTTCATCTAGCACCAGGCAATCTCAGGAACTTCACAAAAAACCCGTAGTGTCTAGACAAACTTCTTCTGCTTCCGCACATCATCCGTTGATAGCGGAAAAGCTAGCAGAGCTTAAGGCCACGTTCCTAAAAATATGTTTCGATGGTCTGAAGTTTCTTCCAACGATTCATCACATTCAAAGGCACGTTCAATAAAGTGTCATTGCTTGCAACAATGATGTCTACATTCAACATGACGCATTTGTTCATTTGAAAGAAAAAGTTTTAAAAGTCTCTATTGAACGCCAACATGAAATTGATCGTCTAGAACTCGAAGCCATCCATGGCAAAGACATTATCAAAGCTCAGGACGAAGAGCATTCCAAATACAAGTCTCAGCTTGAAACTGCTTAGAAAAATGCTAAAGACACAACTGAGGCGGTTAATCATCTGGAGGCCACACATAAGAAAGAGAATGATGAAGCGGTTCAACGTTGCGGCGCCTTAGCTTTAGAGAAAGACTCCGTTCAAAAGAAGAGAGATGCATTCACTCAACGAGTCAAAGAGTTGGAAGAGCTACTTCTCAAAGAGAAGTAAGAAAAGAGTGCTGCTTAGGAGGAGTCGCAACGATACTATGACGAGATTGTTGCTACACGACTCTTGAAAAAAAAACTCAATGAAGAACTCTCCAAGGCTGAGACGTTGAAGGATGAGGCCTATGAGGAGGGCAAAAGAATAGCGTCCACGAAGATTGATTCTTGCCTTGAGGCGGCTGCTGAGGCTGGTAGGGAGGAGATTAAGTGCATGTTTGATCCGCTCATAGCTGAGTACAATGCTCGAGTTCTCATGCATCGCGACCTAACATTTCTTGGCGAGGGTTACCTCGAGTCTTGGGCCGAAGCATGCGAGACTTTGATAAAGATCAAAATGGTTGAGTCGAGTACTAAAGAGGTTGACGAAGAAGCTTTAGTGAAGAAATTTCAACGAGGGAATGAGCCTTTCGACTTGTCTGCAGCGAAGGCTCTTTATAGCAGAGACTCCTCCTCGTCGAAAGGAAAGAATGACATTGTCGGCCCATTCGAAACCGAGTCTCCAGTTCCTCCCCCTACTCAACCGACTAGTTACCCATCACTTGACCCCTTCGAGCAGCACATTGGCTACGACCCAGATGATCCAGGCCTTGATATTCACGTTCTATCTCCTATTCCAGAGGGTGAACGTGACGATCCAGAAATTTTTACATTTGAAATTGAAATATTTGGTTGAATTTTAATATTTGGAAGTTGATTTACAGTGGGATTTCGAATATCAGAATGAAATTGGTAATTAAAATTATTAAATTTAGTTATTGAAATTTGAGTAAAAATTTGAATCTTCAATTTTAAGCTTGTTAAAAATAATTTAATGGCTTAGAAATTGTATATTGACAATACTAAAGATAATGGAAGCTTTAGAATTGAATTTGAAAATGTTTTGATCGGTTTTGAATTTATATTGTTTAAAATCGATATTTAAAAATAGCCTTCCGAGGCACATTCTTGGATTTCGACGAAACCAGTTCCACTTGATCCATAATATTGTATTACTGTCGGATTTTAACTTTCGTAATGTTTGGAGTGATCGTTTGGATGTACAATAAGGAAACGCGCTGAAATTAAATCAAAATTCAATTTAAAAGCTGGTTTAAAAAGCTATCTTCTGCATACGATTGAATTTGGCCTCGGTACCTTTTCCATTTCATTCGGGATAGGGTTAAACATTATAAACGCCTAGCGGCATGCCTCATTGGAGTTCGAAATTTTAGGCTTTGAATTAGAGACGATTTAAATTTGAACTTAAAATTTTAAACATAAAAAATATATAATCAAAACCCTATGTCGTACTCAGACACGTGGAGACAATTTTAGCTACGTGTTTCATTTATTCTGATTAAATTCAACACGCGTTCATTTTCTTTTATAAAATAATAATAAACTAATGAAAACCATTTCTCGTTCAAAAATTAAAAACACGACAACTTAAATTTAAAAACTAATGGTCAAGAAAAATAAAAAACCCTCTCTTTCTCCCTAAACTAAAAAAATCAATCAATGGCTTGAACAAAATCGAATCAGAAGCTCAAATCTCGTCGTCGCTCGGTCTAAGGGAGGCATGGATGCGGCGTCGATATGGTTGAGGGTTGCGATGGATGTCGCGGTAATGTCAATCTGAGAGGATGGGAGGCTCGAAGATAGGGTTTCGCATCGAGTTTGGGATTCACGACGTAGGTGGCCCAATGAGCGATTGGGCGATCGTGTCGATTAGCAGTGAGCGTGGCGCATTGTCTCGTGCACGTGTTTGCGGGGAAGCATTGGGGGTTTCACCGTTGAGACGAGATGGAGACAGCAGCGTCGTGGTTACAAAAAGGGGCGACTTGGGTCGCGTTCGAATAAAGGAACAGCGGCGGCACGTCGTTCGCAATGATCGGCCGAGCTAGGGCTGTAGTACGGGGCTAATGTCATATTCGTAGTAGCAGTGAGGGTTGTTCGCAGTTCGAGCTGTGAGGTATTCTTTTTTTCTTTCACTTTAGCTTATTTTAAAAAAAAAGTTTGCAGTACAAAAATTTATTATGTTAGTTAGATAAAAGATTTCTGTATTAATTTAAAGGCAGTAAACTGGTGTGTATATATATATAAACATAAATAAAAGGGATTCTTGTTTTACAGTAAAAGAAATGATATAACTATATATATATACTTCTTCTAAATCAGGAAATTATTATTGAAAAAAAATATACATAGAAATTTTAAAATATTATATAGTTATATAAGAAATTTGATTTTTTTTTAAATCTAAATAGGTTATTTATATAAGTATGCATGTGGTTTCAAAAATAAAATAAATACACAAATACATATTTTAAACCCATTAATTTGTTTTGAAATAATGAACTATGGAGATTAACTCTATTAAAGAAGAGTGAGTTTAAATAAAATTCTTAGTTAAGTAAGTTTATCAAATGAAAATTTACTTGTTGATTGGTTCGAATATTAATAAAAACCTTATAATGTTTGTTAAAGGTTCAAAAATCGCGAAATCAAGCTGGAAAGAAAAATGGGTTGCATGCATAATCTAAGGTGAGATCTTCTCACTCAATCAGATTTTTCTGATTTAATTTTAAATAGCTAAATTTAAAGTTGTTGATTGTGTGCTTGGATGATAAATTATTATCAGTTGTATTGAATTAGGCCATATGCGCCGCATAATAGTGGATGATATTATAATTAAACCCATATACTGCGATATTCCACCTCGAAGTGGAATTGGTGTTATATATGTATTTGGAGTGAATGATTTCTCGCATTATATAGCGGATGAGACCCTATGCACCGCATAATAGCGGATGATATTATATTGATCCCATATACCGCGATATTCCACCTTGAAGTGGAATTGGTATTTAATTATTGTGCTACCGTCTGTGGATGCGGGGAAACAAGTTGGAGGGATCCAACTGGATTCCTCAAATATTTGAATTTGTTTCAATATTGTGTGTTGATTTTTTTATAATCTGTGTGTGATAATATTTGTGATTGAAATCGTTGAAGGTTATGGTTTAGCCAAATATATTTTTGGTATCGTAGGATACTATAAATAAATAAAATTGGATTTTTGAAATTTAAGTAGAAAATTTATATTAAATTAATTTTAGAAAATTGAATAACTTTAAAAGTAGGAATTTGTTTTAAAAGATAATAAATTTGGTGTTCGAATAAATTTGAGAATCAATTTGAAATTTGATTTGGTGTTTTGAAAATAAATTGGTAAATCAATTTGATATTGATTTGGTGTTTTAAAATAAGTCTCTAGGGAATCAATGTGAAAATTGATTTGGTGTTTGAAATAAATTTAGAAATCAATTTGGAATTTGATTTGGTGTTTAAATAAAATTTGAAATCAATTTGGAAATTGACTTGGTGTTTGGAAATGATTATTGAAATCAATTTGAAAATCGTATATCAGTGGATATCTGAAAATTTAAATTCACAATGGGAATTTTATAAAAGAAAGAGAAAAAATAAATATTGTTTTATTTTTAAAAGTGTGGAAAGGAATTTACGGATTTGGAACGTAAATTAAAAATAAATCCACAAGGATTTATTAATTTATTTAAAATGATCCATTTTGAAGAGGAAGGTGTATTTTCCTAGAAAGCCGAGTATGTTTTTAAAATAGCTTTTGAAATATAACTTAAAAGTTCTAGAGTTGGTTTTAAAAGAATATTTTGGGGAAATTAGTTTCTTAAGTTATTTTGGAAATCTTTAAAGTAGATATTTATTTAATTAATTATGGAAGTAATGATATTAAAACTTAATTGATATTGGTTTTAGATGGGTGTTTAAATAGTTATACCCTATCTACAAATTTTATTTTTAGTTAGTTTGGACTTGAAGTTATATGAGATACTGGTTAAATATTTTCATAGCTAATACTTAACTAAGTGTTTAGAAATAGTTTTATTATAAATGTTTCCAAGTATGTTTTGGATAAGTGATTTAAATTATTTTAAAGTGTTTGAACTCGGCAGATTTCCAATAGAAATGAATTAATATTTCAAAATATATTCCACGCAAGGAAAATGATTTGAAATTTGTTTTCAAAGGATTGAAGTGTAAAAAGAAATTTGTTTCCAAAATGTTGAAGTGTTAAAATTATATCTTGCAAAGATATTTTGAAAATAATAATTGGAGGAAAATTATTTGAAATCCAGTAATTGTTGTGAATGTTGATTGATAGTTAAATAACCGACTATCAATATAGACCTTTAAACGACGATTGAATTTCGATGCGACCGGGGGTCGGATTCTAAATGGATATTTGAAAACCACATCGTATCTCTGTGATGGATCTTTTGTTTAAAAGATCAGAGTGGAAATTTGTTGTGATTTGTTTGAAATCTAAATGTAACACTTATTTTTAAATAAGCGCTCGTTATTTGGAATAGCCGGGGGAGGACTTTGTGTCATAAATCCATTCCGAATAATGATATGACGAAATGGGATTGCAATTGAAGATGGTGTTGAAGACCGGGTATTATCGAAAATGAAAGGATTACCTATCGAATGTCTCTGCACCGGGTTGCTCTGGTATAGAGATTTTATCACCCTTTGTGATGGGGATTTCGGACGTGATTTGTGGATATCCGGATTTGAAAAGGCTTCTTTGAAGTGCCTTTGTTTCCGTTCGATCCTGGAATGGACTTGTATGGATGTGTGTCTGAAGTTACACATTTGAGACGTAAAGTTGGTTTCTATCAAATACATTTCTGTTGGTGGTGGAGAATTTATTCTCTTAGCTTAACACCTTTCTCTGAGACGTACGAGCTCAGAGGTTATGTAGTTGATGGTTACTAGTGATTTATTTCCAAATTGGTAATATGGCATACGAAGTTCTTCTGATCATTTGTTGATCGAAGTATGGATTTTGGAAAAAGTGTAGCTTTGTGGACGAGACTTCGTCGGACCTCACAACTCGAAAATAGTCGAAATAGGAAGGATGCGGCAAGGTTATTTGGGAGTAGCGCCCCCTTAGGTATGTCATTTCCTTCTGGAAAAGGGTAGTATCATGGTATAGAGCCCAGATATTTTACCTATATTGTTGCTGCAAATTTATTATACTTTGTGGTTGTTGCTTTATGGTTGAGGATCCTCGGATAAAGGTCGCAAACGACCGGGGGATGGCATACTCGTGTAGTAGTTACCTAGTTACAGAGGTAACCCGGCGTTGTGTTGGCAGAGAGCTAGTTAAGTTCTCGGGGCATCCCTCTAGAGGCGTATCCATGTGGCATAGGAAGTTCCTTAGCCTGACTATTTGTTGGATATCCAATCACCAATACGCGCCCTTTACGATTGCAATTGTATAACCTGGCATTCTTAAATGGTAGCTATAGCAGGCATAATATAGTGGTACCTATGCTGGCTAAGATTAATATTATACTTTCGAAAGGTTTTCTACAATTTGCACTAATAATAATATTATCAAAAAGGTTTCTGCGTATCAAGCATGTTTGACTATCATAAGGAGAAATCTCCTCCAATTATGCGCTTGCATTGTGTGTGTGCGAGGAGGCCTTATGCTAGTTTCATTTTCCAAAAGCATAGCGGATTTCTTTTTATTTTCTTTGTGAAAACAACTTTTTTTAAGATCTCACACCAGTCTCATGACTGACCTAGTGTTTATTGTTCCTTTTTTAAACACTGGGTGCCCATAGTTTTCCACACGGGCAGCCTAGAGTCTGATTATCAATATTCGGGAGCAAAGTTAGAAAAGTGTGCTGTGGAGATCTGAAGGCAAGCTGGATGGCGAGACGTATCACCTATATTATTATAGTATATGCTGCATTTAGGTTGCTGCAAGTTAACTCTCTATGTAGTCAAGTTATAATAATTGTCATTGTTGTATTGTATTGTATAAACTCTTGTAATGTGATGTATAAACTTATAGTGTTTTTGTCTTAAAGATTATTCATTTATCTATTATATATTATTCCGCTGCGAAATGTGAGATTCTGTTATTGTTTCTGTTTCTTCTTCTATCTTCTTCTTCTTTAACCCTAACGGTTTGGTTTTTCGGCATTCGACTGTGCGACATTTGATACGGTGGACGTATTAATGTCGACTTTCGAAAGTTGAAAAATCGGGTCGTTACATTTTGATATCAGAGCAATTGGTTAAGCGAGAACCTTGGCTCTGGTGGGTGTTACTCATTAGAGATAGGGTCAGTAGTACTCTAGAATGAGTTTGAGTGTAATAATAGATATGAGCGCATATTTGTTAGTGAATATAATTTTTTTATATTGTGATGATTGGTTTGTTGAGTGGTGTATAGATTTTGGTCGGTATAGTCTGTGCAACTCTATCGATAGGAATCTCTAAACACTTGAATAGAAAATTTTGACACGGTATTGTTTTAAAATAAGGTACATAAAATAATTTTACCCAAACTATTTTCGGATATAAAGGAAATAAATTTCTATAAATTATTATAGTATATGGTTGCTTGGTTGTTAGGAAGTGATAATATAAAATTATTATCATTGATTATTGAATAGGAAATTGAAATCGTAATCCAAAAGTTAAGAAATAAATTCATATACAAATGGAATTTGAAAATGTTAATTGTAAATGAGATTTGTAATTTGAAAGAAAATTCCAGAGAAAAATTTGAAAATGTTTTTGAAAGGATTTGAAAATTGAAAATTTAATCCCCTTTTAGTTGAAAATGATTTTCAAAGGTTTGAAAAAAATGTTTTTAAGGGATAAAAGCACTAAACTCTTAAAGTTCGTTGGAAAATAACTTCGGTGATGACTGCAGCATCATCGATGTTCATTTTCGAGTTTTCAAAAGAGAAATTGCTGCCAAATTATTTTAAAAATGAAAGTTGTTTGGAAAACTGGGTTTGGTTTTGGGAATTCAAAAGATAATTTGAATTGATTTCAAAGATGATTTTGAAATAGTGGAAAGACTCTGGAATCTGATAAAAATAGTTATGGAATAAATTTATTAAAGTGGAAAATAAAGTTGCGAATGGATAAATGAATTTACAATTGCACGTAAATAAAAGTGAAATTGAAGGTTGAAATTCATTTCGAATTTGTAAGTAAATAGAACTGCAATTGGAATTGAGTTTGATTTGTGGTAAACAAAGCAAAGTATTAAAATAAAATTAGTAAGTGAAACTAGTTGAAAGAATGACAAAATAAATATGGTTTGAAATGAATTGAATCCAATAATTATAAATGAAGGGTAAGTTGAATTCAATTGAAATGGAAAATGCAAAGTTGAATGGAAATGAATATATAACTTCAATGGTGAAGTGAAATAATATAGGAAGTATATGGAATATTGCGTTGAACTTAAGAAAACGAATGGTGTAATTCTTAAGTAAATTTGTTATTGGAAATATACAAAGTTAACAAGTGAATGAAGGTTAAACTAGAAAATTATGAAAAGGAAATTGTGAATAAGAAACGAAATAAATGTGAATAAAACAAAAGAAAATTGATATGGCTAATAATCAATTGGGAGTAAATATGTAGGATGTACGTATATTATTTTATTCGCATGACGATTGGATCCAGAATTCAAGCACGGAATTTCGAGATAGTTATATCGATCCAAGTTAGGAATTTTCACTCAATTTTCGACGGCGAACCTGGATATGGATTTTTGGTTGATTCTGGGTATTCTCTATCATAGTTTACGGCTATGCGAGGAGAATGATGGTTTCTGAACAAAAAACCAGATATGAGTCCGCACTAGGAAGTCGGGTGAACGATACTAGTTCGAAAGTGAAATTGTGTGATCAAGTGAGCGATCGAATTTGATATTGTGTACGAATGATGTATGAACATCGTACGGGCTCAAATGAAATAACAATTGAAATTTCGTAACGAAATGTATAAAATGGTTTTAAATGTTGTGATTAGACATTATTATTAAGAAAGATATACAGGTGATATAAAGAAAAATGGAATTGGGATTTGATTTCGAAGATAAAATTTAATTTGCTCGAAAAAGGTATGTATTTAAATTTCAGTATGAAATTTGATGATTTTCTTGTCTAGCCGCATGGCTTTTTCTTTTCTTTTTGAATCTGGGGTCCC
Source organism: Allium cepa (assembly GCA_030765085.1). Classification (NCBI taxonomy): domain Eukaryota; kingdom Viridiplantae; phylum Streptophyta; class Magnoliopsida; order Asparagales; family Amaryllidaceae; genus Allium; species Allium cepa. The sequence goes on from CM060943.1 coordinate 861,334,273, forward strand.
TTTGTGGCATTTTGTAGTCGTACCGAGCTAGCCGCGCAAAGGAAACACTGGCGAAATTTTTCGAAAATTTAGGGAGTTGGAAAAATTTTGGGAAAATTTTGATAGTTTAAAATTTGAATTTGAATGGTTAAGAAAACAATGTTGTTTGGAACTTATGATTAAATTTGGAAAGCTAGTTGAAGTAATGATGGGTCTTAAATAAAAAGATTTGTTTTAGAAAGTTGATAAAACCGTTTGTTTCGGGAGAAAAACATAAACGGGATAAGGGTTATTCTTCATACTAGTAATTTCGAGATGAAATTATTTTAAAAGGGGAAGAATGCGGCGACCCAGAAGTTTTGATATTTGAAATTGAAATATTTGGTTGAATTTTAATATTTGGAAGTTGATTTATAGTTGGATTTTGAATATCAGAATGGAATTGGCAATTAAAATTATTAAATTTAGTAATTGAAATTTGAGTGAAATTTGAATCTTTAATTTTAAGCTTGTTAAAAATAATTTGATGGCTAAGAAAATGTATATTGACAATACTGAAGATAATGGAAGTATCAGAATTGAATTTGAAAATGTTTTGAACAGTTTTGAATTTATATCGTTTAAAATCGATATTTAAAAACAGCCTTACGAGGCACATTCTCGGATTTCGAAGAAACCGGTTCCATTAGATTCTTAATATTGTATTATTATAGGATTTCAATTTTCGTAATGTTTAGAGTGATCGTTTGGTCGTACGATAAGCAAACTCGCTGAAATTAAATCGAAAATTCAATATAAAAGCTGGTTCAAAAAGCTATCTTCTCCATACGATTGAATTTGGCCTCGGAACCTTTAAGGGTTAAACATTACAAACGTCTAGCGGCACGCCTCGATTGAAATTCGAAATTTTGGGCTTTGAGTTAGAGACGATTCAAATTTGAATTTAAAATTTTAAACATAAAAAAATATAATCAAAACCTTATATCATACTCAGACACGTGGAGACAATTTTAGCTAAGTGTTTCTTTTATTCCGATTAAATTCAACACGCGTTCGTTTTCTTTTATTAAAAAAATAAATGAACGAAAACCATTTCTCTTTCAAAAATTAAAAACACGGCAGCTTAAATTTGAAAATTAATGGCCGAGAAAAATAAAAACCCCTCTCTTTCGCCCTAAACCAAAAAAAATCAATCAATGGGTTGAACGAAATCAAATCAAAAGCTCAAATCTCGTCGTCGCTCGATATAGGGGAGGCATGGAGACGGCGTCGATATGGTTAAGGGTTGCGATGGATGTTGTGGTAATGTCGATCTGTGAGGATAGGTGGCTCGAAAATAGGGTTTCGCATCGATTTGGGGTTTAAGACGCAGGTAGCCGCGCATGCGATTGGGCGATCGTGTCGATCGACAGTGAGCATGGCACGTTGTCTCGCGCACGTGTTTGCGGGGAAACATTGGGGGGTTCCTTGTTGTGATGAGATGGCTATAGCATCGTCCTGGTCACAAAAAGGGGCGACCTGGGTCGCGTTCGAATAAAGGAACGGCAGCGGCACGTCATTCGCGATGGTCGGCCGAGCTAGGGTTGTAGTACGGGGCTGTAGTCAAATTCGTAGTAGCAGTGAGGTTTGTTCGAGATTCGAGCTGTGAGGTATTCTTTTTCTTCTTCTTTCGATTTAGCTTATTTTAAAAAAAATGTTTACAGTGCAAAAATTTGTTATGTCCGTTAGATAAAAGATTTCTGTATTAATTTAAAGGTAGTAAACAGGTATATATATAGACATAAATAAATGGGATTCTTGTTTTATAGTAAAAGAAATGATATAACTATAAATATATATATATATATATATATATATATATATATATATATATATATAAACACACTTCTTCTAAATCAGGAAATTATTATTGAAAAAAATATGTACATAGAAATTTAAAATATTATATAGTTATATAAGAAATTTGATTTTTTTAAATCTAAATAGGTTATTTATATAAGTATGTATGTGGTTTCAAAAATAAAATAAATATACAAATAAATATTTTAAACCCATTAATTTATTTTAAAATAATGAACTATGAGGATTAACTATATTAAAGGAGAACGTGTTTAAATAAATTTCTTAGTTAAGTAAATTTATCAAATGAAAATTTACTTGTTTGATTGGTTCGAATATTAATAAAAACCTTATAATGTTTGTTGCAAGGTTCAAAAATCGTGAAATCAAGCTGGAAAGAAAAATGGGTTGCATGCATAATCTAAGGTGACATCTTCTCACCCAATCAGATCTTTCTGATTTAATTTTAAATAGTTAAATTTAAAATTACATGTTCTTGGATGATAAATTATTATCAGTTGTATTGAATTAGACCCTATGCGCCGCACAATGGCGGATGATATTATATTTAAACCCATATACTGCGATATTCCGCCTCGAAGTGAAATTGGTATTGTATATGTATTTGGAGTGATTGATTTCCCGCATTATATAGCGGATGAGACCCTATGTGCCGCATAATAGCGGATGATATAATATTGATCCCATATACCGCGATATTCCACCTTGAAGTGGAATTGGTATTTAATTATTGTGATAACGTCTGTAGATGCAGGGAAAAGGTTGGAGGGATCCAACTGGATTCCTCAAATATTTGAATTTGTTTCAATATTGTGTGTTGATTTTTTTATAATCTGTGTGTGATAGTATTTGTGGTTGAAATCGTTGAAGGCTATGGTTTAGCCGAATATATTTTTGGTATCGTAGGATACCAGAAATAAATAAAATTTGATTTTTGAAATTTAAGTAGAAATTTTATAGTAAATTAATTTTAAAAAATTGAATAAATTTAAAAGTAGGAATTTGTTTTAAAAGATAATAATTTGGTGTTTGAAATAATTTTGAGAATCAATTTGAAATTCGATTTGGTGTTTTGAAAATAAATTGGAAAATAAATTTGATATTAATTTGGTGTTTTAAAATAAATCTTTGGGGAATCAATATGGAAATTGATTTGGTGTTTGAAATAAATTTAGAAATCAATTTGGAATTTGATTTGGTGTTTAAAATAAAATTTGAAATCAATTTGGAAATTGATTTGGTGTTTGGAAATGATTTTTGAAATCAATTTGAAAATCGTATGTCAGTGGATATCTGAAAATTTAAATTCACAATGGGAATTTTATAAAAGAAAGAGAAATTTATTATAAAAATAAATATTGTTTTATTTTTAAAATTGTGGAAAGGAATTTACGGATTTGGAACGTAAATTAAAAATAAATCCAGAAGGATTTATTAACTGATTCAAAATGATCCATTTTGAAGAGGAAGGTGTATTTTCCTGGAAAGCCGAGTATGTTTTTAAAATGGCTTTTGAAATATAAATTAAAAGTTCTATAGTTGGGTTTAAAATAATATTTTGGAGAAATTAGTTTCTTAAGTAATTTTGGAAATCTTTAAAGTAAAGATTTATTTAATTAATTAAGGAAGTAATGATTTAAAGATTTAATTGATATTGGTTTTAGAAAATGGGTATTTAAATAATTATACCCTATCTACAAATTTTATTTTTAATTAGTTTGGACTTGAAGTTATATGAGATACTGGTAAAATGTTTTCATAGCTAATATTCAAATAAGTGTTTAGAAATAGTTTTATTCTAAATATTTCCAAGTATATTTTGGATAAGTGATTTAAATTATTCTAAAGTATCTGAACTTGGTAGATTTCCAATGGAAATGAATAAATATTTGGAAATATATTCCTTGTAAGGAAAATGATTTGAAATTTGTTTTCAAAGGATTGAAGCGTGAAAAGTGATATTAATTTGTTTTCAAAATGTTGAAGTGTTAAAATTATATCTTGCGAAGATATTTTTAAAATAATAATTGGAGGAAATTTATTTGAAATCTAGTAATTGTTATGAATGTCGATTGATAGTTAAATAACCGACTATCAATATTGACCTTTAAATGACGATTGAATTTCGATGCGACTGGGGTTGAGATTCCAAATGGATATTCGAAAACCACATCGAATCTTTGTGATGGATCTTCTGTTTAAAAGATCAAAGTGGAAATTTGTTGTGATTTGTTTGAAATCTGAATGTAACACTTATTTTTAAATAAGCGCTCCTTATTCGGATTAGCCGGGAGAGGTCTTTGTGTCATAAAACCCATTTCGAATAATGATACGACGAAATGGGATTGCAATTGAAGATGGTGTTGAAGACCGGGTATTTTCGAAAACGAAAGGATTACCTGTCGAATGTCTCTTCACCGGGTTGCTCCGGTATAGAGATTTTATCACCCTTTGTGATGGGGATTCTGGACGTGATTTGTGGATATCCAGATTTGCAAGGGCTTCTTTGAAGTGCATTTGGTTCCGTTCGATCCCGAAACGGACTTGTAGGGATGTGTGTCTGACGTTACACTTCGAGATGTAAAGGTGGTTTCTATCAAATACATTTCTGTTGGTGGCAGAAAATTTATTCGCTTAGCTTAACACCCTTCTTTGAGACGTACGAGCTCAGAGGTTATGTAGTTGATGGTTACTAGTGATATATTCCAAATTGGTAATGTGGCATACGAAGTGCTGCTGATCATTTGTTGATCGAAGCATGGCTTTGAGATACATTGTAGCTTTGTGGACGAGACTTCGTCAGACGTCACACCCCGGAAATGGTCGAAACAGGAAGGATGCGGCAATGTTATTTGGGAGTAGCGCCCCCTGAGGGTATGTCATTTCCTTTTGGAAAAGGGTAGTATCATGGTATGGAGCTCGGATATTTTACCTATGTTGTTGCTGCAAATTTATTATACTTTGTGATTGTTGCTTTGCGGTTGAGGATCCTCGGATAAAGGTCTCAAATGACCGGGGTATGGCATACTTGTGTAGTAGTTACCTAGTTACAGAGGTAACCCGACCTTGTGTTGGCAAAGAGCTGGTTAAGTTCTTGGGGTGTCCCTCCAGAGGCGTACCCATGTGGCATAGGAAGTTCCTTAACCTGGCCATTTGTTGGAAATCCAATCACCAATACGCGCCCTTTACGATTGAAATTATATAACCTGGCATTCTTAAATGGTAGCTATAGCAGGCATAATATAATGGTACCTATGCTGGCTAAGATTAATATTGTACTTTCAAAAGGTTTTCTGCACTATGCACTAATAATAATATTATCAAAAAGAATTTTGCGTTCAAGCATGTTTGACTATCATAAGGAGAAATCTCCTCCAACTGTGCGCTTGCATTGTGTGTGTGCGGGGAGGCCTTATGGTAGTTTCATTTTCCAAAAGCATAGTGGATTTCTGTTTATTTTCTTTGTGAAAATAACTGTTTTTAAGACCGTACACCAGTCTCATGGCTAACCTGGAGTTTATTGTTCCTTTTCTAAACTCTGGGTGCCCATAATTTTTCACACGGTCGGCCTAGAGTCAGGTTATCAATATTCGGGAGCAAACTCAGAAAAGTATGCTGTGGAAATCTGGAGGCGATTTGGATGGCGAGACGTATCACCTATATTATAGTATCTACTCTGTTTGGGTTGCTGCAAGTTAACTCTATGTGTAGTCAAGTTATAATAATTGTCATTGTTGTGTTGTATTATATATACTCTGATAATGTGATGTATAAACTGATATAGTTTTTTGATTTAAAGATTATTCATTTATCTGTTATATATTGTTCCGCTGCGAAATGTGAGATTCTGTTATTGTTTCTATTTCTTCTTCTATCTTCTTCTTCTTTAACCCTAATGGTTTGGTTTTTTGGCATTCGACCGTGTGACATTTGATACCGTGGACGTATTAATATCGACTTTTGGATGTCGAAAAATCGACTTGTTACAGTGAAACTCCCCAGATAGTTGAGAGTCATCCAAAAACCGGTACATAACTTTTCTTCTCAAAGTTTAAAGGGCTGTCGTTTTCGGCGAGTAGTTAATATATTCTAACATTTGTCTCTTATGATTTCATGCAGGCCGTTCTGATCTCGAGCCAACTACAAGGAGCGATGCCGCCACAGAGAAGGAGGAGATTACGGGAGAGACAATTCAAACGGGAGAGACTCCTGGACCTTATGCTCAAGTAATCGAGGCGCTTAACGAAGACAAATCTGAAAATATGTTGCGCGTCGAAGAACATGACGAGGTTGAAATCACAAGCGCCTCTGGACATACTTCGAAATTGAGCATGGAGGAGCAGCTTATGGAAGAGAAGAAGAAGAAGAAAGCCGAAATCAAGGACGAGCCCCAAGTAGTGGAACAAGATGATCCCTTGAACAGGCGTTTGAAGGTCATTTCCCCAATGGAACCAGGCCAGTAGAAGTTCCTCTTCCTTCCTCAAACACCACTTCCCTTGCAAGCAAAGCATCCAAGAGAAAACACATGGGGGAGAAGTCATCTGAGAAACCGAGGAAGGGGAAGAAGTCAAAGAAGTAGCTATCATGCTCGTTCAACGAGAGCTAGCCTGGATTATGTAATTATTTCTATTTATTTTCATGGACAGTGTAAATAGACTTTTGTGTCCGAATTTAAGAGGGATTGTAGCGGAATCTTGTTTCAGGATTAGTGAATAAAAGTTAGTTTCTTTGTTTTTAGATTACTTCTGTTTTTCAGCCTATTGTCTAACTTGTTTCCATAACTCGGAATTTGGTGAGTTACACAAGCTCCAGTTCACCTCCATGCGACTCGGAAATTTTTTGAGAATCGCAGGTCCTCTATTCCACACTTTGGGAACTCAGAATACTTTTAGTATGCAATCCAAAGACTTGGAGATTTTAAGTCGTTTATACTCTAGACCGCACTCTGGGGACTCAGAGCGCCCCAGTCCGCACTCCGACTTGGAGATTTTTGAGTCGTTTATATTCTAGTCTGCACTCCGGGGACTCACAGTACTCCAGTCTGCACTTTGGGGTCATGGAAATTTTTGGTCGTTTATACTCTAGTCCGCACTCTGGGGACTCAGGGTACTCCAGTCCGCACTACGGGAGCTTGGAGATTTTAAGTTGTTTGTATTCTAGTCTGCACTCTGGGGACTCAGAGTACTCCAGTCCGCACTCCGGTGACTTGGAGATTTTAAGTCGTTTATACTCTAGTCCGCACTCTGGGGACTCAGAGTACTCCAGTCCACACTTCGAGGACTTGGAGATTTTAAGTCGTTTAGTCTCTAGTCCTCACTCTGGGGACTCAGAGCACTCCAGTCCGCCCTCCGGGGACATGGAGATTTTTGAGTCGTTTATACTGTAGTCCGCACTCTGGGGACTCAGAGTACTTCGGTCCGCACTCCGGGGACTTGGAGATTTTAAGTCATTTACACTCTAGTTTGCACTCTAGGGACTCAGAGTACTCAAAGTCCATACTTCGGGGACTTAGAGATTTTAAGTCGTTTGTACTCTAGTTCGCACTCTGGGGATTCAGAGTACTCCAGTCCGCACTCCAGGGACTTGAAGATTTTAAGTCTTTTATACTCTAGTCCGCACTCTGGGGAATCAGAGCACTCCATTTCGCACTCCAGGGACTTGGAGATTTTTGAGTCATTTATACTCTAGTCCGCACTCTGGGACTCAGAGTACTCCAGTCCACACTTTAGGGACTTGGAGATTTTTGGTCGTTTATACTCTACTCCGCACTCCGGGGACTCAGAGTACTCCAGTCTGCACTCCGGGGACTTGGAGATTTTAAGTCGTTTATACTCTAGTCCGCACTCTGGGGACTCAGATTACTTCAGTCCACACTTCGTGGACTTAGAGATTTTAAGTCGTTTATACTCTAGTCCGCACTCTGAGGACTCAGAGCACTCTAGTTCGCACTTGGGGGACCTAGAGATTTTAAGTCGTTTATAATCTAGTCCGTACTCTGAGGACTCAGAGCACTCCAGTCCGCACTCGGGGGACTTGGAGATTTTAACTCGTTTATACTCTAGTCTGCACTCTGGGGACTCAAAGCACTCCAGTCCGCACTCCGGGGACTTGGAGATTTTTGAGTCGTTTATACTTAAGTCCGCACTCTGGGGACTCAGAGTACTATGGTCCACATTTCGAGGACTTGGAGATTTTTGGTCGTTTATACTTTAGTCCGCACTCCGGGGACTCAGAGATTTTAAATCATTTATACTCTAGTTCGCACTCTGGGGACTCAGAGTACTCCAGTCCGCACTCCGGGGACTTGGAGATTTTAAGTCCTTTATACTCCAGTCCGCACTCTGGGGACTCGGAGTACTCCAGTCCGCACTCTAGGGACTTGGAGATTTTAAGTCGTTTATACTCTAGTCCGCACTCTGGGGACTCTGAGTACTCTAGTCCTTACTCCGGGGACTTGAAGATTTTAGTTTTTTTACGCGTTCATACGCCAGACAGAATAATGTAACTTTAATTTTTGCCATAGGATTATCACACACGGAAACATCAAATAATTCATAGAAAAAATGGCTTCAAGCCTTTACTAATGAAAACAAACTAAATTGTCTTATTGCATGCCGAAAACTAAGAATCAACAAAATTAAAATACAGTGGAAATAATTGCAACTAGAGTACGAAAGAAACAGACTAAGTATAATAACGTCGCAGATGCTCGCTATTTCATGCTCGGAGGAGTGTCGCGCCATCAATCGTCGCTAGCTTGAAAGTTCCCTCTCTAAGCCTCCATTCAATGACGTATGGACCTTCCCATGTGGGATCATATGCGATGGGATCGGAAAACTCACTTCAAAACGAGATCACCCACATCAAAGATTCTAGGTCAGACTTTTTCATTATAATATCGAGCGACTCGATGCCTATATGCAGCCGCCCTTAAATCAGCTTTTTCACGTTTTTTCATCAACAAAGTCCAATGATTCCAGCAAGAGATCCCGATTCGTCTTAGGGTCATAATGGGTTACCCGATGTGAAGGACTTCATGTTCCACGGGTATAACTGCTTCTCTTCCATAGGCTAATGTGAATGAAGTGTGGCCTATCGCGGACTTGTGGGTGGTTTTGTAATCCCAAAGTGCTGTTGGAAGTTCATCCACCTACTTGCCTCTAGCCTTTTCCAGACTTTTTTCAATATGGATTCGATTATTTTGTTCATGGCTTCTACTTGCCAATTGGTTTTTGGATTAGCAACTGTCGCAGACCTTTTCTCAATGCCATACTTTTGACAAAATTCTTTGAACTCCCTACTTTCGAACTGAGTTCCATTGTCCGTATGGATAATTCATAGGAGGCCAAAACGGCATATGATGTTTCGTACAACGAAATTAATGACCTTTTTGGTGGTGATTGTAGCTAAGGGCTCTGCTTCTGCCCACTTGGTAAAGTAATCGACCGCAACTATTGCGTATTTTGCACCACCTTTGGAGATAGGTAAGGAACCGATTATATCGATTCCCCATATTGCAAATGGCCAGGGACTAACCATTTGTTTAAGTTTCATTGGCGGAGCTCTTGGAATTTTCACATACTTTTGACATTTGTCACATCTCCTGCAACATCCACATTTACAGTTGGCCAATAGTATCCATAGCGGAGGATCTTTTTTGCTAGTATCTTCCCCCTTGTATAGCCACCACATTCTCCTTCATGAACTTCCTTCAGGATTTGCTTTATCTCCACATGGGCAATGCACCAAAGTAAAGGAACCGAGAATCCCTTATGATACATTATTCCGTCCGGCATTACATATCGCGAAACTTTGCGAATGATTTGTCACCTTTCGCTCTTTCTTTCGGGCAAGACCCCGTGCAGCAGGTATTTCTTGAATGGGGTTATCCATGACTCCTTTTCGATTTTTGTTTCTAACACGAAATCTACTTCCATCCCATTTAAGCTCGGAGTATGTAAGGTCTCGACAGGAACCAATCCCATTTTTTGTGCATCGCCAGTACTTGCAAATTTTGCAATCAATCGGCTTCTCTGTTTTTTTAACGTGGGACATGAAAAATATCGTAATATTCTAGATTTGCTAATAGATATTGAACCCGAGCAAGGTATGAGGCAAGTATCTGCCTCTTTGCTTGATAGTCCCTCCGCACCTGATACATCACCAATTACGAGTCATAAAAGATTTCAGCTGATTTTACTCCAAGTTCCCGGATAAGTTTCAAGCCAGCAATCAATGCTTCATACTCGGCTTCGTTATTTGTAGCTAGGAATTTGAGCTTCAAAGCTTAACAAATTGATCGATTTTCAAGAGTCATAAGAATTATACCAGCCCCTAAACAACGGTCGTTTGATGCCCCATTGGTGTACAGTTTCCATCAAATGGGGGGAATGACATCATGGTTGTTTGGTTCGTCTGATACGGTGAATTCTGCAATGAAGATTGCTAACGCTTGCCCTTGTATGGCCCTTCGTGGCAGGTAGGTAATATTGAACTGACTCAACTCGATATTCCATTTTAACATCCTTCTAGAGGTTTATGGTCGTTGGAGTACCGGTCGCAAGGTTTGATCGATATAAACACTGATTGAGTGTAACTGAAAGTACGGACGAAGCTTGCGTGATGCAATCACCAAGAAGTAGGCCACCTTCTCAATTTTTGGATAATTTCTTTCTACCCCCATCAGACGTTTCTTGACATAGTACACTGGCTTTTGAACTCGTTCCTCCTCACGAACCAAAGCCGTACCGATGGCATGTTGAGATACGGCCAAGTATACATACAACACTTCATGGTCTACAGGCTTCGACAGCACCGGGGGACTTTCCAAATGCCTAACTAGAGCTCGAAATGCGTCCCCATAGTTGGGCGTCCATTTGAAATTTCTCTTTCCTTTATTTATTATATCGAAGAAGGAAATACACTTATCAATGGCTCTGGATATGAATCGACTCGGTGCGGCCACTTTTTCGTTCATGCTTTGTACTTGCTTTATAGTTTTGGGCACTTGTATGTCTCGAATAGCTTGAATCTTTTCTGGGTTAGCTTCAATTTCTCGCGCATTAACAAAGAAACCCAAAAACTTCCCTGACGCAGTGCCAAAAGAACATTTCAGAGGATCGATTTTCATCCCATAATATCTGAGTATATCAAACATTTCCGCAAAGTCTCGAATGTGGTCGTTTGACTGCCGTGACTTCGTGAGCATATCATCCACATAGACTTCCATTGTTCTACCAATCTGGTCTTTAAACATCCAATTCACCAGACGTTGATAAGTTGCTCCTATATTTTTCAATCCCAAAGGCATCACTATATAGCAATATAGCCCAACGTTTGTGACAAAACTAGTGTGTTCTTGGTCTGGAATGTGCATTAGGATTTGATTGTATCCCGAGTACACATCTATAAATGACAACAACTCATGTCCTACCATTGAGTCGACCAGCTGGTCAATTCTGGGTAAAGAGAAACTATCCTTAGGGCGTGCTTTGTTCAGATCAAAGTAATCTACGCAAGTTCTCCATTTCCTATTTTATTTTCTCACTAGCATGGGATTAGACACCCATTCAAGGTAGAAGGCATCGCGGATGAACCCATTGGATTTGAGTTTGTCCACCTCCTCTCTGAGAGCAGCGGACCACTCCAGGTCCATGCCTCTCCTTTTTTGCTTTACTGGTACGTACCTTGGGTCTATGTTCAACATATGACTCGCAATGGCGGGAGAAATTCCGCACATATCAGAATGTGACAGAGCGAAAACATCCAGATTCGCTTGGAGGAAATCAATGAGATCCTCGGTCATCGAGGGATTGAGTTGTGATCTGATCTTAAGTACTCGCGATGGGTCATCTCGGCTGACTGGAATGTCAATTGTCAGTTCAGCCAGTGCTACTTTTGCCTCCGTGAGTTCCTCATCATCATCTCTCGGATCTATGCCTCTATAGATCCGATCATGCTGCCCGAGCCAGGGCTCGGGCCCTACTTGTCAATTTTCAGTAACTCGGGTGGGGACGGAGCTGTCTGCAACCTTTCCTTTCTCTCTTCGTTGGGCCTCTCTCAGCTCAGCCAGATAACATGCACGATCGGTCACCTGATCTCCATGCACAACACCAACTCCTTTGTCTATTGGAAATTTCAAAGTTAAATACCAAAGGGCTAAAGCTGCCCTAAACTCTGCCAGGGCCGGTCGACCCAAAAACACATTGTACGGAGAATCGACGTTCAAAACGATGAAAGGCAGGATTCACACCCTCCTACGTTTCACCTTGTCCAAGTTTAACTAGCAATTCAATATAGCCCACTACATCAGTAGCTGCACCATTAACGCCATGGATACGGGCTTTGGATGGTTTTAAATCCTTTTTCTCCATCTTCATTTGATTATATGATTTTTTGAAGATGATGTTAACAGAACATCCACAATCAATCAAACTTCTTTTCACAAATGCTGGCTCGATTGTCGCGGAGAGGACCATCGGGTCAATGGTAGGAGCCTCCACCTGATCAGCATCTCTGCTCCTGAATAGTATATCATCCGTCATCGTTCGCTGCTGCTTAGCCGGGGACCCATCCTCCGTATTTGAACAACATTCAAAATCTGCATGCCTTAGGGAGTTAGCATACCGCTTCATTTCCTGCCAATTCTTATCTGTATGGTGAGGTCCACCGACTATCGTGTTTATGACGTCTACCTATAGTTCGAGCAGGTTCCTCTGGATGGCGTGGAGCTTGCCCGCGACCGGGGTCTGATGTTCCTTGTCTACCTTCCTGCGGGTTCTTGACGAACTCTTGCAACTTTTTCTATCGAATCAGCTTTTCTATAGCATCGTGGAGGTGTCTACACTCCTCGGTATTGTGCCCGTAAGTCTCATGGAAGCGGCAATACTTCCCGGTCCGCTTCTGTTCCTCAGTGGATTCTTTTGGGCGTGGCTTTCGATATTGAAAAGTATTGCAAGTTGATAGGTGGATATTTTCCAATGATGCATTCAGGGGAGTGTATTCGTTGTAAGTCGGAATCCTTGGTTTCCATTTTCCTGCTTCCCTTTTATTTTTGGGATTTCCTCCTTCAGACCCTTTAGATTGCCTTGGCTTGTTCTGGACATTGACCTGGACCTTCCCCGAGTTATCACCAGATTGTTTTACAGCAATGTTTCTCTTTACAGTTTCCTTGCCAGGCCCTGGTGCATTGTCTCGCCTCGTCCACCTGGCTTCCTCTCTTCTTATGAATTGATGCGCCTTGGAATAAAAACGTTCTAGTGTAGTTGGAGGCTTTTCTGCCAGCCAATCGCTAAACTCCGAATCCGGATCTACCCGTCGCATGACAACCATCAAAATGGCATGATCATTTGGGTTGCTAACTTCAATAACCGCAATGTGAAATCTCTACAAGCACTCCTTTAACGACTCCCTTGGAGCCTGAATCACACTGGACAAGGACATTACGTCCTTGGGACGGTGGCATGAATCTTGAATTTTTCCATAAATTTTGTCGTAATTCATCAAAGTTGGAGATAGACCACGGAGGAAGTCGTGTGGACCATGGTAGCGATTGCAGATAAAGTTATTGGGAAGCATCTACACTTAGTTGCATCATTTACTCTAGCTGAATCCATCATCCATACATATCTCATCACATGCTGTCGGGGATCAGTCTTTCCTTCATAGGTTGGAATAGTTGGCATGTTAAACTTCCTGGGGTACTCGGCCAGTAGAATAGTATCTATGAATGGAGTATGACTTCTGGATATCTCACAATCATCATTAGTCAAGCCTTGATTTTCTCTCATCAGTTGTCTGACTAAAGCCGATAGGTCCGGGGTTTGTATGGAAGATGGCATGTTGGAATATCTCCTACAAGACCGTTCTGGTTGGTGTCTCCTCTGTTGGGGGTCTACCAAACGTGTACCTTGAGGACCATCTTCATTAATAGGACCTTGGTGAGCCAACCGTCCAGCTTCCACTCGTACTCCAGATCCTAAGTTTCCTGTCCAACTTGGGTGTGTTTCCCTTGTGTAAGTGAGGGGCCATAGCTCCAGGTAGGGAACGTGGACCATCACTGGTTGATCGATCAACAACATCTGCTTATGTTGTTTTAGTTCTGCGGCGTCTACGCCTAGGAGGTTCATCGGACGAAGTCGAGCTGTCAGATGAGGAGTAAGGAGTAGGGATACCTCCAGCATTCTGATGTTGTTGTTGAGTAAGCTGAGTCATGAGGTTGGCGTTAGCTTGAATCTGTTCGTTAAGTTGCCTCCTGCTCTCCATAATTCTCTCATCAAGTCATTGAACTCAGTTCTAGTGACAACTTCCATTTGGTTTTGGGCGACGACAGTCCCTACGCTCGGGTTAACTTGTTGATTGTTGGGTCCTACTTGTTGGACGGTAGCAGTCTCGTTGACGACCGCATTGTGTGAGGCTAATTTGGTACGAGGTCTTCCCATTGTCGAGTTATTGGTAGGAACTCTAAGTAGAATCAGTGGACTTCCAGTGAATGACTTGGATCTCCTTCGGGGGATTTCTTCAATCTTGTAGCTACAAAGTAGATCCTAATAATCTGAGAATGCGATTCTCAGTGAAAGCACCAAAATGTTGCACTAACACCCAAACAAAGATTTGTGTAGAGAGATTAATGAAGGTAGAAAGTTAAAATAGAGGAATATATGCAGAATGAATTGCAAAAACTAGAACACCGAATTTATAGCGGATCGGCGTAACTGCCTACGTCCACTTTGAGTTTAATCTTTATTGCTTTTCCAAATAATTGAATACATATACAATCCGTACACCAACAACTTGAATACAAGTTCTAACTGAAAATAAATGAGTTTTGAAAATGGAAGAGTCTACCTAGTGTTCTCAAAAAAGGTCTCTTTTAATGCGCCCTTGCCCCTCTATTTACAGGCGAAAATAGGATGGACGTCCCTCATAGGCCTAAGAACTAGGTATCTCAGCTCGTAGTAAGTGACTTCTACGAACTGAGTCGAGAATGCCGAAGGGCGATTGCCGAGCCTCCTCGACCGGTCCAATGGGAGTCTTGCAATTTACAAGAAGTAGATTGTGAAAGGGCTCGAAGTAGGCGACAGTACAAGCAAGGAAGCGTATCAGTTCCAAACCCTTTTTACCGGATGATGCATATCAAACTATCTTGACCGAGTGGCATGTACCGCAGTTCTTCTGAGGTCGGTCCACGACCAGCCGAACGACCAAGATTAGCCTCACCTATACTGAGCGGCTGAGGCCGAACCCATCTTAATCGAGCCACTTCGCTGTACCTATCTTGGCCGAGCGATGAACCTCTCTCCAAGACTAAGTGATGTACTTCTTCCCTAAGCTAAGAGAAATGTATATACGTTGTTCCTAAAATCTCTCTTCGGCCAAGCGTAGTTGCCGAGTGATATTGGCCGAGCCACCTTACTCTTCCCATCCTGGACGACCGACGAGTCTTCCTTCTAGGCCGAACGGCGTCCTAATAGAGCCGATCGGCGAATCTTATTTCCAGGCCGAACTGCATTTGAAGAGGACTCAACGGGGTGTTCCTTCCTTTGACCGAGCCATATTGAAATTCTCCTCTGCAACCGTTGTCTTGTAGCCAGGCCAAGATGCCAAGTAACAGAGCATATACAACTAATATAGCACGAAAGCGAGCTCCAAATGCAAAGCATACGCCATCCGCACCTACTAAACACTCAATAAACAAATAAGAAACATGTATATGTAAAAAGTAATATCAATATACAACATATACCAATACAACAACTATATATGCCAATATAGTAAATGCAACCAAAAGCAACAAGTTCAACCATCAAACAACTATCATCCAACCAACATCTAACACACCAATATCTATCCAACAAATCCATAACCAAATCAATGAATTCATTTCTCATTAATATCCATTGAATTGGTTTTCAATTTTGTAACGACCTGCCTTTTTGGACGTTTTAAGTAGACATACATGCCGGATTCAAACCATCCAAAAGAGAAGATTATTATGGGGTAAATAAGAAAACGGGAAAGAAATAAAACGATTATAGAATCTTGCAGCGGAATGACAAAATATAACAATCAAATAACAGTTCATGAAGCTGTTTACAAATAAATTTGATTATACTAGTACAATACAGAATCAGAGTTACGGACAATAGGAATAAATATATTTATGCAACGGAACAACATGATGTAGTGGAATACATATCATAAATAATAATAGTACAAATCTTCGTCTTCGTTCTCCGTAAATAAGGTCTTCAATCCTGAAATGCTCAGGCCGACCCGAGCGAATTGAAAAGACAAAACACTCGAGTCAGAGCTAAAAGATCTTATGTAAGTTATATCAATGGTAAATATGAAATGTTTACGGTGTTTGATATCTCCTATCCAGTGTCTAACGTGAGTGCAGTAACTTAAGAGATGTTCGGGATTTCCATCTCTTAAGGATCCATTAAACTATCTACTATGTAGTAAAATAAGTATTATAATATGTCTACAATAAAGTAAAGTATTAAAGTAGCGTTAAGGCCTTGCCCATATCCCCCTTAACACATTTTTACATATTCACATAGTCCATACAGTACCGTAATTCCTCTGTAAACAAGAGGGCAATCAGAGGGCACTCCATAGGTATGATACAAAACAAACTCGTAGGAGGTGCTCTAGGACATGTGAACACGGCACTCGAAGCAATGCTAGGGTAGATATACCAAATGCGGATCCAGACAGGTGGTAACGCATAGCAGCTACTACCGCCCACCTAGTACACACTCCCAAAATCAAGGGTGGCCACCAAAACTATCACAAAATCAGAATATAGTATTGAAGGAATATGCCCGATAGGAGGAATGACCTCACTCTTCCCGGCATGGCTCCTGCTTTAGTCACATTTATGCTGACTCACGGGAGTCAGCGTCACGTCATACCTTATTCAGAAATCATTCGACAAACCATCCTACTTTGTTTCTGGAATCTCCACCACGTGCACAGTTGTTAATGTGGTTTTCGGTATTGGCAGAGAGTATGACAATATCTGATCTCGGCCTCTTTGACAACTAAACGCTTATTTCACACTAGATAGTTTTTTACATTTTAAAAGTCAATTCACAATTTATATCTAAAATATCATATTCTCAAAACCATATCACTTTTGAAATTATATTCACTTTCGAGATCAAATCATTTCCGAAATCGTATTTCCTTTCAAAAATCATAATTTCAAAATATTTAAAACCATCATTTCAAAGCATCATATTTACTCAAAGTATGTTATAAAAATCCCAATTTAGGTTATAACACCATTTAACCGTATTCGTTTGTAAATGATGGATTTTGAATATATACACTTCCACTTTACTTAGTCTGAAAATTTAGAAAATAATTTAAATGGTTGTAATTAGTTTAAATAGTAATAATTAGTTGCAATAAAATTTTAAATATTTAAATACTCTAAAATAGTCTAATACGGATTAAAAATATTTTTCTTGATTTAAAAAAGTTAAATAGGTTTAAAATAGATTAATTATAATTAAAATAGATTAAATAGCTTTAAAATAGATTAATTATATTTAAAATAAGTTAAATGGGTTAATTAGTTCTAAATTAAATTAATTGGTTTAAAATAGGTTAAAATGATTTAAATGAGTTAGTATATGTTAAAGTAGTTTAATAATTTGAAATCTTAATAATTACAAATTTTAAAACAATATATTTTCAAACAGTTTAAAATAAAATATGAAATGGAATTAATATCAATTTAAACTATTTATTTCATTTTAACACATCTGAACCACTTCAATTTACAAATCAACAAACCCAATTGCAAATCTTTCAATTCAAAATTTAAATAAACTATTAAATTCTATATCGATTTAAATCCATGTTAGAAATATCAATTCAAATTGTTCCAATTTCAATACATTTCAGAGTTATATTTCAAATCATTTTAATAATTCAATTCCGATAAATTTCAATTATACTTCAAAATCAAATTTAAAGTTTCATTTTTAACTCCTTCAACCATTCCTTTTAAACCAATACCGGTTTAACGTAAAGCAAGAATTTTGATAATAATTTAATTTATATAAATCAATTTTTATTTCAAAATGATCATTTTACTAAATTCAAAAATTAAAGATTTTATAATCATTTAATTTAACCAATCCAGTGTCCGTATATAATCATCTACCCTGGAGTCAAGTGATACAGATATTTATCATTTCAATCCGCAATTTAAATTTTTTGTTATATATCATTTCAAACCGCAATCTCGAAATAAATAACATTCATAAAATCACTCGAGTCTATCATGCCCATAACGATTTTTCCTAATCTGTAGATCACTCGGATATATATTATTTCAACCCATAGGGAACTTGCAGTGTTATAATAGTATAAAATACAACATCCAGTCATCCAATATCAACAATCAAACTTCCATCACAAATCTCACCCAACATTAATAGATAACTGATAATTCATAATATGTATTGAATTGACAATTAAAATTCAATATTAAATTTAAACAATGATTAATGCAATAAAAGTCAATTTTAAACAGAATAACAATATAATCATACCAAACATCAATAAATAAATTTCTAATCACATCACAAATTTAGTTTAACTAACATAAGAAAATTTAGAAGTTGTGAGTGGGTTAAATCACTCACCTTCGATTTTAAATCGAATAAAAATCCAATTTAGGGCCCAAATTTGAACAGTCCCAAAATTCATCCAAACCAGCGTCAAAATGTCCGAAATTTTGATACGAGCCCAGCAAAACAAACCAGCATGAATCGAAGTTCGTATGCAAAATTTTTTAAGGTTAGAAGATTAACGATTTGAATTTAAACCAAATAGAATAAAAATAAAATAAAATAGATATACACGTCACCTTTCTTCCTTCAGGCATCGAACCCTAGCAGCACGTATGCCCTAACCCATGCAGCCACCACCTTTGCTCGAATTTTCCGACCACCACGATCAACAACACATCGAACGGCCACCTCCATTGCACTACCCTCCCAAAACCGCATCTCTGGCCACCAGCACGCGGCCTCCAACCCAACCAAACGGTTGCACCGCAGTCTCATTTCTTGGCAAATCATGGCGATATCGACCCACTCCAGACCCACTTAGCTGCATTAATCATCTTGCCTCGGCGCCCTCTACACTCCTACACAGCCTGATTGAGCTATCGTCGCATATCCGCCGTTAATCCACAAATCCACGTACGAACGGTTGGAAGGAAAAGGCTAATTACCGGTCAAACCATGATCCAAATCCAAAAAATGAATCATAGATCTGATTTGCGCTCGTCGAGAGCTCCAAAATGGCATAAAATTCAATAGGGTTCGAGGAGTTTTAATTTTTGATTCGAAATAGAATTTAGAATTTGGTTTTTTTGTTCGTCTGCCATTGGAATGAGGAGTTGAGAATGAAATTTACGTACAGACAAATGAAAATAAGAAGTAGCTAGGGTTTATAATTTATAGGCAAATCACAAATAGAAATGAATAGATTAGATTTGATTTGGAAGTTGAACGATAAACAATCCGAAAAGCCCGTTCTGTCTCTCGAACAAAAATGGGTCATCCAATATATCAAAATAGCTTTTTTCGATAATTTTAAACTCAATGGAACAAGTTTAAAGTCCTGATTTCATCGTATGAAGAAGTTATTTTAAAATCAGGTTATTTCAAATTGATTACAATTGATTTTATTAAATTGATTTCTAGGCGTTTCAGGCCCGTACGATCAAGCGACAAGTCCTATCGCTACGAAACTTGAATCCTTACAACAATTTACCGTTACGGATCCTTTTAAACTGGTTTCATCGAAATCCGAGTCAGTGTCCGAAATGGAAATTTCCCATTAATTAAATAAATTAATAATTAAATTAATTAAATCACATTTTTATCTCAAATTTAGTAACTAACAATTTCTATAATTTTTAATTTCTTAATCATTTACTATAATTTGAACATTTTAGATATCAATTTAAAGTTGATAATTTACCAATTTCAGTGTTTAATTTCAAATTTTGTAAATTCAGTAATATAAATAAAAATTCAAATAAATCCATTTATTTAATTCTCAAATTTTGTTATTACCATCTTATGGTATAATTAACATTGGTTTATATATAAGTACACCAATGTTCTCCAATTTCATCTTAATTCTCATTGACGTAATATTTAATTTCATTTAATTGCAATAAATCCAATTATTATGATTTAAATTCCAATAAATTAATGAATCTTGATTTCCATTCATTTTATTCAACCAATTGTCATATAATGAATATAATTAACATTATTCCCAATTATTACCTTAATTTACATTGACATAATATTCAATTAGATTTTATTACAATTGATTTCCAATTTAATTTAATAGACTAAATAAATAGGTAACTTACAATAATTGTTACCATAAGTCTTAATCACACTTAAGTTCATTACTTACAAACAAGTGTTACAATTTCTTAATACTGCTTTTATTCAACTACCATTTATTATCCTATGTCATACATTAATTCAATATTTACATTTGTTCCCTTATATTAAATTTATAAACAAATTATAACATTTACATTATTTCCATAAATTGGAATTTCATTGAGATTGTTAATGATTAACTTTATTTAACATGGTTACCTTTCATTTTAGTTCTTAATTTCATTCATAGATCTCAAAAATTTCTTCCAAAATTAAATCACAGAATCTTATTAAATTAACAATCTTTAATTATCGAAAATTACTGGTCGTTACACTCTCTTCCACTCAAAAATTTTCATCCTCGAAAAGGAAAAAGAAGGGAAAAGAAGGAATTAAGCAGTCAATATATCTTGTTCAAAATATTGAATTTTAAACAAATAATTTACATAATTAAATAACTTAAATAAAATATATTTATTTATAAACAATTAAATCCTTTCATATTTAAGTTAACAAAAGTTTGAAAAACATTTCACAAAATTTTCTAAGTCCAAAATTCACGAAAAATTTCGACATAGTTTTATTTGTACGGAGAAGCTCGGGAGAAATAATAATATCAATAATTACAATATATCACATATTTTCAAAATAATGTGTCCCAACAAAGGGAAATAATATAATATCGTAGAAAACCGTAATCCGAGAACGTACCTATTTGTCGGGCAAATAACGCTTAATTTATGAAACCAGAAGCAGTAGCAATTGCTTCCATAAGCCTGTATTTCACTTATATAATCCAAAAAGAGTTAATAATTTATATAAAAGTGGAATGTTTATTTTGTTTAAATAAATAACAAAACAAAACAATACAACAGAATATCAATCACTTGCGACCAAAGCATACATTCATCATATGAAATCAATGAAATCAACCGTTCATCCATAGCTAGCAAAACAAATGGTTTGATAGGGTTTAGACACTCTTAAATCGCATAGAATGACAATAACTATTAAGTATACCATCTACAACAATCTTACATAAAACTCAATAGATTATTCATACATCCAAACAATTAGAAGAATCCTTGCCCAAACAACCATAAATCAAAACAACAACAAATTCCAAACATTATTTAAGTTCATTTTTAAATATTCCCTTTCATATCATTTTATTATTTTCCTATTTCCATTCTTACAGTGATTATCTTCTTTAATTTACATCCATTTCTTACGAAAATTCAATTTCCATTCATTCGTATAGTACTTAATTCCATTTATTTACATTCATTTATTTACTTATGTTATTTACATTTTCTTACGTATGTTATCTAAATTTTCTTACATATGTTACTTATATACAATTTTTTTTACACATATGTAAATCAATTCTTAAAGTACTATATAGGTTTCTTTGTAAATAAATTCACATTCATTCATTCAGTACTTATTTCATTTATTTTCATTCATTACTTACAAAATTCATTTTATTTATTCATTTAATGAAAATTTCTTTTCATTACTTTACATTCATATCTTACAATAAGTTATTTCTATTCATTTGTTTATAATAATCACTGAATTCATTATTCAAGTATTTCATACATTTTATTACAGTTTAATTCACATTAATTAATCTATACACTTAATTTCAATTAGATATTAATATTCATTAGTGCATAAGTTCATACTTAAGTTTCTTACTTTTTAATTTACATTCATCCTTTCTTACAAAATTATTGAATATTAAATCAATTTTCTAAATCATTTCAACCTTTCTAAAGTTATAACCACTTAGTTAAATATAATACTCATTTTCTATTAATTTCAATTATAAATAGCTTCCATCATTAACTTAAGTTTGTAATCTTTTACTTACAGTACTCACTTTATTATTACATTTATTCAGTAGCAATTCAATTATAACTTAAGTTTATAACAACTATAATATCAAAGTTCTTATTTATATATTGGAAAAATTCATTGAACACCTTCATTACTTAAGCTTCACTTGTATAATATTCCGTTACATTTTCTTATTAAACATTTCAATTTTTAATCTTTTGGTAAGCTATATTTATATGTTTTTAAAAATGAAATTGATAGTTACACAAGTTTATCTTAATTATTTTAATTAACAAAATGTTCAATAATCATATCTTTTAGATTTTCATTCTTTTACTTACAGGTTACAAATTCCAAATTCCTTATATATTTCATTTATAACTGAGCATTTACTTTCTTATTTTCATTCTAGGAGTTCCAATTATTAAATGGTAAAATTGCATTTTATTTTAATAATTAAAATCTCTAATTTATAGAAATTTAAGAACTAAATGTCGGATTCTGTTTCAAATCATTTAAGACAATATATATATATATATATATATATATATATAACCATATCTTTATATATCTCAAATCATATATAAAAAAATTAAAATCAAGATTTATTTATCAACAAGGTGTAGTTAACTACTACAACGGTCTTCCCACTTTGAAACTCGAAAATGAACATCGATGATGTGTGCACTCATCACCGAAATTATTTTCCAGCGATGAGTGGGTAGTACAGAACTTATTTCTTTCCAACAATTCCTTTAAAATATTTCTTTTAAATTATATTGAAATATTTGTATTGGAAAATACTTCCAAATAATAATAATATTATATTCCAAAATTCTTTGAAAGAAATTTTCAAAAATCCCGGAATTTAAGTTATAAAATTTTCATTTTATATTTATTTTATTTACAATATCATCTCAACCACTATTTATGAATTTCACTACCTAACAAATAAATATATTACAACCAAGTATATCCTTTATAAAAAAATTATTTTATATACAAAATATATAGTAGGAAAAATTATTTCATTTACCTATATTTCAAAACAAATATTATGTCGGTTTGTCCTATTAAGCGTCTAGAAATCCCTTTCGATTTCATAGCATCCTATGCACCAACCAGAATTTATGAATACAATAACACAATATAAAAACACTTTTATAACACTAACAAATACGCTCTCTCATATATATACACACACTCAATGACTCATTGTAGGGTATTACTACCCTATTTAAAATGAGTCAGACCCCTCAAAGCTAAGGTTATCGCTTAACCGAAGCTCTGATACAAACTATAATGACCTGCCTTTTTGGACGTTTTAAGTAGACACACATGCCGGACTCAAACCATTTAAAATGGCAGATCTTTATGGCGTAAATAAGAAAAAGGGAAAGAAATAAAACAAGTACAGAATCTCGCAGCGGAATGTTAAAATATAACAATCAAATAATGGTTCGTGAAACTATTTACAAATAAATTTGATTATACTTGTACAATACAGAATCAGAGTTACGGACAACAGGAATAAATATATAAATGCAGTGGAACAACATGATGTAGTGGAATGCATATCATAAATAATAATAGTACAAATCTTCTTCTTCGTCCTCAAGAAATAAGGTCTTCAATCCTGAAATGCTCAGGCTGACCCGAGCGAATTGAAAAGACAAAACACTCGAGTCAGAACAAAAAGATCTTATGTAATTTATATTAACGGTAAATATGCATGTGACGGCGTCAGAGATGTTTACGGGGTTTGAGATCTTCTATCCAGTGTTTAACGCGAGTGTAGTAACTTAAGAGATGTTCGGGATTTCTATCTCCTAAGAATCCGTTAAACTATCTACTATGTAGTAAAATACGATATTAATATGTCTATGGTAAAGTAAAGTATTAAAATAGCGTTAAGACGTTACCCATATCCCCCATTAACACATTTTTATATATTTTCATAGTCTATATGGTTTCGTAGTACCTCCGTAAACTGGAGGATATCAGAGGGCACTCTATAGGTATGGTGCAAAACAAACTTGTAGAAGGCGCTCTAAGGCGTATGAACACGGCATCGAGGCAATGCCTGGGTAGATATACCAATTGCGGATTCGGACTGGTGGTAGCGCATAATAGCTACTACCACCCATCTCGGACACGCTCCCAAATGAAAATCAAGGGTGGCCACCACAACAGTCACAAAAACAGAATATAGTATCGAAGGAATGTGCCCGATAGGAGGAATGACCTCACTTGGCGCGTCATGGCTCCTGTTTTAGTCACATCCATGCTGACTCATGGGAGTCGGGGTCATGTCATACCTTATACAGAAATCGTTCGCCGAACCATCCCACATCATTTATGGAATCTCCACCATGTCCACGTTGTTAAAGTGGTTTTCGTATTGGTAGAGAGTATGACAATATCCGATCTCGGTCTCTTCAACAACCAAATGCTTATTTCACACCGGATGGTTCTTTTACTTTTCAAAAGTCAATTCACAATTTATATCTACAATATCATATTCTCAAAACCATATCACTTTTGAAAATATATTCACTTTCAAGATCAAATCATTTCCGAAATCGTATTTCCTTTCAAAAGTCAAAATTTCAAAATAGTTAAAACCCTCATTTCAAAACTTCATATTTACTCAAAGTGTGTTATAAAAATCCTAATTTAGGTTATAACACCATTTAACCATATTCGTTTGTAAATCAAGGATTTTGAATATATACACTTCCACTTTACTTAGTCTGAAAATTTAGAAAATAGTTTAACTGGTTATAATTAGTTTAAATAGTTATAATTGTTGCAATAAAATTTTGAATAGTTAAAATAACCTAAAATAGTTTAATATAGATTAAAAATACTTTTCTTGATTTAAGATAGTTAAATAGATTAAATATAATTAAAATAGATTAAATAGCTTTAAAATAGATTAATTAGATTTAAAATTAGTTAAATGAGTTAATTAGTTTTAAAATAAATCAAGTGGTTTAAAATAGGTTAAACTGATTTAATTGAGTTGATATACGTTAAAGTAGTTTAGTAATTTGAAAATCTTAAAAATTAGAAATTTTTAAACAATATATTTTCAAGCAGTTTATAATAAAATATAAATTTGGAATTAATATCGATTTAAACTATTTATTTCATTTTAACACATCTGAACCATTTCAATTTACAAATCAACAAACCCTATTGCAAATCTTTCAATTCAATTTATAAATAAACTATTAAATTCTATATCGATTTAAATCCATTTAAGAAATATCGATCCAAATTGTTCCAATTTCAATACATTCCAGAGTTATATTTCAAATAATTTTATTAATTCAATTCCGATAAATTTCAATTATACTTCAAAATCTTTCAACTTAAATTCCTTCAACAATTCCTTTTAAACCAATTCCAGTTTTAACATAAAGCTTTAATTTTGATAATAATTCAATTTATATAAACCAATTTTTATTTCAAAAATATCATTTTACTAAATTCAGAAATTAAAGATTTTAAAATCATTTAATCTAACCAATCCAGTGTCCGTATATAATTCTCTACCCTAGAGTTAAGTGATATGGATATTTATCATTTCAATCCGCAATTTAAATTTTGACTGTTGTATATCATTTCAAATCGCAATCTCGAAATAAATAACATTCATAAAATCGATCGAGTCTATCATTTCAACCCATAACGATTTTTCCTAATCTATAGATCATTCGGGTATATATCAGTTCAACCCATAGGGAACTTGCAGTGTTATAACGGTATAAAATACAACATCCAGTCATCCAATATCAACAATCAAACATCCATCACAATCATCACCCTACATCAATAGATAATTGATATTTCATAACAGGTATTGAATTGACAATTAAAATTCAATATTATATTTAAACGATGATTAAATGCAATAAAAGTCAATTTTAAACAGAATAATAATTTAATCATACCATACATCAGTAAATAAATTTCTAATCATATCACAAATTTAATTTAACTAACATAAAAAAATTTAGAAGTTCTGAGTGGGTTAATTCACTCACCTTCGATTTTAAATCCAATAAAAATCTAATTTAGGGCCCAAATTTGAACGGTCTCAGAATTCGTACAAACTAGCATCAAAATGTTCGAAATTTCGATACGATCCCGGCAAAATAAACTGCACGTGAATCGGAGTTCGTATGCAAAAGCTATTAAGGTTAGAAGATTAACAATTTGAATTTTAAACAAATAGAATTAAAATAAAATAGATATACACGTCACCTTTCTTCCTCCAGGCATCGAACCCTAGCCACACGTATGCCCTAACCCATGCAGCCGTCACCTTTGCTCGAATTTTTCGACCACCACGATCAACAACATATCGATCGGCCACCTCCATTGCACTGCCCTCCCAAAACCGCATCTCTGGCCACCAGCACGTGGCCTCTGGCCCAACCACATGGCAGAACCGCCGCCTCGTTTCCCGACAAATTGTGGCGGTATCGACCCACTCCAGACCCACTTAGCCGCATCGATCGTCTTTCCTCAATGCCCCCTCCACTCCTACACAACCCGATTGAGCTATCGTCGCAAATCCGGCGTCAATCCATAAATCCACATACGATGGTCGAAAATAAAAGGCTAATTGCCGATCAAACCATGATCCAAATCGAAAAATGAATCACAGATCTGAATTGCACTCATCGAGAGCTTCGAAATGGTATAAAATTCGATAAGGTTCGAGGAGTTTTAATTTTTGATTTGAAATTGAATTGGGAATTTTGTTTTTTTTTTGTTTGTCTACCATTGGAATGAGGAGCTGAGAATGAAAAGCACGTATAGAAAAATGAAAATAAGATGTAGCTAGGGTTTATAATTTATAGGAAAATCATAAACCGAAATGAATAGATTAGATTTGATCTAGAAGTTGAACGATAAACGATCCGTAAAGCCCGTTTTGTCTCCGGAACGAAAATGGGTCATCCAATATATCAAAATAGTTTTTTCGATAACTTTAAATTCAATGGAACAAGTTTCAAGTCCCGATTTCATTGTATGAAGAAGTTATGTTAAAATTTGCTTCAACTTGATTTCAACTGATTTTAATTAAATTGATTTCTAAGCATTTCGAACCTGTACGATCAAATGACAAGTCCGAGCACTACGAAACTTGAAACCTTACAATAATTCACCGTTATGGATCCAATGAAACAAGTCTCGTCGAAATCCGAGTCAGTAGCCAAAATGGCTATTTTTCCATTAATTAAATAAATTAATAATTAAATTAATTAAATCACATTTTTATCTCAAATTTAATAACTAACCATTTCTATCATTTTTGATTTCATAATCATTTACAATAATTTAAACAAATTTAGATATCAATTTAAAGTTGATTAATTTACCAATTTCAGTGTTTAATTTCAATTTCAGTAAATTCAGTAATTATACATAAAAATTCCAATAAATCCATTTATTTAATTCTCAAATTTTGTTATTACCATCTTATGGTATAATTAACATTGGTTTATATCTAAGTACACCAATTTCTCCAATTTCATCTTAATTCCCATTGACGTAATATTTGATTTCATTTAATTGTAATAAATCCAATTATTATAATTTAAATTCAAAAAAATTAATGAATCTTGATTTTTGTTCTTTTTATTCAACTAATTGTCATATTATGAATAAAATTAATATTATTCCCAATTATTACCTTAATTTACATTCACATAATTTTCAATTAGATTTTATTGCAATTGATTTCCAATTTAATGTAATAGACTAAGTAAATAGGTAACTTATAATAATTGTTACCATAACTTTAATCACACTTAAGTTTATTATTTACAAACAAGTGCTACCATTTCTTACATAATACTACTTTTATTCAACTACATTTATTATCCTATTTCATACATTAATTTAATATTTACATTTATTCCCTCATATTAAATTTATAACCAAGTTATAAAATTTACATTATTTCCACAAATTGGAATTTCATTCAGATTGTTAATGATGAACTTTATCTAACATGGTTACCTTTCATTTTAGTTCTTACTTTCATTCATAAATCAAAAAAAATCTTTCAAAATTAAATCACAGAATCTTATTAAATTAACAATTTTTAATTATCGAAAATTATGGATCGTTACAAATTTATTCACATTTGATTTGTTAACATTGGATTTTTTTTCTAACATTTACCTATTTTCAATTAGTTTACATTACATTCAAGTTGGTTCACTTCCAATTCAAATCAAATTCAATTCTATTTAGATTCAGTTTACTTTAAATTTGAATTCAATTATTCAAAATCGTGAATATAATTCTCTTACCAAATTCATTATTTCTGTACATTAAAATAAACGGACTATCCACTGTCCAAAATCATGAATATAATTACTTTAATAGAGTTCCATATTTGACTTATCAAATTCAATTGATTTTAGATTTATAAAACAAGGTTTATAAATTCCATTTATATTTTATAAACTTCCGTATACAAAATTCCTTTATTAACCAATAACATTTATTTCTCATTTATATGCCAAAATTATAAGTTAACTCACTTATAAATCTCTTATTTACAAACTCATTCTTTTCAAGTCATATTATTTATAAAATCCATTATAAATCCATTTCTAAATTTCAATTCCAAATCCATATACAAATTTGATTATAGATCCATTTCTAATATTTATGAAACACCATTTATAATTCCACTACTTTTATTCATAAAATATTAATTTACAAATTTTATGTATAAATCATTTATAATAAGTCCAAAAATCCTAATTTAACTTATTTTATAAAATAGTTACTTCATATTTCAAAAATCACACTTTGATTCCATTTAAATAAACTTTTTCTTTTAATAATTTACAAATTATTATTAAAACTTATATAACTTCAAAAATCATACCTTTAATTATATTTCACAAAAGTCATAATTTACATATATTTCACAAAAATCATAATTTTTATAACATAAAAATTATAACTTTTTATTTATTAAAATAAATTTATTTCTTTAACAATTCAAAAATTAATAAAACATATATTTTCAAAATCACTTTGAAATCCTTTTTAAATTGAAATCATTACTTTAATATTTTTAAAATTCCAAAAATATGGCTTAATGCTACAACAGCACTTAGTAAGATGATTCACATCAATCACGGCATCCAAACATCATGTATCATATGATAATAGCATATATAGCAATATCTGTAAATGAAAATCAACACCGGCGAGGAATCCAATTGGATCCCTCCAACCTATCACCAGCAATAAATATACATATGAGAAAATCTATACAATGTCCGCTTTGAGGCAGATGCGTGTACAAAAGGTCATCCGCTCATACACGGGAACGTATAAGTTCTCATCTACTCCAATAGGCAGGCATATTTCCAAACACCAATCAATATATATAGTGTATCACATATCATCCAAACAACCATTAATCAACATAAAATAAATTTATTCTCACTTATATAAAAATATAAGCGAGTCAGAAAGAGTGAGTTGTGCTCACTTTGATTCCAGTAGACGTTTCAGCGTTTTATTCCGAATAAAATTAAACAGGCGTTTAATTTTACCAAAATTTTCACTAGCTCCAATCAACTCCAAACCAGCTCCATCACGTAGTGTTCGCGAAAACGAACCCAACGCAACTTGTTTCTTCAAATTTTGACCTTTTATGAAGAAGTTACACATTTTTAAAGATTACACAATTTTATATATAATTAATTTACAAATCTTTTTTTATCAACCTATTCAGTCTTGGCCGCACGTTCAAATTAGATAGAAGATCGGCCACGTTTTTCTTTCTTCTTCATGAAAACGTATAGGCCAAAGAACCCAAACTTCACCGTCCTTCCTATCGTTTCCACACTCACCATGACCCACTAAAATTTGATGGGCCATCACCAAATTGTTCGTCTACGCAAGGTCCACCTCTGCCACGAGCGCCGTCGAACTCGGCCACCTCCTTGCTTCGAAAATCATGCACGAACGTCGGCCCTTTTTGGTCAATTTGCCGTCGAACCACCTCGCAAAATCCAATCATAGCGTTGGATTGTGCACTCTACATTATTGTAGTTAAACGTTTTTGCGAATTGTTTACGGATTTAGAGATTTTGAGGAAAGAAGATCGTGATCTGTTGGCCATTGAAGAAGAGGGTGGCGGCAAGGGCTTGAAAGATTAGGGTTTGTGGAAAAAAGTGAATGTTGAGGTCCTTTTATATAAAATTTTCACGCACTATTCATCTAAAAAAATTTCAAACTCCAAACAAAGTGTGCTTGTGATGACCCGCAAATCCGTACCCTTTGAATCGACATAACCCACAAATGTCCGACCCAAAATGCACTTACTGATGGAATGCCATAAGAAAGAAAAGAAGAGAGAAGAAGAGAAGAGAAAACGAAATAGAACAATATAGAATCTCATATCACAGTGGAGTAACATATAATATCATATCAATGATCATTACAAAATAGAAACTGTATATGCATACATCAATCAGATTTCAATAATCAATCACTAATCATCAGCCTGGACAGTTATAATACCCATCCTTACAATTGCAGATAATATAAAACAACAAAGCACAAAGCGGATAATAAACATCACTAAGCAAAACAGATACATGTAAACGAAGATGAAGATCTTCAGCTCTCCTACTGAAGCTCCAAAAGAACCAAATTTGAACCTGTAAATATACTCAATCTGACCCGAGCATTGAAAGGGTAGAACGTCCGGATCAGTTTGGTAAACTTGCATGAGAAACACACTCAACTGAATTTATTAAATTACCAAACTTTTCCATTCAAAACAAAAGTATCTCGTAAGACACGTCCATACATAAACACGAACATGTTTTTACCTTATGAAACCAAAACCTTTCGTATCAAATCAAGTTATATCATAATAGTGTCCAGTATACAAATAATATTAATCATAGCCGAAATTGTTACATTGACTAAATTCCAGCATATAGCCCAAAATGGGTAATACAATCAAAATGGCTGGCAGGTTACGGAGTTTGGATTTCCATACAAATGACCAGGTAAAGGGATTACCTTCCGGTGGTACATCTCTAGAGGAACGCATCGAGGACCATCATAAAGGATCCTCTACCAACACAAGACTGACCTACCTCTATAATTAGGTGGACCGAATATATCATCCCTCGGTCATTACTGGACTTTCCGTAGGCCCTCATAGCATACAAACCACATTAATTTACATCCCAAACGTGATAGCGGAAAGAAATATATCTAGAAGAGGATGATCATATCCTAATTGGGAATGACCCACTTAGCCATGCCGCATCTAACCCTGTTTTGGTCATTTCAGGTTGAAGAGGCCTGAGGTTACGATTACCTTTCTCATAGCACATATCACATCACTTTGAATGCCACATGGACATTTTCCTTGACTACTAATTGACTTTCACAAAAATACAACCCTTGAGCTCATACGTCTCAAGGAGGGTGTAAAGGTAAGAGAAGTTGCCTTCTCCACCACCACTGATGTAAGTTTGTAAAAACCAACGTACATAATCTTTAGAAATACGATGTCAGACGTACGTCTATGGAAGTTGTCCAGGAACAGGACAAACTGATTGTACTTTCAAACCACATCTGGTAAGAAAATCCCTAGGATTAGTAGCGACAGCCCTTGCAATGGAGACTACATAACGAAGAGACTACTGTTACTAGAAGTATATTGGGATTTTAACCCCAAACGATCAACAAGCAGTCCTTCACTATGAAAATCCTAAATCATAATATCATCACAACCTGCACAAACGAACGCATATGCATTGGTCCAAAGTGGTTTTCAGATAAATCATATCTCGATCTCTTCGCACCAACAATGCAAAACCATTTCTTAGCCTCACACAGAAACTAAGTCTCACAGACTTATCATTTCTCCAACTTTCAACTTTCTATCCTTTAGCCAAGAAGGAAGCTCGATGGAATGGAGTAATACTCCGCACTATGTGAATCAACATCCTTGAAACAAATGAAAATCAAGCCTACACAGATGGCTACGTACTAAGCGTTTAACTAAATAGTTACCACATCAAGTCGTGGAACTAAAATGACCAAATTTTGATAGTCGGTTATTTAAATATCAAAGCAAATAAACAAATATCTAGCATCGTAAGCAATCACCGGGCCCTTTTAATTAATCGTTTATTAATTAAATCACATTTCAAACATTCACATCAAATCATCTTTAAAAAAAATATTCTCAAAACCATTTCAATACTTCAATATTGGAAAACATTTCCATATACTTATTTATAATAAGTAATTCACAACTCTCTTTAGGAAAGCCTAACATTTTTCAACACACGCTTTATTGGGTCAAAACGAATGTTGCATAAAACATCGTTACGACAACCCTAAATCATTACTATAGGGATTCGATAATTAGATAGATATAAATCCCATAAACTATACAAGATATCTCCTTTCGAAAATCATTTACTATAACAATAGTGTTATAGTCCATGCTTTCATTACTTCTCAAAAACGTCTATTTCAACAATGAATGTTGAAATCTATGGTTTTGATGGTTAACACATTTTAAAACATCTTCAAACCATTTAACTCCATTTTAAAAGATCACTTTTCAAAACATTCATTTAATTTAAAAGATTATTCACTGTCCAAAATTGTGAATATAATTCTCTAACCAAATTCATTATTTCTACACATTTAATTTAAAAGAATTATACACTGTCCGAAATCGTGAATATAATTCCTTTAATAGGCTTCTACAATTAACTTATCAAATTCAATTGATTTGAGATTTATAAAACAATGTTTATACTTCCATTTATATTTATTAAAGACTTCAATATACAAAATTCCTTTATCAACCAATTCCATTTATCTCATTTAAATGCCAAAATCCAATTATAAGTTTATTCACTTATAGTTCTCTCATTTACAAATTCATTCTTTTATAACTTCATCAATTATAAATCTTATTCACTTATAAGATCCAATTACAACTTCATTTTAACATTTACAAAGCTCGTTTATAATTCCATTATTTTGATTTATAAAATATCAATTTTATAAATCTTATATATAAACCGTTTATAATAAATTGAAATTCTCATTTAACTTATTTTACAAAATAGTTAACTTCATATTTCAAAAATCACATTTGATTACATTTAAATAAACTTCTTCTTTTAATAATTTACAACTTATTATTAAAACTTATATAACTTCAAAAATCACTTAAATGGCTTTTTAATTTGAAATCATCACTTTAGTATTTTTAAAATTCCAAAATATGGCCCAATGCAACAATAGCACTAAATAAGGCGATTCACATCAATCATATCAATCCTGGCATCGAAAACATCATATACCATATGATTACAGCATATATATCAATATCTGTAAATAAAAATCAACATTGGTGAGGAATTCAGTTGGATCCCTCCAGCCTATCACTTGCAACAAATATATATATATATATATATATATATATATATATATATATATATTAGGAAATACGTACTACGTCCGCTTCGAGGCAGACGCGCGTACAAAGTGTCATCCGCTCATACACGGGAATATATAGGGTCTCATCTACTCCAATAGGCAGGAATATATTCAAATACCAATCAATATATATAATATATCATATATCATCCAAACAACTATCAATCAACATAAAATAAATTTATTCTCACTTATATAAAAGTACAAGCGAGTCAGAAAGAGTGAGTTGTACTCGCTTTGGTTCCAATAGTAGTTGTAGTGTTTTATTCCGAATAAAATTAAACAAGCGTTTAATTTTACTTAAAATTTTCACTAGTTCCAATCAACTCCAAATTTCCTCTAAAATGTAGTGCTCGTCAATTCGGACACAACGCAACTTGTTTCGTCAAAAATGGACCTCGTATGAAGAAGTTATAGCATTTTAAACATTACACAAATTTATATATAAATTAATTTACAATTTCTTTTATATTTTTTTAATCTTTAGTTAATCACAGCCATTCACTGTGCTTGATCAAATCTAGGCCACGCATTACATCTTCCCCGTCGTTCGTTTTGTTCACACGACCAAATCCAACCACGTCGTTTGAATTTGATGGTTGCGGCGTCCAAATCTAGGCCACGCATTACATCTTCCCCGTCGTTCGTTTTGTTCACACGACCAAATCCAACCACGTCGTTTGAATTTGATGGTTGCGGTGTCCTATCGACGACCGGAGGTCGATCAACTATCCCCAGACGACGCGCCCCGCCACGCCATGCCTATGGCCGGAGATCGGGTCCGCCACGTGCTCCAGATCGATGAGGAAACGGGTTTGAACGGCGCGAGTTTGATCAGCGATTATGCTCACGTCGTCACGATCCAGGTGATCGTCGCTGTTGAATTTATAAATCTCGCGATGCTCTACAACTTTACTTTAGAACTCAATGCTTGAATTTGAGTGGATGAAGAGATAATTGAGGTAGAAGGGGAGGAGTTTATGGCCATTGAAATGTAAATGGCGGCTAAACCTAGGCTTTCTACGGTTTGTGAAAATAGAGAAAAAATGTAGCCTTATAAAGAAAATTTTCGTGCACTATTCATTCGAAATTTTTTCGAACTCTAAACGAGGCCTTTCGCCTGCCGTTTATAATGTTTCATCCCTATTCCGAACACAATGGAATATATATCGGAAGCCAATTCGATCATATTTGAAAGATAGATTTTCGAGCCAACTTATTTAAATTTGAATTTACTTATACAAATTTCTGTGTGTTTCAGCTTCGTAATAATAAACTGTAAATCTGCTTGACATAAAATTTAAAATCCTACAATAATATAACATTATGAATCCAATGAAATAGGTTTCATCGAAATCCGAGACTGTGTGAAATATGACTATTTTTCACGTTAATTAGATATTAAAATATTCAATTTCTATGAATTTACTTTTAATTAAATTTTAAAAGTTTACCAACATCATTCTAATTCAAATAGAATTTAATTCAGCTTTATAAATCATTTCCATTCATACTAAATTCAAATTCCAATTGTTTCTGCAATTTCAAACATTAAATTAACAATTTAATTATCCAATTAAACGTTATATTTAAGATATCAGTTATTCAACTTATAAAATTAACTTATGAATATTTAAAATCAATTAAATATCCTAATTTTAAATGACTAAAATTCTGGGTCGTTACATTCTTCCCTACTTAAAATAATTTCGTCCTCGAAATTACTAAGTATGAAAAAGCTACAAAATCCATTAACTTTTCAAAACAATTAGTTCAAACTAGATATTAAATTCACTTAAACATTTTAACTTTTTCCAAAATCATTTAGTTAAAATTCTTATAAAACTTCTCTAAGTTATCAAATCCATTCACAGTTATCTTCAAAACTAAATAATATCGTTTAACGTTTTACAGAATATCAAAATTTTAGTTATCAAAAATAGTTTTCAAAATTCTCAAAAATTTTCTAACGCCTTAAATTTTCAAAAAAATTCGCCATAGCCTCCATTGTGTGCTTCGATCTGGAAAAAGACAATGTATATATATCACAAATATACATCTCATCTCAGTGACGAGGTAATCCCGTAGGGAAAAATATAAAAGTACAACATTTAATCTGAGATATGTACCTTATATATTTTTAGCGAGCATATACGGCTAATATAGCGCGAAAGCGAGCTCCAAATGCGAAGCATACGCCATCCGCACCTACTAAACACTCAACAAACAAATGAGAAACATACACACACACACACATATATATATATTTATAAAAAGTAATATCAATATACAACATATACTAATATAACAACTATATATGCCCATATAGGAATGCAATTAAAAGCAACAAATTCAACCATCCAACAACTATCATCCACTAACATCCAACAAACCAATATCTATCCAATCAATCCGTAGCCAAATCATTATTCCTTCGTTTATTATTAATATTCATTGGATTGGTTTTCAATTTAATCACATTTGATTCATTAACGTTGGATTTTACTAACATTCACTTATTCATATTCGATTAGTTTACATTCACTAATTTACATTCAAGTTAGTTCGCTTCCAATTCAATCAAATTCAATTCTATTTAGATTTACTTCACTTCCAATTTGGATTCAATTACTTAGATTTCAATTTCATTAATTCAATTTCATATGAATTTTTATACAATCAACTAACATTCATCTAATAACCAATGCATATCCAACATAACCAAATTTATTTAATTTACACTTAACATTCACATTTACTTCGTTACATTAAATTTGGTTTAACATTCAATTAGCTTTAAAGGAATTAACACTTACACCCATTAATTCCATATCAATTCATTTACATTCAATTGATTAACATTCAGTCCATATTTTATTTACTAATTTATTTCATTAGTCCATTTCAATTCATTCGTTAATTTAATTGCTAATTCATTTTACAACTAAAGTTGAATTTCCATTATATAACCCATGTTCATATTCATTTAATTACTTTATTTCATATTATAAGTACAAAACCAATTTTACTTATATTTATCAATTTCAACTTGGATTTTAAATTCAAATTTTTTTATCATAACAAAACTTCAATTTCAATTTACTCTCGGTAGCAAATCCATCACATAGAAACTCAAAAATGATACTGATGATGCTGTGGTCGTCACCCTTATTATTTTCCAGCAATAGTAGTGAATTCAGTGCTTTATATTCTTTTAAATAATCTTTTTTTAGATTTATAATAATATAATCTCTTTAAATTTGAAAAATAACTTCAAAATCAATGGAATTCAAATTTTCAAATTCTTAGTTTAAATCCATTTTTATTTACAACTCATACTAATAAATATACAAATATAGTTTCATTTCATATATATAAGACTATTTTACATTTGTAAATCATATTAATTATAATTCCATATTTAAAATTCATTTGCTTATATAATTTATTTTTTTACAATTGTTATTTATTTAGATTATTCAAACAGCTTTTATTAACTTATATATATATTTACATTTTCAAACAACCAAACAATCAATTTATATACACTTTAATAATTTTTGAAAAATTGTCTCTTTATATACAAAATATAATTGAGGTAAAATTATTTCATTTACCCAATTTAAAAATAATACTATGTTGACTTGCATCATTTAAGTGTTTAGAAATCCCTGTCGATAACATGGCGTCCCATATACTGACTAGAATTCACAAACAGATCAACGGATAAGTAAACACAATATAAAATATTTTATATTACTAACGAATATGCGCTCATATATATAATACACTCAAACTCAATCTTGGATGCTATCGTCCCTATCTATACTGATTACACATCAAAGCCTAGGAATACACTAAATCTAAGCTCTGATACCATGTGTGACGACCTGCAAATCCATACCTTTTGAATCGATAATAAACCACACATGTCAGACCCAAAATGCACAGACTGATGGAAAGTCATGAGAAAGAAAAGAACATAGAAGAAGAGAAGAGAAAACGAAATAGAACAATACATAATCTCACATGGCAGCGGAATAACATATAATATCATATCAATGATCTTTACAAAACGGAAACTTTATATACATACATCAATCAGAGTTCAACAATCAATCACTAATCATCAGCCTAGACAGTTATAATAACTTGTCCTTACAATTGCAGATAATATACAATAATAAAGCGCAAAGCGGATAATAAACATCACTAAGCAAAATAGATACGTGCATACGAAAATGAAGATCTCCAGCTCTCCTGCTGAAGCTCCAAAAGCACCAAATCTAAACCTGTTAATATACTTGGTCTGACCGAGCATTGAAAGGGAAGAATGCCCGGATCAGTCTGGTAAACCAGTGTGAGAAACACACTGAACTGAATTTATTAAATTACCAAACTTTTGCTTTTAAAACAAAAATATCTCGTAAGACATGCCCACACATAAACATGGACATGCTTTTACCTTATGATAACCATAACCTTTCATAACAAATCATGTTATATTATAGTAGTGTCTAGTATGCAAATAATTTTAATCATAGCCGAAATTGTTACATTGATTAAATTCCAGCATATAGCCAAAAATGGTAATACGATCAAATGGTAGGCATGTAGTGGAGTTTGTATTTCCATTAAAATGACTAGGTGAAGGGACTATCTTCCGACAGTACATCTCTAGAGGAATGCGCCGAGGACGATCACAAAGGATCCTCTACCAACACAAGACCGGCCTACCTCTATAGCTAGGTAGTACTGAATATATCATCCCTCGGTCGTTATAGACCTTTCTGAGGGCCCTCATAACATACAAACCATATTAATTTACATCTTGAACGTCATAGTGGAAAGAAATATATGTAAAAGAGGATGATCATATCCTAATTGGAAATGACCCACTTAGCCTTGCCGCATCTAACCCTGTTTTCGTCATTTTCGATTGATGAGACGTGAGATAACGATTGCCTTTCACATATCACATATCACATCACTTTGAATGCCACACGGCCATTTTCGTTGACTACTAATTTTCTTCCACAAAAATACAACCCTTGAGCTCATACATCTCAAGGAGGGTGTTAAGCTAAGAGAAGTTGCCTTCTCCGCTACAACTGAAGTATGTTTGTAAAAACCAATGTACATAATCTTTAGAAATGCAATGTTAGAAAAACGTCCATACAAGTTGTCCAGGAATAGACAAACCGAATGTACTTTCCTACCATATCCTATCGGAAAATCCCTAGGATTAGTAGCAAAAGCCCTTGCAGTGGATATTTCATAACGAAGAGACTAAGAAGTCCTTCACTATGAAAATCCTAAATCACAATATCATCACAATCCGCACAATCGAACGCATATACATTGGTCCGAGGTGGTTTTCAGATAAATCTGATCCTAGTCTCTTCGCACCAAAATGCAAAAGTGTATCTCAACCTCACACAGAAACTAAGTCTCGTTGACTTATCACGTCTCCAACATTCAAATAGTTATCCTTTGCCCAAGAAGGAAGTTCGCTAGATTTGAGTAATACTCTGCACTACACGAATCAACATTCTCAACATAAACAAAAATCAAGCCTATACAGATGGCTACGTACTAAGTGTATAACTAAATAGTTCCTACATGAAGTCGAGGAACTAAACTGGCCAAATTCGGTTATTTAACTATCAAAGCAAACAAACAAATATCTAGCATCATAAGCAATCACTAGGCCCTTTAGATTAACCTTTTATTAATTAAATCACTTTTCGAATATTCACTTCAAATTATCTTTATAAAAAAGATTATTCTCAAAACCATTTCAATACTTCAATATTGGAAAACATTTACATATACTTATTTAATAATATGTAATTCACAATTCTCTTTAGGAAAGCTTAATATTTTTCAATACATGCTTTATTGGGTCAAAACAAATGTTGCGTAAAACATCGTTACGATAACCCAAAATCATTAGTATAGGGATTCAATAATTAGATAGATATATAAATCCCATATACTATACAAAACATCTCCTTTCGAAAATCATTTACTATAACAATAGTGTTATAGTCCATGCTTTCCTTACTTCTTGAAAACGTCTATTTCAACAATGAATGTTGAAATCTATGGTTTCGATACTTAACACATTTTAAATCATATTCAAACCATTTAACTCCATTTTAAAAGATCACTTTTCAAAACATTCACTTAATTTTGAAAGATTATTCACTATTTAAAATCTTCTTTATAATTCTCTAAACAAATTCATTATTTCTACACATTTAATTTAAAAGGATTATCCATTGTCCAAAATTGTGAATATTATTCTTTTAATAGGCTACTATAATTATCTTATCAAATTCAATTGATTTTGGATTTATAAAACAATGTTTTTAATTCCATTTATATTTCATAAAGACTTAAATATACAAAATTCCTTTATCAACCAATTCCATTCATCTCATTTAAATGCCAAAATCCAATTATAAATTTGTTCACTTATAATTCTCTTGTTTACAATTTCATTCTTTTACAACTTCATCAATTATAAATCTTATTCACATATATCCCATTACAAATTCATTTTAACATTTACAAAGCATTGTCAGGACCCGATTCTTCGTCTTCCGAAGATTCAACATCGATACTCACTTTATCGACTGCCGAGCAATCGAACGACGGAAAACCGAACACTGAGGGTTTAAGAAGAAGAAAAGAAAGAAGAAGAGATCAGAAGATAGAAAATAGAGAGAAGAAAATAGAAAATAGAACGGAATAGAAAACAACAGAACAATAACAGAATCTCACAATCGCAGCGGAACAACATATAATAATAAATGAATAATCTTTAAACAAAGAACTATATCAGTTATTACATTTTATACATTTCATTACATTACATCAAATCATCAGAGTGTACAACAACAACAAACAGCGGAAAAGAAATACTATATACTAGTAATACGCCATGTCATCCAGCTTGCTTCCAGCAACTCCAGAATATCCTGATAAACCTAACTCTTGACTGCCCGTGTGGAAATTGGTGGGCACCCAGAGTTTAGGAAGGAAAACAATAAACTCCGAGTCAGTCATGTGACTGGTGTGAGAACTCAAAACAGTTTATTTATCTTTTAAACCAAAATAGAGGAATATTTTTAAAGTCAATTCGCAATGCTTTTAAAAATGAGACTACCATAAGGCCTCCCGCACACACACACAATGCAAACGCAGAATCGGAGGAGATTTCTCCTTATGATAGTCAAAGATGCTTGATACGCATTTAAAAGAACATTTGATATTATTATTAGTGCATAGTGTAGGAAAATATTTCGAAAGTAGAATATAAATCTTAGCCAACATACGACCATTATCGTATGCCTACTATAGCTACCATCCAAACAGTGGTGACCACCATAAGTGAATGGCAGGTTCTACAACTAATACCGTACAAGGTTTCGTATTGAGAATTGGATTTCCAACGAATGATCAGGCCAAGGAACTTCCCATTGCCACATGAGAATGCCTCTAGATGGACATCCCCGAGAACCAAACCGGATCTCTACCAACACAAGGCCGGGTTACCCCTAACTGAGTAACAATTGACCGAATATGCCATCCCCCGGTCCTTTGGGACCTTTCAACCGAGCGCTCGTAATCAATTCACACAATCATAACAAAGTGTTTTCAACATGAGTAAGTATCTGGGATCCATACCATGATACCACCCTTTTCCAGAAGGAAATGCACAAATCCTAAAGGGCGCTACCCCTCATAACCTTGCTGCATCTTTCCTGTTTTGACCATTCCCGGGGTGTGAGGCTCGACGAAGTCACGTCCACAAAAACATACTTTATACAAAAGCCATGCTTTGGGTCAACAAATGATCATAGAAATGATCACCAGGATAGACGATCAAATAAACGATCCTATCACAAATAATCAACACAATGATCATTTCACAGCAACACTCAGCATGTCACATTACCAAATTGGGAATATATCGCTGATAACCTTCAACTACATAACCTCTGAGCTCGTACGTCTCAGAGAAGGGTGTTAAGCTAAAAGAATAAATTCTCCGCCACCAACAGAAATATATTTGAAAGAAATCGGCTTTATATCTCAATTTGTAATGTCAGACATACAATCCATACAAGTCTGTTCTGGGTTCGAACAGAACCGAAGGCACTTCTCACGAAGCCCTTGCAATCCGGGTATTCACAATCCCGATCGAATTTCCCATCGCTTAGGGAATCTCTATACCAGGAGCTACCCAGTGTAGAGACAATCGATAGGTCATCCTATCGCTTTCGCAAATACCCGGTCTTCAACACCGGTCATCAATGCTATCCATTACGTCGTATCACTATTCGGAATGGGTAATCCGAATAACGAGCGCAATAATTTAAAAATAAATGTGCATTCAAATTCAAGCAAATCACAACAAATACCTTTCAAAGGTAAATATTGATAGTCGGTTATTGAACTATCAATGGATATGCACAACATCACTAGATGCCAAATAATTTTCCAAATTATTTATTTTCCTAAAATATCTTTACTAGATATATAATTTCACACTTCAAAAGTAAATCAATATTTATCTTTTAGAAAAATTCCCCTTCCTTTTATAAATTCCATAGTGAATTTATATTTCACAATATCCATGCATATACGATTTCAATTATTCATTTCAATTTATCTTCAAAAAGATAGATTCTCAAAACGTTTCATTTCACATTGGAAAAACATTTCCATACTTATTTATTCATAAGTAATTCACAAATTCATTTATTTTCAACACTTGGAAATATTCAATATACTTCAATCGAAATTAAGTATATATTTCATTCTTTAAGGAAATCATTCTCTTAACCATATTTATTTGGGCCAAAACGAATGTTGCGTAAAACATCGTTACGACAACCCAAAATCAATAGTATAGGGATTCGAAATTAAAATAGATATGTAAATCCCAATACTATACAAAACATTTCCTTTCGGAAATCATTTACTATAACAACAGTGTTATAGTCCACCATTTACTTCTATTTCTCGAAAACGTCTATTTCAACAATCAATGTTGAAATCTATGGTTTCGAATCTCAACCCAATTAAAACATCGTTAACTTGTTTTAATTCTATTTAAAACATCACATTCAAAACAATTTCTTTAACATATTATTCACTATTCAAAAACGTGAATATACTATGTTGACAAATTTCATCCTTTTATTCATTTTATTTCAAAGGATTATTCACAGTTCAAAAACGTGAATATAACTCCATTAATAGGTTACAACAATTTACTTATCAAAATAAGTCATTGCGAATTTATAAAACAACGTTTATAAACTCCATTTCTATTTATTTTATAACAACTTCCTTTTATAAATTCCTTTATTAACCTATTCCAGTTTATAACTCAATTATAAACTAAAAGTTCATATTATAAGTTAAATACTTATAATTTATTTGTTTGCACAATTGTTCCTTTAAACTTCATAATTATAAATCTTATAACTTATAAGATTCAATTATTTATCCAAAACCATTCTTTTAATAACTTTATAAATTTTATAAACCTACTGTTTATAAAATTCTATTTATAACTTCACCGTTTATAATTCTATAAATTTCATTCATTTATGAAATTCATTCACAATTCATTCTAACACTTATAAAAACTCGTTTTATAATTTCAATATTTCGATTTATAAATATCCATTTATAAATCTCTTACATAAATCAATTCATATTAATATTTCAAAAC
Source organism: Allium cepa (assembly GCA_030765085.1). Classification (NCBI taxonomy): domain Eukaryota; kingdom Viridiplantae; phylum Streptophyta; class Magnoliopsida; order Asparagales; family Amaryllidaceae; genus Allium; species Allium cepa. The sequence continues at coordinate 861,377,680 of CM060943.1, forward strand.
GTCTTTAAACTCCTTTAAAAACTTCATCATTTTGATTTATAAAATAATTAAATTTCATAAATCCTATATTTTCAACTCTTTATAATAATTTCAAAAATCGCGATTAAACTATTTTATAAAATCATTAGCCTCATATTTTCAAAAATCAACTTTTAACCGTATTTCTCAAAATCATAAATTTTTATAACTTTAAAAATTATATCGTTTATTTATTTAAAATGGATCAATTCCAAAAAAATATTCTATAAACGTATACTTTCAAAAATCACTTTAAAATCATTTTAAAATTCCAAAATTTGGTCCAATGATGCTACATACCAAATAGTCAATCACGACAACAACGATATCATATATCGATATGATAATCCATCAAATATCAAAATATCTGAATTCAAATAAATACTGTTGAGGAATCCAGTTGGATCCCTCCAACCTGTTTCCTGCATCCAAAAAACATTAGCACAATACCAATTCCGCTCCAGTACGGAATTATCGCGGTATATGAGATTTAAAATATTATCCGCTTAATAGACGTCGCAATAGGGTCTCATCCGCTACACAAATGCGGGAAATCAATAACTCCAATATATACATATGCCAATATATATATATTGGTATTATATATAATACCAATTTCACTGTTTATGAAATATTCGCGGTATATGTTTTTAATAAATAACATCCGCTTACTAACGGCGCATAATGTCTATTTTAACAATCAATAGATAACAATCATCATTCAAACATGCATTCAAATATTTTAAATCTAACTATTTAAAATAAAATCGAAACTGATTCGATTGAGTGAGAAGTTCTCACCTTGATTTTAATTTCGTTTTAGCAATTTATTTCGAATAAAATTAAACGGACGTTTAATTTTACCCGAAATTTTCACTAACTCCAATCGTCTCCAATCCAGCTGCATTGCGAAGAGCTCGTCGAAATGATTCCATCGCAAAAAGTTTCATCGAATTCCGACCTCGTACGAACAAGATATTGCATTACAAAGTTTATACGACTTATAATAAAATTAATTCACAATTTTTTTTTATAAACCTAAGCTAATCACGGACGTCCATTCCTTTACCCCCTTCCAGGCCGATTATCTTCATCTTCCCTCCCAGTCTTTTTGAATGCACGCAACACCCATCACTACGCACAAAACCCCGATGGCCGCTCCTTCATCCAACGACAAGAACATGATCGAGCAATACCACATGAACGTGCTACATGAGCTCTATGCTCGCCTCAAACCCCAAGAAGCTCGGCCCATCTATGGCTTCAAAAAACGTTCCCCAATGTCGAACGAACGCGGCCAATTCCTGGTTGATCCGTAGCTTCGATTTCAATCTCCACCGGTCAATTTGTAGAACTCAACGAGTGCTATGATTTCTCAGTTGGAGGAATTTCAAATTATTGTGTGGATTGGAAGAAAAATTGGGAAGAAGCTCATTGTTTTCTGGCCATTCAATCGTGAAGAGGCGGCCTGGCTTGGTTTTGGAAACCCTAGTTTTATTTTTGTTATTTTTGTGAATAAATGGACCTATTTATAGAAATTAAACGACACTATTCATCCGGGTTTTCAAAACTTCGATTTACTCGCCGAAACTGACGTTCCTAGGATTTATCCCGCGTTCCGGACACAATGGAACAGGTTTCGGAAGCTAATTCAGACATATGTGCGAGTTATAGCAATAAACGATCAATTTAAATTAAACCGATTTAAACCGATTTTCTAGGCGTTTTAATTTGTACCGGACAAACGGTAAATTCAATTGACACGAAATTTGAAACCTTACAATAATATCACATTATGGATCCGATGAAACTGGTTTCATCGAAATGCGATATTTTTTCAAAAATGGCTATTTTAACACGCAAAATTAATATTAAAAATAATTCGATGCGTTTCGAGCTGCCACGATCAAACGATAACCCCGATTGCTACGAAAATTGAAATCCGGTAACAACTAACTATTACGGATCCAATAGAACTGGTCTCGTCCAATTCTGAGACTGTTCAAAAATTGACTATTTTCACTAGTCGATTTAAATATTAAAATATTCAATTTTCACAAATTAACTTTTAATTCGATTTTAAAAGTTCTAAAATATCATTCTAACTTCAACATGATAAAATAAAATTTTACAAATCATTTTCAATCATATTTAACTCGATTTTCAATTATTTCCATAATTTAACATATTAAATTATCGATTTAATTATCCAATTAAATCCAATTATTCGAAATAAAATTTATTCGACTTATAAATTCACTTATTAATATTTAAAATTAATTAAATATTCAAATTTAAATTAATAAAAATTCTGGGTCGTTACAATCTTCCCCCCTTAAAAGAATTTCGTCCTCGAAATTAGCAAGTAAGAAAAGTTACAGAATCTATTAATTTTCCCAAAATCCATAGTTAAATTTCTTATAATACTTTACTAAGTTTTTAAATCATACTTAGTTATCTTTTCAAAAACAATTACTATTGTTTAACTTTCAATTTCAAATCAAAGTTATAGTTTTCAAAAAAATTCCAATTTTCTCAAATTTTTTCTAACGCCTTAAGTTTTCGGAAAAATTCGCCATAGTCTCCTTTGCGCGGCTCGATCCGAAAAAAAAACAGTATATATATCACAATATACATCTCATCAAGTAATGAGGCATCCCGCAGGGAAAAAAGTGTAAAAGTACGGTATGTAATCCGAGATATGTACCTTATATTTTATTAGCAAGCATATACGGCTAATATAGCGCGAAAGCGAGCTCCAAATGCGAAGCAAACGCGATTCGCACCTACTAAACACTCAACAACCAAATGAGAATCATGCATATATGACAATAGTATCGATATACAACATATAGCAACATAACAACTATATATGTCAACATAGCAAATGCAATAAAAGCAATATATTCAACCATCAACCAACTAGCATTCATAACCAATAAATATTCATTCATATTCTCATTAATATTCAATGAAATAGGTTTTCAATTTAATCACATTTGATTCATTAACAGTGGATGTTCTTAACATTTATTTTCAATTATTTTATATTCACTAATTCATATTCAAGTTGGTTCACTTCCAATTCAAATTCAATTCTATTTAAGTTTCACTTAACTTCCAATTGAATTTCAATTACTTTAGCTTTCAATTTCATTAACTCAATTTCATTAACACTTAATGAATTATATACAATCAACTAACAACCATATAACAACCAATTTATATCAATTGCAACCAAATTCCTTTGCTTATATTTATTTCATTCAATTATTCAATTTCTAATAACATTAGATTTTAATGAATTAACACTTATATTCATAAATATATCCATATAGTTTCACTTCTTATATATATAAGTTTATTTCACAATTGTAAATCACTTTAATTATAATTCAATTCTTATAATTCATTTGCTTATACAATTATTCTTTTACTTAGATTATTCAAACAACTTAACAATCAACTTATATACACTTTAATAATTCTGAAAAATCGTTTCTTTTATACAAAATATAATCAAGGCAAAATTATTTCATTTACCCAATTTAAAAACAATATCGTGTCGAATTGTTCTATTCAAGTGTTTAGAAACCCCTTCGATTCAGTTTCGAGGCTTCGCCGATGAAGGTTCATATACCACTCAACAAATCAATCATCACAATATAAAACAATTTTATATTCACTAACAAATACGCTCTCATATCTATTATTACACTCAAACTCATTCTAGAGTACTACTGACTCTATCGCTAATGAGTAATACCCAACAGAACCATGGTTGTCGCTTAACCATATGCTCTGATACCACATTGTCAGGACCCGATTCTTCGTCTTCCGAAGATTCAACATCGATACTCACTTTATCGACTGCCGAGCAATCGAACTACAGAAAACCGAACACTGAGGGTTTAAGAAGAAGAAAAGAAAGAAGAAGAGATAAGAAGATAGAAAATAGAGAGAAGAAAATAGAAAATAGAACGGAATAGAAAACAACAGAACAATAACAGAATCTCACAATCGCAGCGGAACAACATATAATAATAAATGAATAATCTTTAAACAAAGAACTATATCAGTTATTACATTTTATACATTTCATTACATTACATCATATCATCAGAGTGTACAACAACAACAAACAGCGGAAAAGAAATACTATATACTAGTAATACGCCATGCCATCCAGCTTGCTTCCAGCAACTCCAGAATATCCTGATAAACCTAACTCTTGACTGCCCGTGTGGAAATTGGTGGGCACCCAGAGTTTAGGAAGGAAAACAATAAATTCCGAGTCAGTCATGTGACTGGTGTGAGAACTCAAAACAGTTTATTTATCTTTTAAATCAAAATAGAGGAATATTTTTAAAGTCAATTTGCAATGCTTTTAAAAATGAGACTACCATAAGGCCTCCCGCACACACACACAATGCAAACGCAGAATCGGAGGAGATTTCTCCTTATGATAGTCAAAGATGCTTGATACGCATTTAAAAGAACACTTGATATTATTATTAGTGCATAGTGTAGGAAAATATTTCGAAAGTAGAATATAAATCTTAGCCAACATACGACCATTATCGTATGCCTACTATAGCTACCATCCAAACAGTGGTGACCACCATAAGTGAATGGCAGGTTCTACAACTAATACCGTACAAGGTTTCGTATTGAGAATTGGATTTCCAACGAATGATCAGGCCAAGGAACTTCCCATTGCCACATGAGAATGCCTCTAGATGGACATCCCCGAGAACCAAACCGGATCTCTACCAACACAAGGCCGGGTTACCCCTAACTGAGTAACAATTGACCGAATATGCCATCCCCCGGTCCTTTGGGACCTTTCAACCGAGCGCTCGTAATCAATTCACACAATCATAACAAAGTGTTTTCAACATGAGTAAGTATCTGGGATCCATACCATGATACCACCCTTTTCCAGAAGGAAATGCACATATCCTAAAGGGCGCTACCCCTCATAACCTTGCTGCATCTTTCCTGTTTTGACCATTCCCGGGGTGTGAGGCTCGACGAAGTCACGTCCACAAAAACATACTTTATACAAAAGCCATGCTTTGGGTCAACAAATGATCATAGAAATGATCACCAGGATAGACGATCAAATAAACGATCCTGTCACAAATAATCAACACAATGATCATTTCACAGCAACACTCAGCATGTCACATTACCAAATTGGGAATATATCGCTGATAACCTTCAACTTCATAACCTCTGAGCTCGTACGTCTCAGAGAAGGGTGTTAAGCTAAAAGAATAAATTCTCCGCCACCAACAGAAATATATTTGAAAGAAATCGGCTTTATATCTCAATTTGTAATGTCAGACATACAATCCATACAAGTCTGTTCTGGGTTCGAACAGAACCGAAGGCACTTCTCACGATGCCCTTGCAATCCGGGTATTCACAATCCCGATTGAATTTCCCATCGCTTAGGGAATCTCTATACCAGGAGCTACCCAGTGCAGAGACAATCGATAGGTCATCCTATCGCTTTCGCAAATACCCGGTCTTCAACACCGGTCATCAATACTATCCATTACGTCGTATCACTATTCGGAATGGGTAATCCGAATAACGAGCGCAATAATTTAAAAATAAGTGTGCATTCAAATTCAAGCAAATCACAACAAATACCTTTCAAAGGTAAATATTGATAGTCGGTTATTGAACTATCAATGGATATGCACAACATCACTAGATTCCAAATAATTTTCCAAATTATTTATTTTCCAAAAATATCTTTACTAGATATATAATTTCACACTTCAAAAATAAATCAATATTTATTTTTTAGACAAATTCCCCTTCCTTTTATAAATTCCATAGTGAATTTATATTTCACAATATCCATGCATATACGATTTCAATTATTCATTTCAATTTATCTTCAAAAAAATAGATTCTCAAAACGTTTCATTTCACATTGGAAAAACATTTCCATACTTATTTATTCATAAGTAATTCACAAATTCATTTATTTTCAACACTTGGAAAATATTCAATATACTTCAATCGAAATTAAGTATATATTTCATTCTTTAAGGAAATCATTCTCTTAACCATATTTATTTGGGCCAAAACTAATGTTGCGTAAAACATCGTTACGACATCCCAAAATCAATAGTATAGTGATTCGAAATTAAAATAGATATATAAATCCCAATACTATACAAAACATTTCCTTTCGGAAATCATTTACTATAACAACAGTGTTATAGTCCACCATTTACTTCTATTTCTCGAAAACGTCTATTTCAACAATCAATGTTGAAATCTATGGTTTCGAATCTCAACCCAATTAAAACATCGTTAACTTGTTTTAATTCTATTTAAAACATCACATTCAAAACAATTTCTTTAACATATTATTCACTATTCAAAAACGTGAATATACTATGTTGACAAATTTCATCCTTTTATTCATTTTATTTCAAAGGATTATTCACAGTTCAAAAACGTGAATATAACTCCATTAATAGGTTACAACAATTTACTTATCAAAATAAGTCATTGCGAATTTATAAAACAACGTTTATAAACTCCATTTCTATTTATTTTATAACAACTTCCTTTTATAAATTCCTTTATTAACCTATTCCAGTTTTTAACTCAATTATAAACTAAAAGTTCATATTATAAGTTAAATACTTATAATTTATTTGTTTGCACAATTGTTCCTTTAAACTTCATAATTATAAATCTTATAACTTATAAGATTCAATTATTTATCCAAAACCATTCTTTTAATAACTTTATAAATTTTATAAACCTACTGTTTATAAAATTCTATTTATAACTTCGCCGTTTATAATTCTATAAATTTCATTCATTTATGAAATTCATTCACAATTAATTCTAACACTTATAAAAACTCGTTTTATAATTTCAATATTTCGATTTATAAATATCCATTTATAAATCTCTTATATAAATCAATTCATATTAATATTTCAAAACGTCTTTAAACTCCTTTAAAAACTTCATCATTTTAATTTATAAAATAATTAAATTTCATAAATCCTATATTTTCAACTCTTTATAATAATTTCAAAAATCCCGATTAAACTATTTTATAAAATCATTAGCCTCATATTTTCAAAAATCAACTTTTGACCGTATTTCTCAAAATCATAAATTTTTATAACTTTAAAAATTATATCGTTTATTTATTTAAAATGGATCAATTCCAAAAAAATATTCTATAATCGTATACTTTCAAAAATCACTTTAAAATCATTTTAAAATTCCAAAATTTGGTCCAGTGATGCTACATACCAAATAGTCAATCACGACAACAACGATATCATATATCGATATGATAATCCATCAAATATCAAAATATCTGAATTCAAATAAATACTGTTGAGGAATCCAGTTGGATCCCTCCAACCTGTTTCCTGCATCCAAAAAACATTAGCACAATACCAATTCCGCTCCAGTACGGAATTATCGCGGTATATGGGATTTAAAATATTATCCGCTTAATAGACGGCGCAATAGGGTCTCATCCGCTACACAAATGCGGGAAATCAATAACTCCAATATATACGTATGCCAATATATATATATATTGCTGTTATATATAATACCAATTTCACTGTTTATGAAATATTCGCGGTATATGTTTTTAATAAATAACATCCGCTTACTAACGGCGCATAATGTCTATTTTAACAATCAATAGATAACAATCATCATTCAAACATGCATTCAAATATTTTAAATCTAACTATTTAAAATAAAATCGAAACTGATTCGATTGAGTGAGAAGTTCTCACCTTGATTTTAATTTCGTTTTAGCGATTTATTTCGAATAAAATTAAACGGACGTTTAATTTTACCCGAAATTTTCACTAACTCCAATCGTTTCCAATCCAGCTGCATTGCGAAGAGCTCGTCGAAATGATTCCATCGCAAAAAGTTTCATCGAATTCCGACCTCGTACGAACAAGATATTGCATTACAAAGTTTATACGATTTATAATAAAATTAATTCACAATTTTTTTTATAAACCTAAGCTAATCACGGCCGTCCATTCCTTTACCCCCCTTCCAGGCCGATTATCTTCATCTTCCCTCCCAGTCTTTTTGAACGCACGCAACACCCATCACTACGCACAAAACCCCGATGGCCGCTCCTTCATCCAACGACAAGAACATGATCGAGCAATACCACATGAACGCGCTACACGAGCTCTATGCTCGCCTCAAACCCCAAGAAGCTCGGCCCATCTATGGCTTCGAAAAACGTGCCCCAATGTCGAACGAACGCGGCCAATTCCTGGTTGATTCGTAGCTTCGATTTCAATCTCCACCGGTCAATTTGTAGAACTCAACGAGTGCTATGATTTCTCAGTTGGAGGAATTTCAAATTATTGTGTGGATTGGAAGAAAAATTGGGAAGAAGCTCATTGTTTTCTGGCCACTGAATCGTGAAGAGGCGGCCTGGCTTGGTTTTGGAAACCCTAGTTTTATTTTTGTTATTTTTGTGAATAAATGGACCTATTTATAGAAATTAAACGACACTATTCATCCGGGTTTTCAAAACTTCGATTTACTCGCCGAAACTGACGTTCCTAGGGTTTATCCCGCGTTCCGGACACAATGGAACAGGTTTCGGAAGCTAATTCAGACATATGTGCGAGTTATAGCAATAAACGATCAATTTAAATTAAACCGATTTAAACCGATTTTCTAGGCGTTTTAATTTGTACCGGACAAACGGTAAATCCAATTGACACGAAATTTGAAACCTTACAATAATATCACATTATGGATCCGATGAAACTGGTTTCGTCGAAATGCGATATTTTATGAAAAATAGCTATTTTAACACGCCAAATTAATATTAAAAATAATTCGATGTGTTTCGAGCTGCCACGATCAAACAATAACCCCGATTGCTACGAAAATGGAAATCCGGTAATAACTAACTATTACGGATCCAATGGAACTGGTCTCGTCCAATTCTGAGACTGTTCAAAAATTGACTATTTTCACTAGTCGATTTAAATATTAAAATATTCAATTTTCACAAATTAACTTTTAATTCGATTTTAAAAGTTCTAAAATATCATTCTAACTTCAACATGATAAAATAAAATATTACAAATCATTTTCAATCATATTTAACTCGATTTTCAATTATTTCCATAATTTAACATATTAAATTATCGATTTAATTATCCAATTAAATCCAATTATTCGAAATAAAATTTATTCGACTTATAAATTCACTTATTAATATTTAAAATTAATTAAATATTCAAATTTAAATTAATAAAAATTCTGGGTCGTTACAAAGCTCATTTATAATTCCATTATTTTGATTTATAAAATATCGACCTTATAAATCTTATATATAAACCGTTTATAATAAATCAAAATTCTCATTTAACTTATTTTACAAAATAGTTAGCTTCATATTTCAAAAATACATTTTGATTACATTTAAATAAACTTCTTATTTTAATAATTTACAATTTATTATTAAAACTTATATAACTTCAAAAATCACTTAAACAGCCTTTTTAATTTGAAATCATCACTTTAATAGTTTTGAAATTCTAAAATATGGCTCAATACTACAATAGCACTAAATAAGGTGATTCACATCAATCATATCAATCCTGGCATCCAAAACATCATATATCATATGATAACAGCACATATATATCAATATATGTAAATAAAAATCAACATTGGTGAGGAATCCAGTTAGATCCCTCCAACCTGTGACCTGCAATAAATATACATATTAAAAAATACGTACAATGTCCGCTTTGAGGAAGACGCGCATACAAAGGGTCATCCGCTTATACACGGGAACGTATAGGGTCTCATCTGCTCCAATAGGCAGGAATATATCCAAATACCAATCAATATATATAATATATCATATATCATCCAAACAATTATCAATAAACAGAAAATAAATTTATTCTCGCTTATATAAAAATATATGCGAGTCAGAAAGAGTGAGTTGTACTCACTTTAGTTCCAGTAGCAGTTGTATTGTTTTATTTCGAATAACATTAAACAAGTGTTTAATTTTACCCAAAATTTTCACTAGCTCCAAACCAGCTCTAAAATATAGTGCTCGTCAATAGGGACCCAATGCAACTTGTTTCGTTAAAACGAACCTTGTATGAAGAAGTTTAGCATTTTAAACATTACACGAATTTATATATAAATTAATTTACAATTTATTTTTATATTTTTTTAACGTTTAATTAATCACAGCCATTCACTATGCTTGATCAAATCTAGGCTGTGTATTTCATCTTCCCCATCATACTTTTTGTTCACGCGACCAAACCCAACCACGCCGTTTGAATTTGATGGCCACACCCTTTTGTCGACGACCGGAGGTCGATTAACTACCTCCAGGCGACGCGCCTCCCCACGCTACACCCACGGCTAGAGTGCGGCTCCGCTACATGCTATTAATCGATGAGAAAATGGGTTTGAACGGTGCGACTTTGATCGACGGTTCTGGTCATGTCGTCACGATCCAGGCGATCATCGCCATTGAATTTATAGAGCTTGCGATGTCTACGACTTTACTTTAGAACTCGAAGCTTGAATGTGTGTGGATGAAGAGATAATTGAGGTGGAAGGGGAGGAGTTTCTGGACATCGAAATCTAAATGGAGGATAGACCTAGGTTTTCTAGGGTTTGTGAAAATAGAGAAAAAATGTGGCCTTATATAGAAAATTTTCACGCACTATTCATCCAAAAAATTTCGAACTCCAAACGAAGCGTGTCGCTTGCCGTTTATAATATTTTACCCCTATTCCGAACACAACGGAATATATATCGGAAGCCAGTTCGATCGTATTTGAATGATAGGTTTTCGAATCGATCTATTTAAATTAAAATTTACTTAAACAAATTTCTATGTGTTTCAGCTTCGTATGATTAAACCGTAAATCCGATCGACACACAATTTGAAATCCTACAATAATATAACATTACGGATCTAATGAAACTGGTTTCATCAAAATTCGAGACTGTGTGAAAAATGACTATTTTTACATCTTAAATTAATATTAAAATATTCAATTTCTATGAATTTACTTTTAATTCAATTTTAAAAGTTTACCAACATCATTCTAATTCAAATAAAATTTATTCCAGCTTTATAAATCATTTTCATTCGTATTAAATTAAAATTCCAATTATTTCTTCCATTTTAAATATTAAATTAACAGTTTAAATATCCAAGTAAACATTATATTTAAGGTATAAGTTATTCAACTTATAAAATTAAATTGTGAATATGTAAAATCAAATAAATGTCCCAATTTCAAATGGCTAAAATTCTGGGTCGTTACAGTGCTACCTGGCGTATATAATGTTTTGCCCATATTCCGAACACAATGAAATATATATCGGGAGCCAATTCCATCATATTCGAAAGATAGGTTTTCGAATCGACTTATTTTAATTAAAATTTACTTAAATAAATTTCTACGCGTTTCAGCTTCGCATGACCAAACCGTAAATCCGATTGACAAAAAATTTGAAATCCTACAATAATATAACATTACGGATCCAATGAAACTGGTTTCATTGAAATCCACGACAGTGTCAAAAATGACTATTTTTCCACGTTAATTATATATTAAAATATCCATTTTCAATAAATTAGCATTCAATTCAATTTCAAAAGTTTACTAAAATCATTCTAATTCAAATAGAATTTAATTCAACTTTATAAATTATTTTCATTCACATTAAATTCAAAATTCAGTTGTTTCTTCAATTTCAAATACTAAATTAACAATTTAATTATTCGATTAAATTAAGATTTTTGAAATTTAAGTTATTCAACTTATAAAATTAACTTGTGAATATTTAAAATCAATTAAATATCCAAATTTCGAATGACTGAAATTCTAGGTCGTTACTTTCTCCCTTACTTAAAAGAATTTGGCCCTCGAAATTGCCGAGTAAGAAAAGCCATAAAATCCATTAACCTTTCAAAACAATTCGTTCAAACTAGATATCAAATTCATTTAAACCTTTTAACTTTTTCCAAAATCCATTAGTTAAACTTCTCATAAAACTTTTCTAACTTTTCAAATCCACTTAGTTATCTTTTCAATACCAACTAATACCATTTAACCTATAGTTATCAAATTTTATCCTATTTTCCCAAATTTTCTAACGCCTTAAATTTTCAAAAAAAAATCTCCATAGTCTCCTTTGCGCGGTTTGATCTGGAAAAAAATCAAAATATATATATCACAAATATACATCTCAACTTCGAGGATGAGGCATCCCATAGGGAAAAAATATAAAAGTACGATGTTTAATCCGAGATATGTAACTTATATATTATTAGCGAGCATATACGACTAATATAGCACGAAAGAAAGCTCCAAATGCAAAGCATACGCCATCCACATCTACTAAAGACTCAACAAACAAATGAGAAACATGTATATATGAAAAGTAATATCAATATACAACATATACCAATACAACAACTATATATGCCAATATAGCAAATGCAACGAAAAGCAACAAGTTCAACCATCAAACAACTATCATCCAACTAACATCTAAAAAACCAATATCTATCCAATAAATTCATAACCAAATCAATATAAATTCATTTCTCATTAATATCCATTGAATTGGTTTTCAATTTATTCACATTTGATACGTTAACGTTGGATTTTTTTCTAACATTTATTTATTTTCAATTAGTTTACATTCACTCCTACATTCAAATTGGTTTACTTCCAATTCAAATCAATTCAATTCTATATAGATTCACTTTACTTTCAATTTGAATTCAATTATTTTAGCTTTCAATTTCATTGATTCAATTCCATTAACAGTTAATGAATTTTTATTCAATCAACTAACATCCATCTAACAACCAATACATATCAAACATAACCAAATTTATTTAATTTACTTAGTTTACATTCAATTTGGTTTAACACTTTTAATTTCAACTGGTTGATATCTAATTGATTTTCATTCAATTATTCAATTTCCAGTTTCATTAGCTTTTAATAAATTAACACTTGCATCCTTTATTGCGTATCAATTCATTTACAGTCGATTGATTAACATTCAATCCATATTTCATTTACTAATTTATTTGAATAGTCCAATTTGATTCATTTTGCACTTCAAGTTGAATTTCATTTTATAACTTGAGTTCATATTCATTTAATGACTTCATTTCATTATTCACTTACATTTACTTTAACCATACAATCTTAAGTTCACTTCTAATTTTATTTCAAATTCTATTTTATTTAACTCATTTCATTAGTTCATTTCTTTTTTCTTGCTTGAGTTAAATTTCGTCATAACATTTCATTCTATTTGAGTTAATTCAAATTTCATTTCTAAAGTCATTTTATTTAACTTTTACTTAAGTCACATTTCATATCACTATTTAAATTCAGATTTTGTTTTGCTTAACAAATTTGTTCAACCATTTTAATATTTGGTTTTGCTTATATTTATCAATTTCAACTTGGGTTTTAAATTCAAATTTTTTTATCACAACAAAACTTCAATTTTCAATTTACTATTGGTAGAAAATCAATCACATAGAAACTCGAAAATGATACTGGTGATGCTGAAGTCATCACCCTTATTATTTCCCAGCAACAATAGTGAATCCAATGCTTTATATTCTTTTAAAATCCCCATTTTATGTATAAATCATAATTGTAAATCTTCTACTTATATAATTTCACTATTTCACTTTACTTATATAAGATTCATTCCAAATTTAGTTATCATATTTAGATTTATAATAATATAACCTCTTTTACTTCAAAAAATAACTTTCAAAATCAATGGGTTTCAAATTCTCGAATTCTTAGTTTAAATCCATTTCTATTTATAATTCATATTTATAAATATACTCCTTTTGTTTCATTTCTTATATATAAGATTATTTCACAATTGTAAATCAAATTAATTATTGTTCCATACTTTATAATTCATTTGCTTAAATAATTTATTCTTTTACAATTGTTGTTTTTATTTAGATTATTCAAACAAGTTTTTATTAACATATATCTATTTACCTTCTCAAACAACCAAAAAATCAATCTATATACACTATAATAATTTTTGAAAAATCATTTCCTTTATATATTAAATATAATCAAGGTAAAATTATTTCATTTACCTAATTTAAAAAACAATACTATGTCGACTTGCCTCGTTTAAGTGTTTAGAAATCCCTATCGATAACAGGCATCCTATATACCTTTCAAAAGGCCTTTATAGCATACAAACCACATTAATTTACAACCTGAACATCATAGCGGGAAGAAATATATCTAGAAGATTGTATCCTAATTGGGAATGACCCACTTAGCCCTACTGCATCTAACCCTGTTTTGACCATTTCCAGTTGATGAGGCCTGAGGTAATGATTACCTTTCACACATCACATATCACATCACTTTGAATGCCACATTGTCATTTCCGTTGAATACTAATTGCCTTCCATAAAAATACAACCCTTGAGCTCGTACGTCTCAAGGAGGGTGTTAAGCTAAGAGAAGTTTCCTTCTCCACCACTACTGATGTACGTTCTGTAAAAACCGATGTACATAATTTTAGAAATGTAATGTCATACAAATGTCCATACAAGTTGTCCGAGAACAGGACAAACCGAAGGCACTTTTCGACTGTCAGAAAATCCCTCGGATTAGTAGCGAATAGTCCTTGCAATGGATATTTCATAACGAAGATACTACTGCTACTGGATGTATATCGAGATTTTAACCCCAAACGATCAACAAACAGTCCTTCACAATGAAAATCCTAAATCACAATATCTTCAATAAGATGCACAATCGAACGCAATACGTTGGTCCTAAGTGGTTTTCAAATAAATCTGATCCCGGCCTCTTTGCACCAATAACACAAAATCGTTTCTCAACCTCACACAGAAACTATCTCATAGACTTATCACGTCTCCAACTTTCAACTTGCCATCCTTCGGCCAAGAAGGAAGCTCGATGATTGGAGTAATACTCCCCACTACTCGAATCAACATCCTCAACACAAGCGATAATCAACCCTACACAGATGGCTATGTACTAAGTGTACGACTACATAGTTCCCACATTAAGTCGAGGAACTAAAATGACCAAATTTTGATAGTCAGATATTTAACTATCAAAGTAAACAACAAATATTTAGCACCATAAACAATCACTTGGCCCTTTTAATTAATCTTTTATTAATTAAATCACTTTTCAAGTATTCACTTCAAGTTATCTTTAAAAAGATATATTCTCAAAACCATTTCAATATTTCACTATTAGAAAACATTTCCATATACTTATTTAATAATTAGTGAATTCACAAATCAATTTATTTTCAACTCTTAAAAAATATTACGTATACTTAAATCATGATTAAGAATATATTTTATTCTTTAAGGAAAACATTCTCTTAAACATACTTATTTGGGTCAAAATGAATGTTGTGTAAAACATCATTACGATAACCCAAAATCACTAGTATACGGATCCAATAATTAGATAGATATATAAATCCCATATACTATACGAAACATCTCCTTTCGAAAATCATTTACTAAAATAACAGTGTTATAGTCCATGCTTTCCTTGCTTCTCAAAAACGTCTATTTTAACAATGAATGTTGAAATCTATGTTTTCGATGCTCACACCATTTAAAACATCTTCAAACCATTTAAATCCATTTAAAAGATCACCTTTCAAAATATTTATTTAATTCAAAGGTTATTCACTATCCAAAATAGTGAATATAATTCTCTTACCAAATTCATTATTTCTATACATTTAATTACAAGGATTATCCACTGTCCAAAATCATGATTATAATTCCTTTGATAAACTTCCATATTTAACTTATCAAATTCAATTGATTTTGGATTTATAAAACAACGTTTATAAATTCCATTTATATTTTAGAAACTTCCATATACAAAATTCCTTTATTAACCAATCCCATTTATATCTCATTTATATGCCAAAATCCAATTATAAGTTAATTCATTTATAAATCTCTTATTTACATATTCATTATTTTCATGTCTTATTATTTATAAAATCCATATAAATCCATTTCTAAATTTCAGTTCCAAATCCATATACAAATATGATTATAGATCCATTTCTAATATTTATGAAACACCATTTACAATTCCACTACTTTTATTCATAAAATATCAATTTTATAAATCTTATATATAAACCATCTATAATAAGTCCAAAAATCCCAATTTAACTTATTTCACAAAATAGTTAACTTCATATTTCAAAAATCATACTTTGATTCCATCTAAATAAAATTCTTCTTTTAATAATTTACAAATCACGATTAAAACTTATAAAACTTCAAAGATCATACTTTTAAATATATTTCACAAAAATCATAATTTACGTATATTTCACAAAAATCATAATCTTTATAACATAAAAATTATAACTTTTTATTTATTTAAAATAAGTTCATTTCCTTAACATTTCAAAAACTAATAAAATATATATTTTCAAAATCACTTTGAAATCCTTTTTAATTGAAATCATTACTTTAATATTTTTAGAATTCCAAAAATATGGGCCAATGCTACAGCAACACTTAATAAGGCGGTTCACATTAATCACGACGTCCAAACATCATGTATCATATGATAACAGCATATATAGCAACATCCAAACAAATCATTTTTTTATTTTTATCAACCTGTTCAATCTTCATTGCACGTTCAAATTTGATAGAAGATCGACCGCGTTTTTCTTTCTTCTTCGTGAAAACCTACAGGCCGAAGAACCCAAACTTAGCTGTCCTTCTTCTCATTACCGCACCTACCATGACCCACTAAAATTCAATCGGCCATCGCCAAATCGTTCGCTACGCAAGCTGCATCCCCGCAATGAGCGCCGTCGAACTCGGCCACCTCCTTGCTTCGAAGAACATGCACGAACGCTGGCCCTTTGTGGCCAATTTGTCATCGATCCACCTCGCGAATCCATTCATAGCCGTTGGATTGATAGTACTCGCTGCGCTCTACACTATTGTAGTTGGATGTTTTTGCTAATTGTTTACGGATTTAGAGATCTTATCAGAAGAACATCATGATATGCTGGTCATTGAAGAAGTGGATAGCGGCTAGGGTTTGAAAGATTAGGATTTGTGGAAAAAAGTGCATGTTGAGGTTCCTTTATATAAAATTTTCGCACATTATTCATCCAAAAAAATTTCGAACTCCAAACAAAACGTGCCGCCAGGTGTTTATAGTATTTACCCCAATTTCAAACACAATGGAATATATATCGGAAGCGAATTACATCATATTTGAAAGATAGGTTTACAAATTGACTTATTTAATTAAAATTTACTTAAATAAATTTCTACGCGTTTCAGCTTTGCACGACCAAACCATAAATCCGATTGATTTGAAATTTGAAATCCTATAATATTATAACATTATGGATCCAAAGAAACTGGTTTCGTCGAAATCCAAAACTATATCAAAAATGACTATTTTTATATGTTAATTAAATATTAACATATCCCATTTCAGTAAATTAACATTCAATTCAATTTCAAAAGTTTGCTAACATCATTCTAATTCAAATAGAATTTAATTCAACTTTATAAATCATTTTCATTGGCATTAAATTCAAAATTCAATTATTTCTTTAATTTCATATATTAAATTAATAATTTAATCATTCGATTAAATCAAGATATTTGAAATATAATTTATTCAACTTATAAAATTAACTTATGAATATTTAAAATCAATTAAATATCCGAATTTCAAATGACTGAAATTCTAGGTCGTTATAATCACAATTTAAATTCTAGTTATAATAAAATAGAATTAGAAATAGATGGTCTTAAAACAAAGTTAGAAAATATTACAAAAAATGTTTCTAATTTTAATTGAGGAAGAGAGAATCTTTCTAAAATCATAACAAATTCACAATCTACTTTCGTAAAAAGGGATTAGGATATAACAAATCTAGAAAATTAGTTAAAACTAGGACTAAACAATATAGTTCACTATATACTCATTTCAAAAAGAAAAATGATAATCAAAGGAAATAAATCAACGAGTCCAAGATAGTAAAAATTTGGATTCCAAAGGCTAATAATTATCTGATAAGAAATAAGTATATAGATAATTTTATTGCTAATGCATAAGAATTCAAATTTATTTTCAAACGAAACTTTAAATCCTATTGGGTTTTGTGACGACCCGCCCTTCTCGACCCTCGAAAATCGACACAAAATACACCACAGAATAATAAGCCGATGCTCGAGTGTCAGAAAAGATAGATTGTTGAGGGAAAAAGAAAGAAGATAGAAGAAAGAAGGAACTAAATAATAACAGAATCTCACAATCGCAGCGGAACAAAATATAATAGTCAATAACAGATCTTTACACAAAATGGAAATTATATCTGTTTTATATATTACATCAGAGTATCACAACAAACAACAATTACCAACCTAACAATTTCAAACAAATCACAGCAGCGGATATAAACAAATACGGATAATATGTCTCAGTCTCCAGCTCCTCTCCTAAGCTTCATAGCATCCTATCCAGAACATATAACACTCGGTCTGACCCGTGCATTATAATAAAATAACACTCGAGTCAGTCCGGAATACCAGCGTAGAAAAAATAAACCCAAATTGATTATTAAAGTTTTAAAAATCTTTTGAAAATCAAAAGTGTAACAACCCGCATATTTATCGATTTTATATTTAAATATTTTATTTAAATATTTTATCGTTCGTCGGATTTTGGTCCGAAAACCTACTTTTTGCATACGGTAGAATTAGGACTCGAGACCACCTCCATTGAGTTCAAAATGCCGTTTGCGACCTTTTTGAGTATAAGCTTCGATATGTTTGGAGAAAGTTGATTTTTGTTAATTTTTCCCGCTTAGGGCTTTGGTTGGGCTGAGCCAATTAGCCACTTAACTCAGTTCCAACACTCTCCTCTTCATTCACTTCTCTTCTATTTTCCTAACACTCAAGCTCAAGCAAAAATGGAGGAAGAGGATGGGAAATAGAAATTCCTAAGCCCTAGCTTGCTTTGCAAATCCATCTCCTTGCTCCAAAGTTCTTGAGAACCCATTGGTAAGCTTCCTCTTCTTCTTCTCCAACTCATTCTCTCTTTGAATTTCAGAAATTTCCTAAACCTAATTTTGGGAATGTTTCTCTTTTAAGCTTAGATTCAAGCTTCTAGAGTTGGATTTGAAGAGTGGTTGATTCCCCTTTTGCTTTCAAGCTTCATCTTCATAAATTTTAGTGCAAAGGTGAGATTTTTATCTCACATCTATGACTATAATTATCTTTGGTTGTTGGGTATGAATTCCTAACACTTATTCATGTGCATTTGCTCTTGATTTGGATTGGTTTTTGTGAATATTCCAATGTTTGGGTTTTTAAAACCAAATTTGTGTAAAATCCTTTTATGGATGTTTGATCATGCTTTTGGTGATGCATCGAGGAGCATATAGGGCCGGGTTGCCGATTGGCATAAACCCTTAGAGCCAATGTCCGTCCGGTTGCATTTTGGAAGAGTTTGCTCTTCATTTGAATAAGGTTGAAAAACAGCCCAGGCATGATTCAGTCGACTGAAAATCTCTGTTCAGTCGACTGAACCTGAAACCCGAGAGTTTCCAGGCATGATTCAGTCGACTGAAAAACTCTGCACAGTCGACTGAAACTGGAAACAGAAAGTTTCCTGAACCTGGAAAATTTCCAGGTACAGGGTCAGTCGACTGAAAATCTCTGTTCAGTCGACTGAACCTGCTGTTTGAGTCCAATTTGCCTTTTTGGATTGAATTTCCAATTTAAATCGATTCGTGATGATCCTATTTATTGTCATCATTTATTATCATCTTTGATGACTTATTTTCTTTGGGAATTTTAGATATATCCACTTCGATGGATCCTTTATCGATTTCATTGGATTTTTATTCACATCTTCGAATGTGATCTTTGTGATTGATTGTTTCTATAATCCCTGTAAAGAACCGAAAATCCGTACTTCCTTGAGCTGGCAACATTCCACCACAATCCAGCCAAAGAGGAACGAACTTCCGAATCTTTAGGGTTTAAGAAGAAGAAAGAGGTAGAAGAAGAGAGAAAAGAGAGAAGAAACAGAAACAAACAACAGAACAGGAAATAATATCAGAATCTCACAATCGCAGCGGAACAACATATAATAGATAAATGAATATCATTAAAACAAAAGAACTATACATTTTATACATACATCACATCATCAGAGTGTACAACAATAAAACAGCGGAAAAGAATACTATATACAATAGATAATAGACTACGCTATCCAAGCTCGCCTCCAACATCTGCACAACAAGTCCCGAATCCAGAATAACCTGACAACCTAACTCTAGACTGCCCGTGTGGAAAATAGTGGGCACCCAGAGTTTAGGAAAGGAACAATAAACTCCAGGTCAGTCATGGGACTGGTGTGAGAACTCAAAACAGTTTATCTTTAAACAAGCAACAAGAAAATTTAAATTTTGAAATCCGCAATGCTTTTTGGAAAATGAAACTACCATAAGGCCTCCCGGCACACACACAATGCAAACGCACACATGGGGGAGATTTCTCCTTATGATAGTCAAACATGCTTACTACGAGAAAAATTCTTTGATATTATTACTAGTGCATAGTGGAAAATATTTCGAAAGTATAATATAAATCCTAGCCAGCATAGGTACCATGATGCTATGCCTACTATAGCTGCCATGTTAAATGGCAGGTTCTACAACTAAAACCGTACAAGGCACGTATTGGATGAATGGATTTCCAACAAATGGTCAGGCTAAGGAACTTCCTACTGCCACATGGGATCGCCTCTGGCGGGACGTCCCGAGAACTAACGTTACGGTTAGATCTCTGCCAACACAAGGTCGGGTTACCTCTGTAACTAGGTAACTACTACACGAATATGTCATCCCCCGGTCCTTTGGGACCTTTATCCGAGCGCTCGATCCAACAACACCACACAGTAATAGATATAGTGTATCAACATGAGTAAGTATCTGGGCTCCATACCATGATACCACCCTTTTCCAGAAGGAAATGACATACCCTAAAGGGAGCGACCCTCATAACCTTGCCGCATATTCCTGTTTCGACCATTTCCGGGGAGTGAGGTCCTGACGAAGTCTCGTCCACAAAGCTACGCTTTGTGCAACAAAGCCATGCTTTGGGTCAACAGATGACCAAAGCAATGATCACAAAGATAAATGATCAAACAAATGATCATATCACAAATGACCAACCAATGATCATCACACAGCAGCACTCAGCATGTCACATTACCAGATTGGGAATATATCGCTGATAACCTTCAACTACATAACCTCTGAGCTTGTACGTCTCAGAGAAAGGTGTTAAGCTAAGAGAATAAATTCTCCGCCACCAACAGAAATGTATTTGAAAGAAATCTGCTCTATATCTCAAAATATAATGTCAGACACGTAACCATACAAGTCTGTTCCGGATTCGAACAGAACCGAAGGCACTTCCAAAGAAGCCCTTGCAAATCCGGGTATTCATAATCCCGATAAAATTTCCCATCACAAAGGAAATCTCCATACCGTAGCTAACGATGCAGAGACAATCGATAGGTCATCCTATCGTTTTCACAAATACCCGGTTTTCAACACCGGTCTTCAAATGCTATCCATAACGACGTATCACATATTCGGAATGGGATATACGACACAAAGGTCCTCTCCCGGCTAAACCGAATAGCGAGCACTTATTTTAAAAATAAGTGTAGCATTCAATTTCAAACAATCACAACAATTACCATCCAAGGGTAAATACTGATAGTCGGTTATTTAACTATCAATAAAGATGCGCCACATCATCAGATTCCAAATAATTTTCCAAAATTATTCAATCCCAAAAATATCTTCACAAGATATATATACATACACCTTCCAAATAATTGCCCAAATTATTTGTTTTACCAAAATATCTTTACACGATATAATTTCACACTTCAACCATTTGAAAACCAATTTCAAACTATTTTTCATCCTTTATACCCTTTGAAAACAAATTTCCAAATCATCAAATAAATCCTTACCGATTTATTTTAAACTTACGTTCCCAATTCGTAAATTCATTTTCACACTTCAAAATAAATCAATAATTATTTTTAACAAATTTCCCTTCCCTTTATAAATTCCATAGTGAATTTAAATTCCAAATATTTACTAATATACGATTCTCAACTCGATTTCAAACTATTCGCTTTCAATTTACCTTTAAAAGATGAATCCTCAAAAACGTTCCATTTCATATTGGAAAAGCATTTCCATACTTATTTAAAAATAAGTAATTCACAAATTTATTTATTTTCAACAATTTGAAAATATTCAATACACTTAAATCATAGTTAAGTATATATTTCATTCTTTTAAGGAAAACATTCTTTTATTCACTTTTATTTGGGTTAAAACGAATGTTACGTAAAACATCGTTACGACAACCCAAAATCACTGGAATAGGGTTTCAAAATAAAAATAGAAACATAAATTCCAATACTACACAAAATATTTCCATTTGGAAACCATTCACTATAACAACAGTGTTATAGTCCATCATTTCCTCATTTTCTCGAAAACGCCTATTTCAACAATGAATGTTGAAATCTACGTATTCATTTCCTTTTATTTCTCGAAAACGTCTATTTCAACAATGAATGTTGAAATCTACGTTTTCGATACTTAATGCATTTTAAAGCATCTTTAAATCGTTTTAAAATTCCCTTTAAAACATTCTTCTCCCAAAACATGCCCATTTGACTTAATAATATATTCATCGTTTAAAAGAGTGAATATAACTCCTTTAACAAATCTAAATTCAATTTACCAAATTACATTGATTTCAAATTTATAAACAACGTTTATAAATTCTATTTCTATTAATAACTTTGGTTTAGAAATCTCTTTTATTAAGCCAATTCAATTTATAAACCCAATTTCTATACCAAAGGTTCGTATTATAAGTCAAATACTTAAAATATTATTTATTTACCAAGTCGTTCCTTTTAAAACTTCACAAATTGTTAATCTTATTACTGATAAGATTTCTCACCTTTTATAATAGTTTTCAACTTATAAAAACCTCCTTTATTAACAATTTCTATAAAAATCCCCTTTTAAATGCCCAAAGCCATTTTATAAGTTAATTACTTATAAACTTTTATTTTCAACATCAATTCATTTCATAACTTTCATAATTTATAAAACTATAGTTTAAATGAAATCCATTTTTATACTTCATTTTAACACTTAATAACTCGTCTTATAATTCCAAAAATTTTAAATTTATAGATATCAATTTATAAAATCTTTTACATAAACTATTAATAAAAATTACCCAAAAACCCAATTTAACTATTTTATAAATCTATTTATTTTTAAAATTTTCCTTTTGGTTATATTTCATAAAAATCATAGTTTTATAACTTTAATATTTAAAATCTTAATTTATTTAAAATGAATCAAGTTCAAAATTTAATAAAACATATACTTGGAAAATTATTTAAAAATCCTTTTAAATTCAAAATCGTTATTTTTAACTTTTAAAAAAAAATGAATCCGATGATGCAACAGCACCAAATGGTCAATCACGGGAATAAACATCACATATCAATATGATAGTTAACAATCAACACAATATCTATAAACAAATAAATATTTGCGAGGAATCCAGTTGGATCCCTCCAACCTGTTTCCCTGCATCCACAGACGTTAGCACAATACCAATTCCACTTCAAGGTGGAATATCGCGGTATATGGGATTTATAAAATATTATCCGCTTACTAACGGCGCAATAGGGTCTCATCCGCTATACGAGGCGGGAAATCAAATCCAATATATACATATGCCAATATATATATATATATTGCTATATATAGTATATATCCTACTATATCTACTACCACAATCAAACGGCAATCATCAATCAACATTAACTATTTAAAATTTTAAACCAAACTGTTCGATTGAGTGAGGAGTTCTCACCTTGATTTTATTTCTGTTTCGGCGTTCGTTTCGAATAAAATTAAACGAACGTTTAATTTTACCCGAAATTCAAACGAGCTCCAATCGACTCCAGACCAGCTTCATCGCGAAGAGCACGACCATACGATTCCAACGCACTTTGATTCGTCCCAATCGGACCTCGCATGAAAAAGTTATTGATTTTTAAAGTTTGTACAATCGTTAATAGAATTAAATCAACAATCTCTTCATAATTTCACCTTGGATCTGGGCCCACGCACTAGCTTCCTCCCTTCTTCTTTGTACGCACGGCATCTCTCCCCTCCAGGTAAAAAAAAGACGCACACCAAAACCCATATGCACAAATCTAGGGTTAAAGGCCACGACCACCACGATGCACGAAAACATGATCAGGGAGTGCCACTTCGTAGCCCACGACAAGAGCCATACTCGGCTGCCCTGGGGTAGAGCTCGGCCCCACCATGCTTTCGGAATTGCACACGAAACGCATGGCAAACATAGGCGATTTCCCGACAATTGGCTCCACCATTTCCGATCACTACCGTTGAATATGTCGATCACACAGCCCTCTACGAATCTCCAGTTGAAAACTTTCAAAATCGACACACGGATTGAGATATTTTTGAGGAAATACGAAATTGAATTTCAGCCATTAACTGAAATGGAGGCGGCTGGTGGATAATGGTTAGGGTTTAGTGAAAATGTTAATATATAATATGTTATTCATATTATTTTAGTAATAAAATCTCCAATTTAACACTTATGCAAACGACCTCCAATCTACGCGTTCCGACAGGCGATTCTAAGGTTTTTCCGCATTCCGGACACAATGGAACAGGTTTCAGAAGCTAATTCCATCGTATGTGTGAGATACGGTAATAAACGCTCGATTTAAATTTAAACCGATTTAAACGATTTCTAGGCGTTTTGGCTTGTACCGGACAAACGATAAATCCGATTGACTTGAAATTTGAAATCTTAAAATAATATCACATTACGGATCCGATGAAGTTGGTTTCGTCGAAATCCGAGACCGTTTGAAAAATGGCTATTTTAACTCGCCGAATTAAAATTAAAACGATATCGATGCGTTTCGAGCTGCCACGGTCAAACGACAACTCCGTTTGCTACGAAATTTGAAATCCAATAATAACTAACTATTACGGATCCAATGGAACTCGTTTCGTTCAATTCTGAGACTGTTCAAAAATTGGCTATTTTTCAGTCGATAATTAAATATTAAAATATCCAATTTTCACAAATAAATTCCAAATTCAGTTTTAAAAGTTCTAAAACATTTCTATAACTTTAATATGATAAAACAAAATTTTCCAAATCATTTTCGATCACATTTAACCCAATATTTAATTATTTTTGGAATTTCACTATTAAATCATCGATTTAATTATCCCATTAAATCCAATATTCGAAAAATAAATTATTCGACTTAAAAATTCCACTTATTAATATTAAAAATAAATTAAATATTCAAATTCAAGTTATCAAAAATTCTGGGTCGTTACAATCTTCCCCCCTTAAAAGAATTTCGTCCTCGAAATTGCAAGTTAAGGAGAATAATTCATAATCCGTTTATTATTTTTCCAAAACTAATAGTTTTATCAACCTTCTAACACCAATCTTTTTATTAAAGATTTACTATCATTTCAATTAGCTTTCCAACTTCAATTATAGGTTTCAAACAACATTGTTTACTCAACAATTCAAATTTAAATTTAAATTCAAATTTCAAACTTTCAAAATTTTCTCAAAAATTTTCTAACACCCGAAATTTTCGAAAAATTTCGCCAGCGTTTCCTTTGCGCGGCTCGATCGGTACGACTACAAAATGGCACCACGGCCCCCAGAATCAAAAAGAAAAGAGAAAGCCAAGTGGCTGGAGAAGGAAATCATCAAATCTCATACTAAAATTGAAATACGTACCTTTTTGTCGAGCAATTCAATTTTTTAACTTCAAAATCAAAATCCCAATTCCATTATATACCTGTATATCCTGCTAATAGTAGTATCCAATTCCAACATTCAAACTATTTTGCCAAATCCATTTACAAAATTTCGATACTTACTTTTTATCTCAATTTTAGCTTTACCATTGAAGTTACATATTCTTTCTCATTCATTTCCCATTAGTTTACATTCACTAATTAAATTCACATTGGTTCACTTTCAACTCAACTCGAATTCAATTCTATTCAAATTTATTTACTTCACTTTCAATTTGAATTCAATTACATAGTTTTCAAATGCGCTAATTCAATTTCATTAACACTTAATGAATTTACATACAAGCAACCAACAAGCAAATAACAACCAATGTATATCCAATAAAACCAAATTATTAGTTTTTCTCTCACTACATTCAATTTGGTTCAACAGTTTTAATTCCAATTGATTTAACATTCAACTGATTTTCATTCAATTATTCAACTAGCTCGAAATGAATTTACACTTACATACATCATTTCATATCAACTTATTCACATTCGATTAATTAACATTCAATCCATACTTTAATTCAGTTGCCAATTCTTTTTACATATAAAAATTGAATTTCATTTATATAACTCAAGTTCACATCATTTAACGATTTCATTAATTCACTTTATTCATTTTATTTTGATATCAACATCAATTCTTTCAACATTACTCAAGTTATATTCCATTCAACTTCATTTACATTTACTTCCACTATTCAACTTAAGTATTCTCCTAATTCATTTCAAACTCTATTCCATTTAACATAATTTGTTCAAATAAACTTAAGTTTCCACTTATCAATCCAATTCGGTTTCCAATTCTAAAGTAAATTCTATTTAACTTTTACTTAAGTCAAATTCATATCAACAATCAAATTCGTATTTCATTTTACTTAACTTAATTGTTTAACCACTTCAATAATTGGTTTTACTTACATTTTCTCATTCTATAAGTTATACAACTTATTATTCAACTTCCAACTCATATTATAAGTTCAAAACCCCTTTTTTTCACTTATATTTGACAATTTCAAGTTGAATTTTAATTTCAAATTTGTTTATTTCAACAAAACCTCAATTTTAAATTCATTATTGTAGCAAATCCATCACATAGAAACTCGAAAATGATATTGATGATGTTGCAGTCATCATCCTTATTATTTCCCAGTAACAATAGTGAATCAGTGCTAAATATTCTTTCAAAATTTCCTTTTATTTATAAATTACATTTATAAATCTTACTTATAAAATTTCACTTCTTATATACATAAGATTATTTTACAATTGTAAATCATTTTAATTATAATTCCCTACTTATAATTCATTAGCTTATACAATTATTCTTTTTACAATAGTCGTTTTTATATAACTTATTCAAACAACTTTGATTGTCTTATATATATATATATATATATATATATATATATATATATATATATATTATTTACAACAACCAAGCAATCAATTATATACACACTTCAATAATTCTTGAAAAATTATTTTCTTATATAGAAAATATAGTCAAGGTAAAATTATTTCATTTACCCAATTTAAAACAATATCGTGTCGAATTGTTCTATTCAAGTGTTTAAAAACCCCTTCGATCCAGTTGTACAGACTGTGCCGACGAAGGTTCATATGCCACTCAATAAACCAATCATCACAATATAAAAAAAAATTATATTCACTAACAAATACGCGCTCATATCTATTATTACACTCACACTCATTCTAGAGTACTACTGACTCTATCTCTAATGAGTAATACCCAACAGAACCATGGTTGTCGCTTAACCACATGCTCTGATACCAAATGTAAAGAACCGAAAATCCGTACTTCCTTGAGCTGGCAACATTCCACCACAATCCAGCCAAAGAGGAACGAACTTCCGAATCTTTAGGGTTTAAGAAGAAGAAAGAGGTAGAAGAAGAGAGAAAAGAGAGAAGAAACAGAAACAAACAACAGAACAGGAAATAATATCAGAATCTCACAATCGCAGCGGAACAACATATAATAGATAAATGAATATCATTAAAACAAAAGAACTATACATTTTATACATACATCACATCATCAGAGTGTACAACAATAAAACAGCGGAAAAGAATACTATATACAATAGATAATAGACTACGCTATCCAAGCTCGCCTCCAACATCTGCACAACAAGTCCCGAATCCAGAATAACCTGACAACCTAACTCTAGACTGCCCGTGTGGAAAATAGTGGGCACCCAGAGTTTAGGAAAGGAACAATAAACTCCAGGTCAGTCATGGGACTGGTGTGAGAACTCAAAACAGTTTATCTTTAAACAAGCAACAAGAAAATTTAAATTTTGAAATCCGCAATGCTTTTTGGAAAATGAAACTACCATAAGGCCTCCCGGCACACACACAATGCAAACGCACACATGGGGGAGATTTCTCCTTATGATAGTCAAACATGCTTACTACGAGAAAAATTCTTTGATATTATTACTAGTGCATAGTGGAAAATATTTCGAAAGTATAATATAAATCCTAGCCAGCATAGGTACCATGATGCTATGCCTACTATAGCTGCCATGTTAAATGGCAGGTTCTACAACTAAAACCGTACAAGGCACGTATTGGATGAATGGATTTCCAACAAATGGTCAGGCTAAGGAACTTCCTACTGCCACATGGGATCGCCTCTGGCGGGACGTCCCGAGAACTAACGTTACGGTTAGATCTCTGCCAACACAAGGCCGGGTTACCTCTGTAACTAGGTAACTACTACACGAATATGTCATCCCCCGGTCCTTTGGGACCTTTATCCGAGCGCTCGATCCAACAACACCACACAGTAATAGATATAGTGTATCAACATGAGTAAGTATCTGGGCTCCATACCATGATACCACCCTTTTCCAGAAGGAAATGACATACCCTAAAGGGAGCGACCCTCATAACCTTGCCGCATATTCCTGTTTCGACCATTTCCGGGGAGTGAGGTCCTGACGAAGTCTCGTCCACAAAGCTACGCTTTGTGCAACAAAGCCATGCTTTGGGTCAACAGATGACCAAAGCAATGATCACAAAGATAAATGATCAAACAAATGATCATATCACAAATGACCAACCAATGATCATCACACAGCAGCACTCAGCATGTCACATTACCAGATTGGGAATATATCGCTGATAACCTTCAACTACAAAACCTCTGAGCTCGTACGTCTCAGAGAAAGGTGTTAAGCTAAGAGAATAAATTCTCCGCCACCAACAGAAATGTATTTGAAAGAAATCTGCTCTATATCTCAAAATGTAATGTCAGACACGTAACCATACAAGTCTGTTCCGGGTTCGAACAGAACCGAAGGCACTTCCAAAGAAGCCCTTGCAAATCCGGGTATTCATAATCCCGATAAAATTTCCCATCACAAAGGAAATCTCCATACCGTAGCTAACGATGCAGAGACAATCGATAGGTCATCCTATCGTTTTCACAAATACCCGGTCTTCAACACCGGTCTTCAAATGCTATCCATAACGACGTATCACATATTCGAAATGGGATATACGACACAAAGGTCCTCTCCCGGCTAAACCGAATAGTGAGCGCTTATTTTAAAAATAAGTGTAGCATTCAATTTCAAACAATCACAACAATTACCATCCAAGGGTAAATACTGATAGTCGGTTATTTAACTATCAATAAAGATGCGCCACATCATCAGATTCCAAATAATTTTCCAAAATTATTCAATCCCAAAAATATCTTCACAAGATATATATACATACACCTTCCAAATAATTGCCCAAATTATTTGTTTTACCAAAATATCTTTACACGATATAATTTCACACTTCAACCATTTGAAAACCAATTTCAAACTATTTTTCATCCTTTATACCCTTTGAAAACAAATTTCCAAATCATCAAATAAATCCTTACCGATTTATTTTAAACTTACGTTCCCAATTCGTAAATTCATTTTCACACTTCAAAATAAATCAATAATTATTTTTAACAAATTTCCCTTCCCTTTATAAATTCCATAGTGAATTTAAATTCCAAATATTTACTAATATACGATTCTCAACTCGATTTCAAATTATTCGCTTTCAATTTACCTTTAAAAGATGAATCCTCAAAAACGTTCCATTTCATATTGGAAAAGCATTTCCATACTTATTTAAAAATAAGTAATTCACAAATTTATTTATTTTCAACAATTTGAAAATATTCAATACACTTAAATCATAGTTAAGTATATATTTCATTCTTTTAAGGAAAACATTCTTTTATTCACTTTTATTTGGGTTAAAACGAATGTTACGTAAAACATCGTTACGACAACCCAAAATCACTGGAATAGGGTTTCAAAATAAAAATAGAAACATAAATTCCAATACTACACAAAATATTTCCATTTGGAAACCATTCACTATAACAACAGTGTTATAGTCCATCATTTCCTCATTTTCTCGAAAACGCTTATTTCAACAATGAATGTTGAAATCTACGTATTCATTTCCTTTTATTTCTCGAAAACGTCTATTTCAACAATGAATGTTGAAATCTACGTTTTCGATACTTAATGCATTTTAAAGCATCTTTAAATCGTTTTAAAATTCCCTTTAAAACATTCTTCTCCCAAAACATGCCCATTTGACTTAATAATATATTCATCGTTTAAAAGAGTGAATATAACTCCTTTAACAATTCTAAATTCAATTTACCAAATTACATTGATTTCAAATTTATAAACAACGTTTATAAATTCTATTTCTATTAATAACTTTGGTTTAGAAATCTCTTTTATTAAGCCAATTCAATTTATAAACCCAATTTCTATACCAAAGGTTCGTATTATAAGTCAAATACTTAAAATATTATTTATTTACCAAGTCGTTCCTTTTAAAACTTCACAAATTGTTAATCTTATTACTGATAAGATTTCTCACCTTTTATAATAGTTTTCAACTTATAAAAACCTCCTTTATTAACAATTTCTATAAAAATCCCCTTTTAAATGCCCAAAGCCATTTTATAAGTTAATTACTTATAAACTTTTATTTTTCAACATCAATTCATTTCATAACTTTCATAATTTATAAAACTATAGTTTAAATGAAATCCATTTTTATACTTCATTTTAACACTTAATAACTCGTCTTATAATTCCAAAAATTTTAAATTTATAGATATCAATTTATAAAATCTTTTACATAAACTATTAATAAAAATTACCCAAAAACCCAATTTAACTATTTTATAAATCTATTTATTTTTAAAATTTTCCTTTTGGTTATATTTCATAAAAATCATAGTTTTATAACTTTAATATTTAAAATCTTAATTTATTTAAAATGAATCAAGTTCAAAATTTAATAAAACATATACTTGGAAAATTATTTAAAAATCCTTTTAAATTCAAAATCGTTATTTTTAACTTTTAAAAAAAAATGAATCCGATGATGCAACAGCACCAAATGGTCAATCACGGGAATAAACATCATATATCAATATGATAGTTAACAATCAACACAATATCTATAAACAAATAAATATTTGCGAGGAATCCAGTTGGATCCCTCCAACCTGTTTCCCTGCATCCACAGACGTTAGCACAATACCAATTCCACTTCAAGGTGGAATATCGCGGTATATGGGATTTATAAAATATTATCCGCTTACTAACGGCGCAATAGGGTCTCATCCGCTATACGAGGCGGGAAATCAAATCCAATATATACATATGCCAATATATATATATATTGCTATATATAGTATATATCCTACTATATCTACTACCACAATCAAACGGCAATCATCAATCAACATTAACTATTTAAAATTTTAAACCAAACTGTTCGATTGAGTGAGGAGTTCTCACCTTGATTTTATTTCTGTTTCGGCGTTCGTTTCGAATAAAATTAAACGAACGTTTAATTTTACCCGAAATTCAAACGAGCTCCAATCGACTCCAGACCAGCTTCATCGCGAAGAGCACGACCATACGATTCCAACGCACTTTGATTCGTCCCAATCGGACCTCGCATGAAAAAGTTATTGATTTTTAAAGTTTGTACAATCGTTAATGGAATTAAATCAACAATCTCTTCATAATTTCACCTTGGATCTGGGCCCACGCACTAGCTTCCTCCCTTCTTCTTTGTACGCACGGCATCTCTCCCCTCCAGGTAAAAAAAAGACGCACACCAAAACCCATATGCACAAATCTAGGGTTAAAGGCCACGACCATCACGATGCACGAAAACATGATCAGGGAGTGCCACTTCGTAGCCCACGACAAGAGCCATACTCGGCTGCCCTGGGGTAGAGCTCGGCCCCACCATGCTTTCGGAATTGTGCACGAAACGCATGGCAAACATAGGCGATTTCCTGACAATTGGCTCCACCATTTCCGATCACTACCGTTGAATATGTCGATCACACAGCCCTCTACGAATCTCCAGTTGAAAACTTTCAAAATCGACACACGGATTGAGATATTTTTGAGGAAATACGAAATTGAATTTCAGCCATTAACTGAAATGGAGGCGGCTGGTGGATAATGGTTAGGGTTTAGTGAAAATGTTAATATATAATATGTTATTCATATTATTTTAGTAATAAAATCTCCAATTTAACACTTATGCAAACGACCTCCAATCTACACGTTCCGACAGGCGATTCTAAGGTTTTTCCGCATTCCGGACACAATGGAACAGGTTTCGGAAGCTAATTCCATCGTATGTGTGAGATACGGCAATAAACGCTCGATTTAAATTTAAACCGATTTAAACGATTTCTAGGCGTTTTGTCTTGTACCGAACAAACGATAAATCCGATTGACTTGAAATTTGAAATCTTAAAATAATATCACATTACGGATCCGATGAAACTGGTTTCGTCGAAATCCGAGACCGTTTGAAAAATGGCTATTTTAACTCGCCGAATTAAAATTAAAACGATATCGATGCGTTTCGAGCTGCCACGGTCAAACGACAACTCCGTTTGCTACGAAATTTGAAATCCGATAATAACTAACTATTACGGATCCAATGGAACTCGTTTC
Source organism: Allium cepa (assembly GCA_030765085.1). NCBI lineage: Eukaryota > Viridiplantae > Streptophyta > Magnoliopsida > Asparagales > Amaryllidaceae > Allium > Allium cepa. Next base: position 861,410,856 of record CM060943.1, read on the forward strand.
GTTCAATTCTGAGACTGTTCAAAAATTGGCTATTTTTCAGTCGATAATTAAATATTAAAATATCCAATTTTCACAAATAAATTCCAAATTCAGTTTTAAAAGTTCTAAAACATTTCTATAACTTTAATATGATAAAACAAAATTTTCCAAATCATTTTCAATCACATTTAACCCAATATTTAATTATTTTTGGAATTTCACTATTAAATCATCGATTTAATTATCCCATTAAATCCAATATTCGAAAAATAAATTATTCGACTTAAAAATTCCACTTATTAATATTAAAAATAAATTAAATATTCAAATTCAAGTTATCAAAAATTCTGGCTCGTTACAATCCCCCATGTGCTTTGTCACTTTAAAAATTTAAAGGTTTTCTATACTAGTAGTAAATATAAAAACTCTTTCCTCAAACGATTTCAATACTATTTTAATACCAAATTCGTTTATAAAACCGTGTTCCAATCTATTAGTATATACAAACCTTTACCTCACTCGTATGAGAAATCTAATTAAATGACTTAGTAAAACAAGTGGTATCAAAACGCTTGCGTTTACTTCGTCGGTTAATTCTTGGACTTGTTCGATTGAATCTCTTGCGACAATTTTCTAGTGGAGATCTACAATTTGTTCGTAAATATTTAAGTTAAGCTAGTGGTTATGGGACATGAAGCTAAGCTCATATATTTACTAGCTTAGTGTAATCGACACTTCTCTTTGATCATGACGATCATTTTAGGTTTTAGACTAGCATCGTGCTATGTCTTTGTGATTTGGTTCATCGGACGTCCCGCTGTATGACGTCGTTGTTCCCTTTGATTGTGATTTGGTTCATCGGATGTCCCGCTGTATGACGTCGTTGATCCTTTCCTTGTGATTTCTAGATTTCGTGTGTTGAATTCTGGAATTTATGTTTCACCAACTTTTCGATGGGCATTGATATATATGTCATTTATTGTGGCTTGGTGAATGAAATTAGGAGTATGACATTCCTTTTTATCTTGAGTAGATTAGTGTGATATTGATTAATCTCTTGTTGATTTTCAATTACTATTTTATCACAGCTTGGCATTGTGATTATTATATGTTTATGTCATATCTCTTATTATATATCACTTCATCTGATATTTATAGCTAGACTGATCCGTTTATTGTTTTCTTATTAAATAATACTCGGGTCAGACCGAGATGTTACAGGTGCTTCTGCTTGACTTCTCTCTTGGGATTGATCCCTCTGACTTTTGGCTAACTACTTAGATTAGTAGTTTTTGTTGTATACATTTGAGATATAGACTCCATAATGTATACTTATTCTTTTGTGTAGTTCATGTAACTATTTCTTTTGTGTTTTGTGGATCTTTTTAGACCACAACTCTGATCTACACTTTTATGTGTAGTATTCATATCTATTTCCGCCTTTGTGATATGAATTGTCTGTGACTGATTTATGTTATGTTTATTTCTATATTTGTTTCCGAAGATCTTTATAGCCACTGTGTAGTAGCTTTGAGTTTGTGTCGGTATGTCGGATTTCCTCTTGAGATGAAAAGTTATATTTTTATCTGGCATATCGGTACTCGCACAAAGCAATTATACAGATGGTCGCTCCTCAACAGCCTTATTCTCCGTGCTAGTTGACAGCATTCACAGTAGTGTTCTTGGCTAGCGTGGGTATAGAGATGGGGCGTCACAAAAAGCATCTCCACACCACAAATAAACATGTCGGGTTTTTACCTTACGATAGCTAAAACATTTCTTATCAAAATCCTCTGATATTATAATAGTGTCTATATACAAATACTTATTCACATAGCCGAAATTGTTACATTAATTAAATTCCAGCTACTAGCCACAATTGTGGGTAATACAAACAAAACTGAAAAAGGCACGTAGGGAGAATGCATTTCCAAATAATGACTAGGCACTGGGGTACTACCTGTCACAATACGTGGCCTACATCACTGTACCGAGGATTACTCCCAATCCCCTGCAACACAAGACCGGGACTATCCCTTACTGGATAATCCCGAGTAAGATCACCCTACGGTCGGGTCGGCAACCGCACCACTAAGCCAAATAAAAAGGGACATCTAGACAGGGATGACCTTACCCTAATGGGTGCTACCCACTTAGCCTTGCTGCATAACCCCTGATTTTCTGTCATTCCCGGTTGATGAGGCTTGAGGCCAAGTGTTACCTTTTTATAACGTTTCGCTTAGAATGCCCACCGTCCGCCTGACGATGTTCTTAAAGCATTCATCCATACAAGTCCGTCCCGGGTTCAAACGGAACCGAAGGCACTATTCCTACTACATTCCATTTTGGAATAATCCTCAGAATTAGTAGCGACTAGCCCTTGCACTTCACGGCTCTATCTTCGACTCCGAATTCGTTTTTCCCACGAAAACGTACAAACCGGATCAAAGTGGTTTTCGAGAAATAAATCCCGATCCCGGTCTCTTCGAAACGATCAACGCATTGGCCAATATTGATCGTCAGTTATTTAACTATCAATTAACATTCACAAACATCCATCAAACAATAAATAATTTTCCAAATTATTTATTAACCTCCAAAAAATCATCACAAGATATATTTTCATTTTCAATCCCTTGAAAACAGTTTCAAACCACACGCTTCTTATGGAATAAAGCTCCAAATATTGATTTCCACTGCAAACATCCAAGCGAAATACTTTAGATTTATATCAATTTAAGTTAAAGCTATTACATACTTTATTTGAAATATATACGTACTTTTTAAATGTTTCAAATAAAACTTCTTTATAAAATTTAAACTATTATCTTCAAAATAAAAGTTAAGTCATACTAAATTTTAAAATAAAGTTATGAAATCCTATACAAATTTTCAAATAAAAATTTAATCAAACTATCTTTACAATAAAACTATTTTATAAAATATAAATATTAATGATATTCTTTTCAAAACATAATACCAATTAACCCTTAAAAATAATTACTTCTATAACTAACTTATTAAATATTTACTCTTAAAAATTTTACAACTTAAACAATAATTTCTTAAAGCATTCCTTTAAAAACAAATTTAACCTTTTTAATTTTTACTTAAAAATCTGTTTTGAAACATACTTGGCTTTTCAGGGAACTGCACTTTCATTTCAAAATAAACCAAAGAACCTTTTTATAATCCTGCTTGATTTATCTCAATTCAAATTTACGTTTAAATCCCGTAAATTTCTTCCCTCGCTTTAAAAGAAAACTCCTTTTATTTTTAAACACATTTCTATTTCCCAGAAATCACTCCCAAAATATACTTAAAATATTTAAAATAAGATTACTAAATTCTTTATCCAAAATATACTTTTGAAATCTATAAAAGTTTCTTGAGTAACTTAAATCAAAATTTTCCTTTTTACATGAAGTTATTATATCATATATTTATATTAAATTTCCTTTTGAAAACTTAATACTAATTTACCATTAAGATAATTAAATACCATAATTACTTAAATAAATGTTTACTTACACTTTAAACAATTAAAATAATATTTTCTTTCTAAAATATTCTAAAACACATTTTAAACTGTCCATTTATGTTTTGAAAGCTTTTCTTTAAAACATACTAAATTTCCAGGAAAAAGTACACTTCCCATCCTTTAAAAACAATCTTACTATTATTTTTAAGCAATTTATGCTTCTTATAGAAATTCCCACCGGAAACCTATACTTTCAATATTTATCCTCGATAAATATTCCACTTCATTTATAAACCCAGTTTATAAATTTTCATTTCATATTTCCTTTTAAATCAAAATTTCAAAAACACTTTAGCAAACTCCAAACCAATTTTCTAATTTAATTCCTTTAAATTCTTTACTTAAAAATTCCTTTTATTTCCTTTTAAACCTAATTTATTTTACTTATATTTTAAATTCCTTGATTACATTCATCCAATCATAGCACAATATAATTTAATTTTCAAGTTAATCTATCACAGTATATAAATAAAACACATCATCAATTATGAAAATAATTTTTATGTTGTGAGGAATCCAGTTGCCCCCCCCCCCCCCCAACATGTATCCCTGCATCCACATATGTTAACACAATAAACAAATATCGATCAAATTTGATTAATAATTTTCATATTCAACCAATCGATCATTTAATTAATAAGTATTTAAATTAACTAGCATTCCAGATGTGAGTGAGATTAACTCAGCTTGAGTTTCGATGAGCGGTTTAATTTTAAATTAAATTGAGCTTGTTCGATTTAATCTAAAATTTTCACTTGCTCAAACCGACTCCAGATCTGCACTGCACCGTAGATCGCGTTGCTGCCATTCCGTCTGTAACAACCCGCATATTTAACTATTTTATATTTAAATATTTTATTTAAATATAGCGTCGTTAGTCGGATTTTAGGTCCGAAATGTTACTTTCTGCAAATGGCCGAATTGGGACTCGAAACCACCTCTATTGAGTCCAAAATGGTATTTGCGATCTTTTTGAGTATAAGCTTTGATATGTTTAGAGTAAGTTGAATTTTGCAACTTTTTCTAGTTGCGTTTGGGTTGGGTTCAGCCCACTAACTATCTAATTAACCCTAACTCAGTCCCTCTCCTCTCCACACTTAATTCATTTCATAAAAAACTTAAGCTAAAAACTGAAATGGGGGAAGAGAATGGGAATTAGAAATTCCAAGCCCTAGTTTCCTCTTGGAACTTGAATTCTTGCTCCAAAATCAAAGTGAAGCTATTGGTAAGCTTCTTCTTCTTCTTCTCCAACTCTTCTCCTCTTCAAATTCAGAAAGTTTCCTAAACCTAACTTTGGGAAATATGTGTTTTATTCTTAGATTGAATCTTGTAGAGTTGAAGTGAAGAGTAGTTAGTCTCCTTCTTGTGTTTGAGCTTCTCCTTCTTTGTTTTGAGATAAAAGGTGAGATTTTTATCTCACATCTATGCTTATATATATCTTTGTTTGGGTGTAAGAGGGTGAGTTTTGGACTCACATCTACTTCTCTTGATTTCATTGATGTTGGGTATGAATTCCTAGCACTTGTTCATATGCACTTGCTTTTGGTTTGGATTGACTTGGTGAATATCCGAATTTTTAGTGTTTGGGTTCAATTCTTTAAAAATCCTAACTTTGATGTTTGAACATGCTTTGGTAGCGAATCGGAGAGCTAATGGAGCTGGGGTATCTACTGGCTAAGACTCCTCAGGCCCATTGCTCGACCGATCGCGTTTTGGAAGTGTTTGCACTTCGATGAGAAAGGGCAGGAACTGCAAAAATTTGCAGATCGGCCGATCGAGCCCTGTAGCCGGTCGCCGACCTGCTACTCCGAGCAATTTTTCTGCTTCTGGCCAGCCGACCGAGCCTTGTAGTCCGGTCGACCGACCTTCTCCTATTTTGCTGTTTTGCCTATTTTTTCTCATTTTGATTGGTTTTCCAAATTTTATCGATTCAAGTTGGTTTTTAGTGGTTGTCATTGCATCTTTGGCTTTTATAACTTATTTTTGACTTCATTCATGGGTTTTCATAAATAATCCCTCTAAATCGTATTAAAAGTTTCCTTCTCCAATTCTTAAATTCTATTTAAAACGCACATACACAATTTCGCACTTTGAGCGGAGTGGAAGGGAGATTAAATGGTTAGGTAAAACAAGGACCATGAATCCATGCGTTTATCTTTCCGATTAGTCCCCGACCTATTCGATTGATTGTTTTGACCTTTTGGTCTGGTTTACCAATGAGATGAGGTGAACTTTGTACTGCTTTGAGTGTGAAATTAACTGACGGATAGTAAACTGTTTAGTGCGAACGAGTGGTTATGGGACTTACGTTACCACTTTTCGGATTCCTTTTTTAGAGTTATGACACATTTCGCCAATTAGTGGTGTCCAGTACTGGGTCTTCGACCTTCACCACTACGGTTTGTTGCCTTCGGGTATGATGCCTTCGGGTTTGTGCCTTCGGTTTGTTGCCCTTTAGTATCGCTTCCGATATTGGTCGTTATGAGCCACATGGGTCATATTGGGTTTCCCTTTAGTATCGCTTCCGATGTTGGTCGTTATGAGCCGCATGGGTGATATTGGGTTTGGAGTCTTCGGGCTCATGGATCCTTGTTTGTGCAGTACTGAGCTCGAGCAAATTTTTATGATGTTTCATTGATATGTATATTCCCTAGGTATCGCCCTTCGGTGTTGGTCTTTTTGAGTCGCATGATATGTAGCGATTACCTTGTGGAACTTGTGTTACCTTCATTGGTATTTGTTATTTTCCTTTATGGCTTGTTTTGGGATATTCCTATCCTTTGTTTCTATGAGTTTCCAATGATATGGGCTTGTTATTACATGATTCATCTTTTTGTTAGATGATTGTGTTATCTCCTTTTGAGATATTTGTCATACCTTGTAACCTTGTAGGTTTATTGTTGTTCAGTTTATCTAACTGATTTGTTTAGCTAGACTGACCCGTGTATTTTATACTCGGGTCAGACCGAGATGTTTCAGGTTAGGTTCTTTTGGACTTAGCCTATTTTGCTTCCGCATGGACTATTCAGCTTGTTCCATTTTGTTAAAGCCTTTTGTGTAGTCCTTTTTGTTGTAACTCTGATGTGTATTCTTTTGATTCGTCTGTATATTGTGGTTTGCTATACCACTTGACATGTATTATTTTGTATACTCGGTTATGTATCAATATATGTGTATATGATGATTTATAGTTCTGTGATGTATATTACATTTGAGTTGTTTTATTCTGTTCTGATAGATTCTTCAACCACCTATGGTTTTGTTTTAAGTATTCATTGGATATGTCGATCTGTTTGGTATGATTATTGTCGATGTATTCAATAGATAGTTAGAGCAAGGCTATAGATGGTCGCTCCTAACCAGCCTTATTCTCCATGTTAGTTGACGGAATTACCTTATAGTGTCCTTGGCTAGCGTGGGTATAGAGGTGGGGCATCACACCGGCGCCGCTACTTTCGTCGAAATTTGACAACGTATGCTCAAGTTACGAATTTATAAAGGTTGAATATAATTTATAAACAAATTTTTCTATTTTTTTATTATGTCAAACATCGGCCGTTAGACCAGAGATGAACCAAAACCATTACCTTCTTCTTCTACACTGTCACGACCCGTCTTCTACTATCCAGAAAGACGCATCATGAATTAAGAAAGAAAGTGATAGAAAGAGAAAGAAAGAGAAGAAAGAAGAAACAACATCAGATCTCAATGGTGGAACGAATAAATTATATTAATAACATATGTATTACATAGTATACAACCATTATCAGAGTTACACAGATTATACATCACATACTAGAAAGTTATAAACACCTGTCTAGTTATTACAACTCAATACAATACAAGAAAACTATTCAGAGAAACCAACACAGCGGAATACTAGATAATTACAACGCAAAAGCCTCCTGCTCCATTTGCTCCTCCATAATTTGTCAAAAGCTAACCTGAATCCCTTGGCTACTCGTAAAAATTTGAGTACCTAAGAGTTTACGAAAAACAGAAATAAACTCCGGGTCAGACATGGGTCTGGTGTGAGTAACAGGTTAAAGTTGCTTTAACTTTCGAAAATCTTTGGAAAGAAAGGTATCACGTAAGACTTTCCACACATAAACATGGAAAAGTTTTTACTTTACGCTAACCAAAACATTTGATAGGAAATCCGGTGATATTATAATAGGTCTAGGGTTTTCAAGTAAATACGAAATAGCCGAAATTGTTACATTATTAAATTCCAGCTACTAGCCACAAAAGTGGGTAATACAATCAAAACCATTGACACTTATTGGATTTTGGATTCCATACAATGGCAGGGCAACCAGGGTACCGCCCGTCACAGTACTGGGCCTAGATCACCACACCGAGGATCACTCCCAATCCCCTGCAACACAAAGCCGGAACCATCTCTTACTGGACAGTCCCGAATAAGACAACCCCTAAGATGGCTGCGACCCAACTGCCCACACAGCTGAATAAAAAGGGACTTCTAGACAGGGGAAAATCTCGTCCTACTTGGGCATGACCCACTTAGCCTTGCTGCACCTCCTCTGTTTTAGCCATTCCCGGTTGATGAGGCTACGATTACCTTTAGAGAACACATCTCTTAGAATGCTCATCGTCCTCCTGACGATGTTCTGAAAGCATTCAATTCATACAAGTTCGTTCCGAATTTGAACAAAACCGTAGGCATTATCTCGTTACACTCATTTTGGAATCACCCTCAGAGTTAACGACGATAACCCTTGCACTCTGAATCTTCGTCTTCACTTAAGATTCACGACCTATCATTAATTTGGATCGATGTGGTTTTCGGATATCCAAATCTGGAAACCCGATCCCGGTCTCATCGAAATCCAAAGCATATCTTTTAGGTCCAAGTTGTTTTAAGTTTAAAACAATTCAATTTAATTATCTATATGCACACAGAATGATAATTCACATCACCATAATAGATAATAAACATTATCATCATAAACATATAATCTATATTATCATCTCACCAATAGATAATTCATATTATCACCACAATGCAACCAAAGCACAACATTATTTATCTTATATCTGAGATCACAAACAATTCAAGGCAATCAATATTAATCATCTATACATAAGCAATGGTTTAATAATCACACCGTCTATAATTAATTTAAAATGAATTAAATTAATTATTTTACCTTTAATTAATTTAAAATAAATTAAATTAATCACTTCATCATTTTAAATCTTGCTTACTTAACCATTAATTGATTACAAATCAATCAATTAATTACCATCTCATTATTCATTTCCATTCATCATTCCTGATTAACAATTTTCCAATTACAATAAGTAATTAGCCTTTAAATTAATTACACAAGTTATTTATACTTAACCCATTACAATAATTAACTTTTAATTACTTAATTATCCTTTAATCACATTCCAGTAATTATCTTTAATTAATTTTACAAATTAATTATCCTTAACCAAAAACAGTAATTAACCTTTAATTACTTCATTAATTAGTTATAATTAATTATATTAATCCCTAATTAATTACATTGATTAATTACTTCATTAATCACTTATCATTGATTAATTAATTTTAATTAATCCTTAATTACATCATTAATTTTATTAATTAATGATTCCTAATTACATTTAAATTAATTAACTACATTAAGCAATTAACCTTAATTAAACCATAATTACTAATCACTTTCGATTAATCACCATCAGTAATTAACTATTCTTAATTACTTCATTGAGTAAATTAATTACTCCTAAATTAATTACATTTAATAAATAATTATATTTATTAATCATCCTTGATTACTCCCATTGGTAATTAATTACCCTTATTTTATTACATTACTTAATTATTTCCAAATGTCTTAATCAATCAATGCTTAAATTAATTACACTAAGTAATTAATTATTAATTACTTTCACTAAGTAATTACCTTTCATATTAATTACACAAATAATTAATCCCAAACTCTTCCATACTTCAATTAATTACCTCTTGTAAATTACTTATCTTAATTACTTCTCTAAGTAATTAATCTTCATTGATCTCTTATCAACCCATCAAATGATTATTCTAAATTAATTAAACTTAACTAATTAATTACAATGAGTAATTAATGCCTTTAATTACTTTCATAAAGTAATCGTACTTAACCAAAATCCATAAATGATTGTCTAAATTTATTAATCCAATTAATTATCAAAATTAATCACATTAATTAATTATCAAATAATCTCAAGTTAATGACCTTCATTAACTTATCAACAATTCTTTAATTACTTTTTCTTAAGTAATTAACTTAGATTAATCATCATTAATTACAAATTTAATTAATCTTAATTACTTAACTTAACCTTAATTAATTTATTCAAACCCTTAATTAATTAAATAAATAAATAAATGAATAAACTATCTTATTTAAATTACCTTATTAATTTAATGAATCACAATTCATTAAATCTTTGATTTACTTTAAAATAAAACATTTCTTATTAATGATTAAATTATCATTAACAAAGCAATTTAAAACAATTTACTTTAAATTTGTTTTCAAATTTCATTTTAAATTTAAAATTTAAAATGAAATCAAACTTAACTTTAACAAAGTTTTAAAAACATTTTAAAAACCCTTTAAAACTTATGTTAAAGAATTACTTATTTTATAAAAGGAGTTTAAAAGAATTTAAAACCAAATTCATTTTAAACACAAACCATATTTAAAATATAACATAAACCTTCAACGTTATTTAAACACTTACATTTAAAGAACTTCCTTTATTTCTAAATTATGATTCAAATTTGGATTTTAATTCCAGATTTAAACTTAGGTTTAAATCTCTATTTTTATTTAAAGTTTTACTTTTAAATTCAGACTATTAAAACAATTTAAAGTTGTTTAAAATATCTTAAATTTCAAAACTTAAATTATGTCAAACTAAGATTCAAATTAGACTCTGAATACAAATTTAAAAACTTGGTTTAAACTTAATTTACATCTTTATTTTACATTTTAAATTCTGTTTAAAAGTTTGCTTCATATTTTAAAACTAAGCTGAATTTGGAAACAATCAGGTTTCCAGAGAAACATGTAAACACCAATATACCCGAACCCCCCTCTATTACTTCGAGTAAAATCCTTTACCTCTTCGAGCTATTGCTCGAGTAAAACTCGAGTCCAAAAATTCTACAAATTCCCAAACCTTCACCAAACACTGCTCGAGTAAAACTCGAGTCCAAAAATTCTACAAATTCCCAAACCTTCACCAAACACAATCATTGCACCGTGCATATGCACGGTGGTCCTGACCACCTTCGGTCACCACCAAGACATCGAGCATGTCGACGATCAACTCTGAATCACATCCCGATCATCAAAATCTCACCATCCACTCGAAATCAAACTCGAGTACTCCAAATCTAAAACCTGGAAACATATTGGAACACCACCACCAAACTTGGAAACTGTTCGTTTCCTTAACTCCGACCACCGTGTCGACTGCAACTCCGGCCATGTTTATGTCAATGCTCCAGCTAACAATCCTTGGAATCCTAAAGCACTCGATCACTCAGAGAGGCCGTGACGATCAAAATTCAAGAGCACTCGCAAACTAGGTTTACAGAACAAAACCCAACACCACAGCCTCCACAGTGATTTACCACCTCTTCCACCATTTTTTCCATCATCTCTGATCACTCTACCATCACCAGAAGAAATCCCGACCTTCCAGACAATCGAGATCAACAAAGACACTCAATTTTCTATTTTCTGGTTAAACCAGAAATGCTATCAAATCTCTTTACTAAAAATCGTGGTTTCAGTTTTAAAAATTGAATTTTAGTTTAAGTATTTGACTCATAAACCTGAATCAAAGAATATTGACAATCTATTTTGACTCATTTTTAAGTTTGCTGATGCTTATTTATTTCCAGAGGAAATACAATTTAGTTTAACTTAACCGGATTTTTTAATCTTAAAACTATGATACCACAAACATAATTTGTCCAATACTTAAGTCTTAACAAAGGTTGAATTAATAGCAAGTGAATTTTTATTTAATCTTGACCCTGGAACAAGTACTACAACATACACATAACACTATACATTCATACAGAAACACGCACTTGCATATATTCAACACAACAAACTTATTTCAGATAAAATCAAGCAACCAGATTCAACTTATAATTTTTTTAAAGATGTTGTTACTCGCCTGAAACAAATGAGAACAGAGCTTTTACTTCTTTGATTTTAAACTGAGTTGCTGTAGTTTGATTTAACTTGTAATGCTATTGTTTTAGACTTGCATGTAGGCTTGATTCCAGATGCATTTGAATCTTTAAATTTGAATGCTTTAATTTGAAAAACTTGCAGTTGCATGCTGTGATGGCTTTGAATGTTTTGATTAAAACTTTGGTTGAAGAAAGTAAACTACAGGTAGGCTTGATCAGATTTGATTTTGAGGAAGGGTTTGCATGCTCTTGATTTTTACAGTGGATTACAGGATTAAACATGCAGGCTTTTGATTGAGGAAGGGTTTGTATTGCATTTGAAAATCTAGTTTTGAACATGTAAAATGGTTACAGGGAAACAATACTGCAGATTTGTTTTGAAGGTGAGTTACAGGCTTGCATGTTTGAATAATGCAGACAAGATTGATTTTGTAAATGCTTCATAGATTAAAGAAATTGATTTGCATGCTTGGAATTTAAAAACTGAGTTGCAGATTTGTTTTTGAATAAACTTTCAGCTGAAACTTTTGTCTTAGCTTTTGAAAAAATGAAGATTAAAAAGAAAATGAAGGAATGAATTTTTTGTTTATATAAGATAAAATAATTTATTTAAAAATTAAAAGGAAAAAAAATCAAAAACAAATATGACACTTGTACAAAATCTTTACATTTGTCAAAAAGAGTAGATTATTAGTTTACATTTGTCTCATTAGTTACTTAAGATATTAACACTTGTTATATACATATTTTACTAATTTTTTTTATTTAATTTAAAAGTAAATAAAACCCTTTTCTTTATTTGTTAAATGCTTATATATATATAATTATTTTCATATGTAAATTTGTATGTGCATTCCCTTTTTTAAAGAAAATGAAATGAAACGAATTATAAAAATGAAAGCTTATCCAAATAATTTAAATATGTTTATTCTTTTGAATTCAAAATTAATTCAAATTCTATTTAAATTTAAAAATCCAATTTTAAAGCTAATTTATGTTAACATATTTAATTTAAAAATAGGAATTCTGTACATATTAAAATCTATTTATATTTATACACTTATTAATATTGTTTGAAAATAACATATTTACCAATTTAAATAATTTATAAAAGGAATTATAAATTACTTATCTTATTTAACTTATTAAATGCATTAATGTTTAACATATAAATGGTATTTTAAATTTTCATATATAATTTCAGATTATATTTATCCAGCTATATTTAAAAAGGAAATAAAATAAACTTTTATTTATTTTATTTAAAATTTAAATTTATGCTTAAAATAAATTTTAAACAATTTAAAGCATTTTTCCTTAAGTATCTTAAAACCATATAGTTACTTATTAAATAGTTTTGAATAATTATATATTAAATAAAACAAAAATTTCCAAATTATCAAAATAAATATTAGAATTTAAAAACAAGATTTTATTTGCTTAACATAAACTTCAAATCAAAACTTATCTATTTACAATATATATAAATATATATGTATATATATATACATTATAAATAGAAAGCATTTTATTAGCTTTTTAAAAGATAAAAATTCACCAATTAAATAATCATTTAATTAGATCATTAAATCAAATCAAATCTTATTTAACAAATATTTATCAAATCAATTTAATTTTAAATACAGATTATTAAATTGATATTGCCAAAATTTCTAGGATATCACATACACGCATATCCAGGTTGATAACACGCAATTGAAACCATAGTCGTCCACTAGGGTTTGGCGCCGCTCACCATCCCCTCGACTACACGGCGATCCAGTTCTACCACGTCGAATGGCACGTCGCCACGCACCCATGACCAGAGCTCAACCAAGCTCGGCCTCGCCGTTGCTCCAGGAAACGCGCTCGAACCCTGTGTGTTTGCAGCCAGAAATCAGGCGGTCTACTACACTATTCGCGATCACAACCGTCCATTTCGTAGATCTCGAAGCCCTCTATGATATTCATGTTGAAAGATCCGTGTAAAAACATTTGGATTGAATGGAAATTGAAGGAGAAAAGAGTAAAGTCTCGACCATAGCTTATGTTAGTGGCGGCCGAGAATCGTAGATCTAGGGTTTCGGTTTGCATGAGTTTATATAAACATTTATAAATATTATTTTAATATTAAATTCACTTTTAAACAACATTTTCAAACGAACTCCGAATTAGACATGCCGCCAGGCGTTTATAAGGTTTTATCCATATTCTGAACATAATGGAACGTGTTTCGGAGGCTAAATTGATCATATGTGGAAGATAGCTTTTTGAATCGAGTTTAAATATTAAGTTATCGATTTTAATTTCAACGCGTTCTCACCCATACGAGCAAACGGTAACTCCAAATGCTACGAAAATTGAAATCCGATAATAACTAACTATTATGGATCCAATGAAACTGGTTTCTTCGAATTGCGTGACTGTGCCCCTAAAGGCTATTTTAACTCGTCGATAAATTCGAGCGATTTTCGAAATCGTCGAAATCACTTAAAATTTCACTTTTAAATTTTTACTAACTTATTTATAAACCATGTAGAATTTACATTCACATTGAAAATCATTCTGGTTCATTTCGAATCAAAATTTTATTATTTTCATTATTATATTATTAAATCCCATTATTAAATTAATGTTAAATTCCAAATTTAGTTTATCGACTTTTGATTCCATCCAAAAGTCAAATATTGTAATCCGTCAAACTAAACTTAAAATAAATCTTAGAAACCATTTCCATTCAGATTGACAATTTATCCCAATTCCAAATATTTAATTTTTATTATTCAAATCCAATTGAATTTCCATATTTGAAATTATAACTAAATTCTATTGATTTAACCAAAATATTTTTATTCAAAATCAAATTATAACTCACATTCGACATTTGAAATGAATTAAATGTTCAAAATCTAACGACAAAAATTCCGGGTCATTACAGGTTTGGCTTCCTAAAACTAATCTCTCAGGACCCAAAGAAATGAAGTGGGCACTAATATTATTTCAATATTTTTTGCAGGTACCTAGTAAAAAGGGAGGAAAATGGATACTCGATAGTGGTTGCTTCAAACCTATGACAGGGAACAAAGACATGCTAATAAATATTATCTACTCAGATGGAGGTTCCATTACTTTTGGAGATAACTCTAAAGGATGCGTCATTGGAAAAGGAGACGTAAGCAACAGCGGTATATCTAATTCACCTCTTATTACAAATGTTTTACTAGTTAAAAATTTAAAACATAATTTATTAAGTATTAATCAATTATGTGATAAAGGTTTAGTATATCCTTCTTAAAAGACAAATGTGAAATTTTTTATCAAAATAAAAATCTAATTTTCGAAGGAGTTAGAGAAAGAAATATTTATATTTTAAATATGAAAATCAATCACAATATAGATACACGTTTAATAGCCAAAGATAATTATCCATGGTTATAGCAGAAAAGATTTTGGCATATTAATTTTAAAGCTATTAGTAAATTATCTAAAAGTAATTTGGTAAAAGTTCTTTCAAAAATGAATTACAAAGTAAATAATATCCATGATGTTTGTCCATTAGGAAAGCTAACTTATACATCTTTTAAATCCAAGAAGATCATTTCTATATTACAACCTCTTGAACTACTACATTTGGATCTACTTGGTCCTACTCAAGTTCAATCTATATATCATAATAAATATGTTTTTGTAATTGTAGATGATTTTTCAAGATATATATGTATAGTGTTTCTGAAAATTAAAAGTAATACTTTTGAATCATTTAAAAAATTTACTGAAAGAATTCAAAACTTAAAGACTTCAAAAATTAAAAATATTAGAAGTAATCACGGTGGCAAATTTTGAAAATGATCTCTTTGAAATTTTTGTAACAAAAAGGGTATTAGTCACAATTTCTCATTTCCTAGAACCGCATAACAAAATGGAGTCGACGAAAGAAAAAATTGACAATACAAGGATGAGCTAGGACTCTGCTAAGTGGTAGTCAACTACCAAAACATTTTTGGGCAGAAGCCATGTCTACTGCATGCTACGTTTTAAATTATGTCACTATTCGACCTTTAACTAAACATACACCATATGAACTTTTTAATGAAAAAAACCTAAAATAATGTATTTATGAATTTTTGGATCAAAATGTTTTATATTAAATACAAAGGATCAATTTAGAAAATTGCATTCAAAATCTAATTATGGAATATTTAGTGGATATTAAGAACGAAGCAAAGCATATAGGATACACAATAAACATACAAAAACTATAGAAGAAACATTACATGTATCATTTGACAAAAATTTCAAAAATATAGAAATGATGAACTAGATATTATACGCAACAAGTTACACAAAACTCACCTCAAAATATTGCACCATAAAATGAAGAACAAATCATACAAAACCTATCAAAAATGAACTTAGAACTCCACCATGGATTTTAAAAGATCATCCAATTGAAAATATAATCGGTGAAGTAAATACAAATATTGAAACTAAACATCGATCAAATCAAATTGGACATATTATATATATATATATATATATATATATATGTATGTATGTATGCATGTATATTATAGAACCTAAAAATCCTAAGGAAGCTTCAACCGATGATTATTGGATTTTGGCTATGCAAGAAGAAATAAACTAATTTAAACAAAATAATATTTGGGAATTTTCTCCAAGGCCAAATGATCAAACATTTATTGGTATGAAATGGGTTTACAGAATAAAGCTGACAAAAATGGAAATATAACATGATATAAAGCCAGATTAGTTGCATAAGGATATGATCAAGAAGAGGGGATAGATTATGAAAAAAAAATTGCTCTAGTTATAAGACTCGAAGCAATATGGATCTTATTAGCTTACTCATGTCATCGTAATTTTAAACTTTATCAAACGGACGTAAAAGGTGCATTTTTAAATGATTTTATTAAAGAAAATGTATTTGTAGAACAACCACCTCTTTTCAAACATGAAAATTTTTCAGACACGTCTGATCACTTTACAGTTTAAAACAAGCACCCCGTTCTTGGTAATGAATGACTAAAAGGGTACCTTATGGATTCTGAATTTGAAATTGGAAAAGTTAAAAATTCTATTCATTAATCGAGATAAGGAAGATATATTAATTATACAAATCTACATAGATGATATTACATTCGGATCTACAAATCAAAATCTATGCAATGGATTTTCAAAAATAATGACAAATGAATTCGAGATGTCCCACATGGAGGAACTCTCACATTTTCAAGATTTACAAATAAAACAACTAGGAAATGGTTTTTTTATTAATCAAGAAAACTATTGTACTAATTTAATAAAACGGTTTGGAATTGAAAATACATCTAGTAAACCAACACCTTTGATCACTACAGTTCATCTTGATGAAGATGAAAATGGTAAAAATGTGGATCAAAAATTATTTCAAAGTCTGATTGGATCTGTACTATATTTAACCGCTAGTCGTCCCAATATCATGATGGGTGTCTGTCTGTGTGCATGGTTTCAGGCAAATCTCAAAGAATCGCATTTGTGAGCCATGATAGGAATTCTATAGTACTTAGGCAACACTAGAGACTATGGCCTCTTCTAATCAAAAGAATTTCCTTTATAACTCATGTCATAGAGTGACGCTAATTTCGAAGGATGTCGAACGGACACGAAGAGTACGAGCGGTACTTGCCACTACATTGGATAGCTCTAATATCGTGGTTTAGTAAAAAGAAAAATTGTGTTTCACTATCGACGAATGAAGTGGAATACATATCTGCTACTTTGGCATGTGCGCAAGTGATATACATGCAGCAAACTCTTTGTGACTATGGAATATACATTAATAAATCTCCAATTTACCGTGGTAATACAAATGTTATTAACCTATCGAAAAATCCAATAAATCACACCAAATGAAAATTCATTTATTAAGTTAAGACGTGAACTTGGCACTGTATCACTACATGAGTTACAGTAAGTTTTCTATATTTAAATTGTTTTACCACTTCCACAAGTTTAATAACAATTAAAAGTTTGTATGGTCATTAACTCAAATATATACTATCCATTAAAAATAGTTTAATAACCATTAAAAGTTTATATGTTCATTAACTCAAATATATACTATCCATTAAAAATATTAGAAAACATGAAATTATGAAACTAAAATGTCTTCCTACAAAATTAGAAATATTCTTAACCTATAATTTACAGATCAAATTTAACAAATTCATTTTGTATATAAATAACAATTTCTTTTTTAACCAAACTCATATAACATACCATAAACAAATTTTCTAATGGATTCCGACTATGATTCAAGTTACGCTGCAATCGATTATAGTTCACCATCTTCTAAAAGTAATCATTAAAATCTAAATAAAACAACTCCATCATCAAATAAGTCATCTTTAGTTAATACCATTATGCCACATGGCTACTCTCCAAAGGGTAAGAAAGTCAAATGATTAATCAACCATGAATCATCATTTTCTAATACATAAATTGATGAGGTTTTTCACTATCAACAAGAGTTCACTATCAATAAGAAATGATTGGAGTGCAGAAGGAGATGTGTTACGAGAAAAAAAACAAGGAGCACATCTAAGTTTACTGGAAAGATGCATGTGTTCTGGCTATTTGTGGACATTTACCAACGAAAAACAGTATTAGAAAACATTATTCTCGACTAACGGAAACATCTGCAAATAAATATGACTCCACTTCAAAAAATTCTTGGGAACAAGGACCATCAAACAACATTTGGAATCACACTCCGATGCGAACAAATATATGGTCTCCCCTTAAGCCGTCGAATGAGCAAACAAAGATTGAACCTAGCTAATGGGAACTCTTTCCTAAAGAAGAATTCGAGCCTAGTGAAAATAAATAAAATTTTAAGTGTGTGTGTATATATATGTATGTATGTATGTATGACAAGTTGATTGTTGTTTTTATATTTAAATAAAACGTGTATTTATTTCCATTCATATAAATAAAATATATCATAAAATATATTAGAAAGACTAAAAACATACCCAAAAAAAAATATTATCGAAAAATCTGAATATTTAAACAAACAACAGGTTAGTCAACCGAACGCCCTAGTTCAGTCGACTGAACGATAAGATAAAAAATTAGCAACCCGAATTCAATTGACTTAATTATTATTCAATCGACTCTGTAGACATAACTTATGTATTCTAGAACTTATCATTCAAGTAAGTCGACTGACTCCAAGATTCAGTCAACTGGTCAACAATTTTTTTAAGATTCAATCGTCTGAATATTTATTTAAGTCAACTCTATAAACAACAAATTTTGATTCCCAAACTAATAACCTAAGGCAATCGACTGAAACTGGGGTAAAAATATTCTTGCCTCAAATTTTTAGTTGACTGAATTGCACTACCAGTCGACTGATCATGTAGTTTTCCATTTTTTTTTAAAACCAAAGGCCCGTTCACCTTCCCGTCTTTTGAGAAATCTACCAATTCAAAACCCTAAAACTCTATTCAATCTCTCACATTTTATGGCTTTACTCTTTCAACCCCCTTTCCAAAGACATAAAAAACATATTTCTTCTTCATTACTCAATTCCGATGCCTCCAAAACGTTCAAGAGAAACATCTACATTCACTGGACCATCTGAATCTCAAATAATAGGATGGCTATACAATGATGCCGTTGTTCAAAGGTTCAATAACATAAGGAACATGAGGATTTTTGAAGGTTCATTCATCCAACTCAAAGATTTTGGAGGCTATGCTATTCGGGAATTCACAGAAGCAAACCACATTGATCATCTCATCAACTTTGAAGCCAATAATCTCAAAATTTACCCATTACTGGTAAAATTGTCTTATGCTAACTTGAACTTAGCTTTCATGAATCCACACAATAGAAAAAAATTGTATCTGGATTCTTGGTTGTGATGTCAAAATTTATCTACTTATTGCAAGATTAGAATCTATTTCAAATTGCCCCACAGATGAAGAAGACTTGGATGACATTAAAGTATATTTGAACAATCGTGATGAAATTAGTCATCAATTTGTAGCTGATAATTTAGAAATGTTGAAAGCAAAATTCTTGCATCCAAAAGCTAGAATTTTACATAGAGTACTTACTAATTCTATACAACCACGAATCGGTAGCTATGAAGTGATTTATAAACATAACTTCAAGGCTCTTTATGCACCATATGGTCATCGAAATATTAATTAGGCAAAAGTAACCATGGACGAATTTTCAGCATTTCATAACCATAAAGCCGAAACGGTCCATTATGGAGAATATATAATGCATATCTTAATGAACTTTCAAGTCCCTTTTCCAAGTTTGGAGTTTACTACAGTTGAATATTTAGGCTCCAAAACTCTCAGTTTAATGAAACTTCCATAAAGAGTCGAACACCACAACTTTATATCCTTCGAGCAATGGAAAGCAAATAGAGAAGCCAACCATCCCTAACCTGTCAATCCTATTGCAGCTTCCTCTTCTCAAGCTCCTCCACCTCTTCATCCTCAACGCGATAAGCATGACATAGAAGAAATATCTTTGGAACAGCAAGAACATCAAGCATATGTCACACTCACCCGTAATCAAAGTAAGCTTGATCGATGACTTTTTCACTTTGAGCACACTGTCACTAGGATGGATAACAAGCTTGATCAAATTAAAGGATTCTTGAACAATATTTGGGATAAAATGTCATGCGCTTCATCCTTCCTTACATGTATACCATCTAAATGAATTCCTCAAAATCCTGAGCATTTTACTTGGACAACATCTGGAGAAGAATAAGAAGGAGAAGAACACTCAGTTGAGCATAGAGAAACTAGCGAAAGTCATGGCTACCGAACCTTGGTACGATGGTAGTTTCTTTCATCCTTTATCACTTATGTAAGCTATTTTCATTTTATTTCCATGAAACTTTCTTAATTCATAACAAATTGTGTTATTGTTATGTGGTCGTGACAATTATATATCTTCTTTTGTTGTTTTCTATATTATGTGATAGTTATGTTATGTGACTGTGAAATTTGTTTTTATAATAGCCATTGTGACAATTATGTTCTCTTGTGAAATGTTTTAATATTATGTGATTGTGAAATGTTCTCATTTTTAAATCTTATTTCATTTAATTTTTTTTCGATGATAAAGGGGGAGAATAACCACTCCTAATCAAAAGGGGAGAAAAGATTCTTATCAATAAGGGGAGGTTAGATCAATCTATATCAGTTACTTTAAAATGTATAGTTGTCATCATCAAAAAGGGGAAGAATGTTAGAACCACATAAATTGGATATTTTAATAGTAACAACTATACATCATTATATTGTATATACTAACCACTTATATAGAAAAAGATCAACAAAAAGAAGACCATGATGGCACAAATATGTAGTAGTAATCATAGTGTTTTAGTTTAGAGTTTTATAAATTGTTAAAATCTCTTCTAGTGGTATATACAAACACACACAATCACAAACTTATCAAATAAGTCAAAATATGCATCAGTCGATCGACTAAAACACCCATATCAGTCGACTGACCCAAAGGAAATAAAAAAATAAATTGTCAACAGTTTCAGGTGATTGAAAAGTCAAAACAATTTACTAAATATACTTTCAGTCGACTGAATCAACAATTTTAATCGACTGAAACTACTTGTTATGAATTACTTTTTTTGTTTATTGAAACATCTATCTATACTCAAATACAGCTGATTGGTCTATTTCTTTCAATCGACTGAACGATTATAATAGCCATATTTTTCAAATTATTTAAAGAGATGCCCTTCTCCACGAAAAATTGTTCCTCTACGTTAATGGTTGCAATCATTCCTTTAATAGTTGCAACTACTGATCATCTATATAAAACAATCCATTTCAAAATTCAAACCATTAATTTTACAATTCTTTCTATCTCAATCAAGATTTACTCTTGAGCATTCAATTCACTATATTGCATTAAGCTTTTGATCACACGTTTGTTTAAGAATATTTTCTTATGACCAAATTACTTCCTTTCTCCATAAGCACACATTATACCACAAAGAAGAAGATTATATGAAGGTTGTACTTATTAGCTAATTCGTGTTATAAAAGAGCACAAGAAGTCACAAACAATTCTACTTACTTTGTAGATGAAGTCCTGTTAGGAGTATTTCAGGCATGGATTTCTGTTCGGTAAGCTCAGGTTGTTGTAATACCCATTCCTCCAGGGTTAAGTGAGGCTTTGCTAGTTAATTTCAAAAGAAGTCTATGACTGGACGTAGAACGGGAATTCGAACCAGTATAAAAAGGTATTATTTACTTTATTACTTTACTTTTATATTTATATTCCACACAAGTTTATAACTTAGATAACTATTCATATTATTCGATCCATATACACTTTCAATTTGGTATTGGTAAAGATGTCGAACGTTTAAATATCATGCCTTTACAATTATAACACTGTGGAAAAGGATTTCGAACTTCCTGATGTCATTAATGCCATAAATCAACAGTGTTAAGAAGGATATCAAAGTTTATCAGTAAAGGAAGTATATCGGCTATCAATAATAAAAGAAGATACCGGATCTAAAGAATTTCAAGTGACATCAAGCATCTACAACTTAATGTTGTAAAGCATGAAGCAAAGGAAGGATGTCGAACTTTAAAGGGGTGTTGATGATATTGGATACAATAGATGTTGTTATGGAAAAACGAATGTCGAACGCTAACAGTTTAGAAGAATTTCAAACTTCATGAGGCATAGTAGGCCACCATACATCAACAATGAATAGAAAGTTGCTGTAAATTATCAATATTCAGAGAGGTTCCATAAATCATCAATATTCAAAGGGATAACATAATCATCAATGCAAAGAAGTTTGCTGTAAATCATCAATCTAGTAAAGGATGCCATGAGTCGTCGGTGCTTAAAGTAATATCATAAATCGTCAAGGTTGAGAGGGCTTCCGTGAGTCATGAATGTGAAGACTATTATCACATATTAACAACACAGTAAAGGTCGGCGGAGAGCAACGATGTTGAGAGCCGCGTAGCAGCCATGCCGTCCATTTCCACCCTATAAATACAGACCTCATGGCAACGATGAAGGGGCGAATCATTTCTTTCCCTTCTTCTTAAATTTGATAAGTTGTAACCCTAAATTGGATTGAGGCAAAATCGAGATTTTATATATAACTCTTGAAACTTATAAATAAGGACTTGGACCAATGGATTTGCATAGCCTATTACCTTTGTCACGACCCAGAATTCCAGCGTTTGAAAATCGACATTCGTACTCCACTTGTACTTAAATGCCGCAGATTCAACCGTTGAAATTCGAATCGCGCCGGAGCTTATAACACCATTAAGTAAAACAACACAGCGGAAGAAAGAAATGAATATCATTGATATACAATATTTGATACAACAATGATACAATATGAATCAATATCAGAGATACAAGATAAAATGCTACAGCGGAATAACAAAATGATATAACAGCGGAAACAAAACTTCAATCAGCAACTGCAACTCCAATCCAATGCTCCAAAGCCAAACTCCAAATCACAAGCTCGAACCACCATCTCGTTTCACCAAGATAAGCAAGTCTGGTCCGAATCTAGAGACTCCAATGTCCAAGCCAATGCCAAAGTGAAAGCTGAAAGCTACTGAATCGATATCTATATCTACTATCTGAAAACCCCAACTCTAGACTGCCCGTGTGGGAAATAGTGGGCACCCAGAGTTTAGGAAAGGAACAATAAACTCCGGGTCAGTCATGGGACTGGTATGAGCAAACAAAAACATTTGGTCTCTAAAACAAACAAAAGAATTTAAATTTGAAATCCGCAATGTTTTTTTGGAAAATGAAACTACCATAAGGCCTCCCGCCACACACACAATGCAAACGCAGAATTGGAGGAGATTTCTCCTTATGATAGTCAAATATGCTTCATACGCGAAAGCCATTTGATATTATTACTATAAGTGCAAAGTGGAAAACCTTTCGAAAGTATAATATAAATCCTAGCCAGCATACGACATTTCGTCGTATGCCTACTATAGCTACCATGTTCAATAGCAGGTTACCGCCACATTCCATGGCAGGTTATACAACTAAAACCGTACAGGGCGCGTATTGTTTTGATTGGATTTCCAACAAATGGTCAGGCTAAGGAACTTCCTACTGCCACATGGGATCGCCTCTGGTGGGACGTCCCGAGAAACTAACGTTACGGTTAGATCTCTGCCAACACAAGGCCGGGTTACCTCTGTAACTAGGTAACTACTACACGAATATGCCATCCCCCGGTCCTTTGGGACCTTCATCCGAGAGCTCTCCAACAACAACACCACACAGTAATAATGAAGTGTGTCCACATGAGCAAATATCTGGGCTCCATACCATGATACCACCCTTTACCAGAAGGGAATGACACACCCTAAAGGGCGCGACCCTCATAACCTTGCCGCATCTTTCCTGTTTCGACCATTTCCGGGGAGTGAGGTCCTGACGAAGTCTCGTCCACAAAGCTACGCTTTGCGCAACAAAGCCATGCTTTGGGTCCACAGATGACCAAAGCAATGATCACAAAGATAAATGATCAAACAAATGATCATATCACAAACGATCAACCAATGATCATCACACAGCAGCACTCAGCATGTCACATTACCAAATTGGGAATATATCACTGATAAATATCAACTACATAACCTCTGAGCTCGTACATCTCAGAGAAGGGTGTTAAGCTAAGAGAATAAATTCTCCGCCACCAGCAGAAATGTATTTGATAGAGATCGGTTAATATCTCAAAGTGTAATGTCGGACATACAACCATATAAGTCTGTTCCGGGTTCGAACAGAACCGAAGGCACTTCCAAAGAAGCCCTTGCAAATCCGGGTATTCACAATCCCGATCGGACTTCCCATCACTAAGGGAGGACTCTATACCGGAGCAACTCAGTGCAGAGTCAATCGATAGGTCATCCTATCGTTCTCGCAAACACCCGGTCTTCACCACCGGTCTTCAATGCTATCCATAACGACGTATCACATATTCGGAATGGGCTATATGACACCAAGGTCCTCTCCCGGCTAAACCGAATAGTGAGCGCAATATTTTAAAAATATATGGATATGGGATCTCAGTTAAGTCACAACTTAAAACTCAAAAACCTTTCATCAAATGGTTAAGACAAATTACCATTTTACGAATCTTTTTAAATAAAAAGATTTATTTCAAAACCTTTAATGGTTTAAACAATTTCCACATTTAAATCCTTTAAACAAAAGATTATCTTAAAGATCCCCTTTTTAATCTTATAACAAAGATCACCAATCTTTAACAAAGATTTATTTCTAGCCTTTCAAAACAATTCCACTCCAAATTGAATTAACTCATTAGCCTTTAATAAAAGAGTTATTCCATAGCTTTCAAAATAATTTCCAAAGGTTCATTCATAGCTTGGAAAACTTATTTCAACTCAAACTTGAAATTTCTTATGAATTTGAAATTCATTTCTTATGAGAAAGCTATTAGCATTTGAAAACAACAGTTTTATTTCGGAAAACCCGATTTCAATTTCACTAGTTAAAGCCTTTCAAATATAAAATTCAAATTCCCAAACCAATAGGATTTAGTTTCAAATCTTGAATTTAAATTCAAATCAAACTATTTTAAATTTCAAAACTTAATCCCTTTATTGAAATTCCCTTCTAAAGCTTTTCATTTTTTTAACATACTTCCATTTTCAAAACCGTTTAAATTCAAAAAATCCAACTTTTAAAACCATTTCAAAAATCTGTGACTTAACCGATTTCCACGTGCAATCCATATTTGTGTGTGTATAGTGTGGTCCAGGGGTTTTACACAATAGTGCCACAACATCAATCAGCACAGATTCAAATACAGCAATATATTTGATAAGCGATATAAATTATAACGCTTATATTTGATAAGCGGTATAAACCATAACGCTTATCTTTCATTCACAGATCACGGGTACATATATCACAGAAAATAAATCACAGTAAACATAGCTCAAATCAAACAAAGCATCACAATTAGGGATATCAAACAGTTCAATCATTCAATAGAATCCAATCATCTATAAACAATATCAATTAATTATCTGATTAATCTAAATCAGATTAGTCACTAATCTTAGTTAATAAATATTAATTAATTACAACCCATCTCAATTAATTATTCTTAATTAACTACAATAACTAATTAACTCTTAATTAATAATCAACCCTTAATTAATTCCATAAATTAATATTTAATTACTAATTACTTAATCCCTAATTATCAAATTAATTAAGTGTTAATTAAAATCTTAATTTATCCTTAATCCCTCAAATTAATTAATCTTTAGTTATTAATTAAAACCTAATCAATAACCCTTAATTACAGCTTAAATTATCCTAAATTAATTAATCCAGGCCTTAATTAATTAATTTATAAATTCTTTAATTACTTAATTAATCATCCATATTTTTAATTAATTAAATAATTAATTATCCAACTTAATAATTTAATAAATCCAATTTGTTAAATTCATTTATCTTTAAGATAAATATTTCTTACTTAATTAAAGTATTTAAAACAATTTGTTTTCAAATATACTTTAATATTCATTTTAAATTTCAATTTAAATTTAAAATTCAAATTTAGCTTAAACAAAGTTTTAAAAATAATTCAAACCCTCTTATCTCATTTATTAAAAGAAACATCCATTCATAAAATAGGTTTGA
This sequence comes from Allium cepa, assembly GCA_030765085.1. Classification (NCBI taxonomy): domain Eukaryota; kingdom Viridiplantae; phylum Streptophyta; class Magnoliopsida; order Asparagales; family Amaryllidaceae; genus Allium; species Allium cepa. Next base: position 861,437,372 of record CM060943.1, read on the forward strand.
AAGAATTTAAATCCCTATTCAAATTAAATTCAAAAAAAAAACACACTTAACCTTCCAGGTTACTTAAATTAAATTTAAAAGTTTATTTTTAATATAAAATCTGAAATACAACTTGAATCTTCATCCCAGATTCAAACTTAAATTTTAAAAGCTTTCCTTACGTTTCAAATCTTCATTTTAAAATTCATATCATTTAACCATATTTTTTTAAAGAGAAGTTAAACAATTAAATTTAAAACTTTATTTATCTTTAAAAACTGAAACTCAACCCATATTTCCAGATTTTTAAATCTCAATTTTAACTTATTTTAAATTTCCTATTTTACAATTTTGAATTTTCTGTTTAAATTCAAAAACTCATATACTTTTACACTTAAAAATAGTTGAGACCAAATTAAAATTTCAAAAACCTAAACCTGTTTAAAATACTTTTAGATTCAGGGTTTCACCTCCAGATTAAAAATTTAAATCCTATTTAAAAATCCTGTTTTCAGATTTATAAATCAATTTATAAAATACTGCCCAGATTTATTTATTTTTATTAAACACTTTATTTTATTTATGCAAATTTATTCAAACATGGAATTCAAATTCATTTGAATTCATGATTTAAACTTGGTTTCAAATTTTTAGTTTAAAACTGCAACAGGTTCTCTGTTTCATCATAAGCCTGTAAGAATTTGCTACCCGAGCCAACCCTGTCATGACTTCGAGTCATCTACCTAGTTGCTTCGAGAAAATACCTGGTCTACTTCGAGTTTCTACTTCAATTAACCCGAGGCAAAAATCCTATAACACACAGATGAACACTGACATGCACACCACCACTGTGCACCATCCATCAACTCCGGCCACCTCTGACCATCATCCATGGTCATCCCCCATCGACCAGACACCCTATAACCACCTTCAGACATCAATTCTCTCGAAATTCCACTCAAATTCGAATTCAAGTTTAAACTCAAACCTGGAACATCACACTGCCCAGGTTTTCAAAACCTGTCAACGCCGAGCATCTTCAATTCCGACCACCTGAGACATCGCGCCTCCGGCCATGGATTCGTCTACAAACCCTCTACCACTTCCCAAAACCCTATAACATCCGATGCAACCAAGAATACGAGCTGATCCAAACTTCGACCATATTGAAAACTAGGGTTAGAAACCTGTCAACGTCAACCACCGCTACCACCAGCTTCTGATCATCAGTCTGATATTTTTCCCCTACCCACCGATCAATCATACACCTCCAGGAAGAATCGTAACATTCCAAATTCACTAGATCACCCGATAGGCCAAAAAATTGACATTTTGTTCAACTCAGCAATGCATATACAACAGTACACTAAAAATTGTAATATTTGTTTTAAAAATCATAATTTCCTACATGCTTTCAATTTGTGATACTGTTTCAAAGTTTAATGATGTTTGATTTTTGGCTATTTGAAACAATGTCTGTATTTTTCTTCTTTTTCCAGAGACACAGAGTTTAATTAATCATAATTATAGTTTATATGCCTAAATCTATGTTAAACAAACAATTCTTGTTCACATATCACTTTCAAACTAAGAACAAATCAAGTGAATCAAGAATTTTAAAGAAAATCTGGGTTTAAGAACAGGTATACAGATACCTGGCACAACAAGCACAATATGCATATTCATATATGTATACACAGAACATGCATCAATAGGCAATCACACATCATACTAATTCCTAAACATCCATATGCTACTCACAGTCAATAAGGTATTAAAGTTTGAAAAATTTGCTCACCTGTCATTAGTTGCACAGAGAAGAGTAAGCCTGTACATATTATTTTCTTTAATTTTCTTTGATCTGCATTGAAGTTCCAGGTTGTAATCTCTGCATTTAAATTTTTTTTTTATTTCAACTGTTTTTTTAAATTTATACTTTAATACTCATTTAAAAATATGAATTCAAACTTTTAAGGAAAAAAAAATTAACTTATCTTAATTTAATCCCAGAGGAAACTGCCCTGCTCCATCTTCTATTTGTTTTGTTTGAGATCATCTTGAACTAGAATAATTTGCTTAAATCTTGATTTGGACTGATCAAGTTGAGTTGCTGGCTGATCTACTTGTTTGAATTCATATGCTTACTGATTTGCATTTTAGCTTATGTTTAAATCTGCTCTTCATACTTGATTTCAGCTTGTTTCCAGATCTTGAAGATTGAAGACAAAGTTTTGATCGGATTTCCTTTTTAGTTTACTTTTCAGATCTGCATTTTAAACTTGCATGTTTGCTTCCTTTGAACATATCTTGTTTTCAGATTTTTTTTTTTTTGTTGAATCAATGCCTAGCTTCCAGGTTGAAATTGTTTTGATTCTTTGCTTTGGTTGCTGTTTGTACCAGAGTTTTGAAATGAGCTCAGGCATCATTTTTCTGGGTTTGAATCTCAAGCTTGAAAGTTCTTCAGATTATTAAATAAAGGAAATCAGTTTGAGAAAATGAAGATGAGGAGAAGGAAGCAACTGATTTTTTTTTTCTCTTTTCTTTGCATTTCGAACTGAGCTTTCAGTCTTGATGGTATACATTTTTTTTTCTTCATATCATTTGTAATAAAATTTGAAAAGAAATTTTTGTTGTTGCCACTTGTATTGTTTGTTAACACATGTAATAACATGATCCCACTTGGTTTACATTTGTCATAATGGATAAATTTGTGTTTAAACCCTTTTAGTTATTTTTTTTTTTTTTAAATTTATTTACAAATTTTGTTTTGGCCCTTTAGTTCATACATTTACAAATTTTTTTTACATTTTCAAATATATGTTTAAATCCCTTAACTTAATTTGATTTATAAATTTAGTTTTAAATATTTACAATTTTAGTTCATATTTATTTTAATTTTATACATTTTGTTTTTAAACCTTATTTGATTTTAAATTTATAAAACATGCTTATCAATTTTTTTTTTACACATATATGTTATGTAGTTATACTTACACAATATTAAAATAAAATAGTTTGAAATTAGATTATACATTATTAGCAAATATTCATAAGTTAGTAAATACTACTTTTATTTTCAATACATTTATATTTATAAACTTAAGATATTAAACTTCTTAACAAACACTTATTTTAAAACTTTCATAATTAAATTCACAATAAAATTTCAAGCTTTTTATATTCCAAATTCAATTTAAAAATGCATATTATTATTTATTATGTAAATCTTCCAATTGATTCAATTTTTAAATCTAAAAAAAAATTAACTACCAAAATTTCATAATTTAATTCCAAAAATTAAATAATAATTTAATTCCAAAAATTAAATAATTGGTCAAATTATCTTGTTCAAAATTCAGGAATGTTACAGACTTCCCTCCTTAAGAAAATTTCGTCCTCGAAATTTGAAAGTAGGAAGACAACAAAGGATGGATACACAAAGATAGAGAAACAGTTTGCAAATCAAACTGGGTATTTATTCTGCATTTGGCTTACCAAATCAGAATATCAATAATAGATACAAGAACGAATCAAGATACTCGGGTTACCAGAACTACGAATATACAGAAGTATTGGTTAGTTCGAATGATAACTAACCACTCGTAGAATTTATCTGGACCCAACTGATATATGGATACAATTCCAAAACTTTTAGTTGAAACAGCCAAAATATATCTATCAACCATAGCAACCAAAGCAAACAATTCATCCAAACAAACAATTCTGACCCGTTTGGAGTTTATGTCCCATGCAAAGATATCAAAGCTTCTTCCTGGAGCTTCCAGGAATCATCAAAGAATTGAGAAGACGAATCAAAGGAAATTGATAGAGAAAGTTGTTTCCGCTATTACAGGATATCGTCCATTTGTAGTCGTATTCCCTTGTCCCCTATCTCGTCCTCTTCTCGCACTCATACTCACTATCAGTGGATAGTAAGAGAATTTACTGAGGCGTTCGAACGGATATCTTAAGGATATACTCATTCTAGGGTATACTTCACCCTATCTCTAATGGGTTACTTAATGTGTTATACTCCTGAGCTAAAGTTTCAACCTTCAGCTCTGATACCAAATTGTCACGACCCAGAATTCCAGCGTTTGAAAATCGACATTCGTACTCCACTTGTACTTAAATGCCGCAGATTCAACCGTTGAAATTCGAATCGCGCCGGAGCTTATAACACCATTAAGTAAAACAACACAGCGGAAGAAAGAAATGAATATCATTGATATACAATATTTGATACAACAATGATACAATATGAATCAATATCAGAGATACAAGATAAAATGCTACAGCGGAATAACAAAATGATATAACAGCGGAAACAAAACTTCAATCAGCAACTGCAACTCCAATCCAATGCTCCAAAGCCAAACTCCAAATCACAAGCTCGAACCACCATCTCGTTTCACCAAGATAAGCAAGTCTGGTCCGAATCTAGAGACTCCAATGTCCAAGCCAATGCCAAAGTGAAAGCTGAAAGCTACTGAATCGATATCTATATCTACTATCTGAAAACCCCAACTCTAGACTGCCCGTGTGGGAAATAGTGGGCACCCAGAGTTTAGGAAAGGAACAATAAACTCCGGGTCAGTCATGGGACTGGTATGAGCAAACAAAAACATTTGGTCTCTAAAACAAACAAAAGAATTTAAATTTGAAATCCGCAATGTTTTTTTGGAAAATGAAACTACCATAAGGCCTCCCGCCACACACACAATGCAAACGCAGAATTGGAGGAGATTTCTCCTTATGATAGTCAAATATGCTTCATACGCGAAAGCCATTTGATATTATTACTATAAGTGCAAAGTGGAAAACCTTTCGAAAGTATAATATAAATCCTAGCCAGCATACGACATTTCGTCGTATGCCTACTATAGCTACCATGTTCAATAGCAGGTTACCGCCACATTCCATGGCAGGTTATACAACTAAAACCGTACAGGGCGCGTATTGTTTTGATTGGATTTCCAACAAATGGTCAGGCTAAGGAACTTCCTACTGCCACATGGGATCGCCTCTGGTGGGACGTCCCGAGAAACTAACGTTACGGTTAGATCTCTGCCAACACAAGGCCGGGTTACCTCTGTAACTAGGTAACTACTACACGAATATGCCATCCCCCGGTCCTTTGGGACCTTCATCCGAGAGCTCTCCAACAACAACACCACACAGTAATAATGAAGTGTGTCCACATGAGCAAATATCTGGGCTCCATACCATGATACCACCCTTTACCAGAAGGGAATGACACACCCTAAAGGGCGCGACCCTCATAACCTTGCCGCATCTTTCCTGTTTCGACCATTTCCGGGGAGTGAGGTCCTGACGAAGTCTCGTCCACAAAGCTACGCTTTGTGCAACAAAGCCATGCTTTGGGTCCACAGATGACCAAAGCAATGATCACAAAGATAAATGATCAAACAAATGATCATATCACAAACGATCAACCAATGATCATCACACAGCAGCACTCAGCATGTCACATTACCAAATTGGGAATATATCACTGATAAATATCAACTACATAACCTCTGAGCTCGTACATCTCAGAGAAGGGTGTTAAGCTAAGAGAATAAATTCTCCGCCACCAGCAGAAATGTATTTGATAGAGATCGGTTTATATCTCAAAGTGTAATGTCGGACATACAACCATATAAGTCTGTTCCGGGTTCGAACAGAACCGAAGGCACTTCCAAAGAAGCCCTTGCAAATCCGGGTATTCACAATCCCGATCGGACTTCCCATCACTAAGGGAGGACTCTATACCGGAGCAACTCAGTGCAGAGTCAATCGATAGGTCATCCTATCGTTCTCGCAAACACCCGGTCTTCACCACCGGTCTTCAATGCTATCCATAACGACGTATCACATATTCGGAATGGGCTATATGACACCAAGGTCCTCTCCCGGCTAAACCGAATAGTGAGCGCAATATTTTAAAAATATATGGATATGGGATCTCAGTTAAGTCACAACTTAAAACTCAAAAACCTTTCATCAAATGGTTAAGACAAATTACCATTTTACGAATCTTTTTAAATAAAAAGATTTATTTCAAAACCTTTAATGGTTTAAACAATTTCCACATTTAAATCCTTTAAACAAAAGATTATCTTAAAGATCCCCTTTTTAATCTTATAACAAAGATCACCAATCTTTAACAAAGATTTATTTCTAGCCTTTCAAAACAATTCCACTCCAAATTGAATTAACTCATTAGCCTTTAATAAAAGAGTTATTCCATAGCTTTCAAAATAATTTCCAAAGGTTCATTCATAGCTTGGAAAACTTATTTCAACTCAAACTTGAAATTTCTTATGAATTTGAAATTCATTTCTTATGAGAAAGCTATTAGCATTTGAAAACAACAGTTTTATTTCGGAAAACCCGATTTCAATTTCACTAGTTAAAGCCTTTCAAATATAAAATTCAAATTCCCAAACCAATAGGATTTAGTTTCAAATCTTGAATTTAAATTCAAATCAAACTATTTTAAATTTCAAAACTTAATCCCTTTATTGAAATTCCCTTCTAAAGCTTTTCATTTTTTTAACATACTTCCATTTTCAAAACCGTTTAAATTCAAAAAATCCAACTTTTAAAACCATTTCAAAAATCTGTGACTTAACCGATTTCCACGTGCAATCCATATTTGTGTGTGTATAGTGTGGTCCAGGGGTTTTACACAATAGTGCCACAACATCAATCAGCACAGATTCAAATACAGCAATATATTTGATAAGCGATATAAATTATAACGCTTATATTTGATAAGCGGTATAAACCATAACGCTTATCTTTCATTCACAGATCACGGGTACATATATCACAGAAAATAAATCACAGTAAACATAGCTCAAATCAAACAAAGCATCACAATTAGGGATATCAAACAGTTCAATCATTCAATAGAATCCAATCATCTATAAACAATATCAATTAATTATCTGATTAATCTAAATCAGATTAGTCACTAATCTTAGTTAATAAATATTAATTAATTACAACCCATCTCAATTAATTATTCTTAATTAACTACAATAACTAATTAACTCTTAATTAATAATCAACCCTTAATTAATTCCATAAATTAATATTTAATTACTAATTACTTAATCCCTAATTATCAAATTAATTAAGTGTTAATTAAAATCTTAATTTATCCTTAATCCCTCAAATTAATTAATCTTTAGTTATTAATTAAAACCTAATCAATAACCCTTAATTACAGCTTAAATTATCCTAAATTAATTAATCCAGGCCTTAATTAATTAATTTATAAATTCTTTAATTACTTAATTAATCATCCATATTTTTAATTAATTAAATAATTAATTATCCAACTTAATAATTTAATAAATCCAATTTGTTAAATTCATTTATCTTTAAGATAAATATTTCTTACTTAATTAAAGTATTTAAAACAATTTGTTTTCAAATATACTTTAATATTCATTTTAAATTTCAATTTAAATTTAAAATTCAAATTTAGCTTAAACAAAGTTTTAAAAATAATTCAAACCCTCTTATCTCATTTATTAAAAGAAACATCCATTCATAAAATAGGTTTGAAAGAATTTAAATCCCTATTCAAATTAAATTCAAAAAAAAAACACACTTAACCTTCCAGGTTACTTAAATTAAATTTAAAAGTTTATTTTTAATATAAAATCTGAAATACAACTTGAATCTTCATCCCAGATTCAAACTTAAATTTTAAAAGCTTTCCTTACGTTTCAAATCTTCATTTTAAAATTCATATCATTTAACCATATTTTTTTAAAGAGAAGTTAAACAATTAAATTTAAAACTTTATTTATCTTTAAAAACTGAAACTCAACCCATATTTCCAGATTTTTAAATCTCAATTTTAACTTATTTTAAATTTCCTATTTTACAATTTTGAATTTTCTGTTTAAATTCAAAAACTCATATACTTTTACACTTAAAAATAGTTGAGACCAAATTAAAATTTCAAAAACCTAAACCTGTTTAAAATACTTTTAGATTCAGGGTTTCACCTCCAGATTAAAAATTTAAATCCTATTTAAAAATCCTGTTTTCAGATTTATAAATCAATTTATAAAATACTGCCCAGATTTATTTATTTTTATTAAACACTTTATTTTATTTATGCAAATTTATTCAAACATGGAATTCAAATTCATTTGAATTCATGATTTAAACTTGGTTTCAAATTTTTAGTTTAAAACTGCAACAGGTTCTCTGTTTCATCATAAGCCTGTAAGAATTTGCTACCCGAGCCAACCCTGTCATGACTTCGAGTCATCTACCTAGTTGCTTCGAGAAAATACCTGGTCTACTTCGAGTTTCTACTTCAATTAACCCGAGGCAAAAATCCTATAACACACAGATGAACACTGACATGCACACCACCACTGTGCACCATCCATCAACTCCGGCCACCTCTGACCATCATCCATGGTCATCCCCCATCGACCAGACACCCTATAACCACCTTCAGACATCAATTCTCTCGAAATTCCACTCAAATTCGAATTCAAGTTTAAACTCAAACCTGGAACATCACACTGCCCAGGTTTTCAAAACCTGTCAACGCCGAGCATCTTCAATTCCGACCACCTGAGACATCGCGCCTCCGGCCATGGATTCGTCTACAAACCCTCTACCACTTCCCAAAACCCTATAACATCCGATGCAACCAAGAATACGAGCTGATCCAAACTTCGACCATATTGAAAACTAGGGTTAGAAACCTGTCAACGTCAACCACCGCTACCACCAGCTTCTGATCATCAGTCTGATATTTTTCCCCTACCCACCGATCAATCATACACCTCCAGGAAGAATCGTAACATTCCAAATTCACTAGATCACCCGATAGGCCAAAAAATTGACATTTTGTTCAACTCAGCAATGCATATACAACAGTACACTAAAAATTGTAATATTTGTTTTAAAAATCATAATTTCCTACATGCTTTCAATTTGTGATACTGTTTCAAAGTTTAATGATGTTTGATTTTTGGCTATTTGAAACAATGTCTGTATTTTTCTTCTTTTTCCAGAGACACAGAGTTTAATTAATCATAATTATAGTTTATATGCCTAAATCTATGTTAAACAAACAATTCTTGTTCACATATCACTTTCAAACTAAGAACAAATCAAGTGAATCAAGAATTTTAAAGAAAATCTGGGTTTAAGAACAGGTATACAGATACCTGGCACAACAAGCACAATATGCATATTCATATATGTATACACAGAACATGCATCAATAGGCAATCACACATCATACTAATTCCTAAACATCCATATGCTACTCACAGTCAATAAGGTATTAAAGTTTGAAAAATTTGCTCACCTGTCATTAGTTGCACAGAGAAGAGTAAGCCTGTACATATTATTTTCTTTAATTTTCTTTGATCTGCATTGAAGTTCCAGGTTGTAATCTCTGCATTTAAATTTTTTTTTTATTTCAACTGTTTTTTTAAATTTATACTTTAATACTCATTTAAAAATATGAATTCAAACTTTTAAGGAAAAAAAAATTAACTTATCTTAATTTAATCCCAGAGGAAACTGCCCTGCTCCATCTTCTATTTGTTTTGTTTGAGATCATCTTGAACTAGAATAATTTGCTTAAATCTTGATTTGGACTGATCAAGTTGAGTTGCTGGCTGATCTACTTGTTTGAATTCATATGCTTACTGATTTGCATTTTAGCTTATGTTTAAATCTGCTCTTCATACTTGATTTCAGCTTGTTTCCAGATCTTGAAGATTGAAGACAAAGTTTTGATCGGATTTCCTTTTTAGTTTACTTTTCAGATCTGCATTTTAAACTTGCATGTTTGCTTCCTTTGAACATATCTTGTTTTCAGATTTTTTTTTTTGTTGAATCAATGCCTAGCTTCCAGGTTGAAATTGTTTTGATTCTTTGCTTTGGTTGCTGTTTGTACCAGAGTTTTGAAATGAGCTCAGGCATCATTTTTCTGGGTTTGAATCTCAAGCTTGAAAGTTCTTCAGATTATTAAATAAAGGAAATCAGTTTGAGAAAATGAAGATGAGGAGAAGGAAGCAACTGATTTTTTTTCTCTCTTTTCTTTGCATTTCGAACTGAGCTTTCAGTCTTGATGGTATACATTTTTTTTTCTTCATATCATTTGTAATAAAATTTGAAAAGAAATTTTTGTTGTTGCCACTTGTATTGTTTGTTAACACATGTAATAACATGATCCCACTTGGTTTACATTTGTCATAATGGATAAATTTGTGTTTAAACCCTTTTAGTTATTTTTTTTTTTTTAAATTTATTTACAAATTTTGTTTTGGCCCTTTAGTTCATACATTTACAAATTTTTTTTACATTTTCAAATATATGTTTAAATCCCTTAACTTAATTTGATTTATAAATTTAGTTTTAAATATTTACAATTTTAGTTCATATTTATTTTAATTTTATACATTTTGTTTTTAAACCTTATTTGATTTTAAATTTATAAAACATGCTTATCAATTTTTTTTTTACACATATATGTTATGTAGTTATACTTACACAATATTAAAATAAAATAGTTTGAAATTAGATTATACATTATTAGCAAATATTCATAAGTTAGTAAATACTACTTTTATTTTCAATACATTTATATTTATAAACTTAAGATATTAAACTTCTTAACAAACACTTATTTTAAAACTTTCATAATTAAATTCACAATAAAATTTCAAGCTTTTTATATTCCAAATTCAATTTAAAAATGCATATTATTATTTATTATGTAAATCTTCCAATTGATTCAATTTTTAAATCTAAAAAAAAAATTAACTACCAAAATTTCATAATTTAATTCCAAAAATTAAATAATAATTTAATTCCAAAAATTAAATAATTGGTCAAATTATCTTGTTCAAAATTCAGGAATGTTACAACCTTGATCATGTGAATTTGATTATTATTAAACATGGATATGCATGTGATAATTTTTGGACTTGACTTTTGGACTCTATTCTTAAACAAGGCCATTTAAGCCCTTGACCGTATTAACGTTATTTTGCATAAAAGCCTTCTTGCATATCTACATATGAACAAATAATTATGGTTTTCATATTGTTT